>LQNS02276927.1:7597665-7628036 GCA_001587735.2 Parhyale hawaiensis | reverse complement strand
TACCGGTCCACCGGCTGTGTTACCGATCCACCGGCTGTATTACCGACTCCACCGGCTGTGTTACCGATCCACCGGCTGTGTTACCGATCCACCGACTGTATTACCGACTCCACCGGCTGTGTTACCGATCCACCGGCTATGTTACCGATCCACCGGCTGTGCTACCGACTCCACCGGCTGTGTTACCGACTCCACCGGCTGTGTTACCGACTCCGCCGCTTGTGTTACCTACCAACTCCACTGCCTGTGTTACCGACTCCGCCGCTTGTGTTACCGACTCCGCCGCTTGTGTTACCGACTCCGCCGCTTGTGTTACCGACTCCACCGGCTGTGTTACCGACTCCACCGGCTGTGTTACCGACTCCGCCGCTTGTGTTACCTACCAACTCCACCGCCTTTGTTACCGACTCCGCCGCTTGTGTTACCGACTCCACCGGCTGTGTTACCGACTCCGCCGCTTGTGTTACCTACCAACTCCACCGCTTGTGTTACCGACTCCGCCGCTTGTGTTACCGACTCCACCGCCTCTCTTACAGACTTAACTTTCGCATCAAAATTTAGTTATCTTTTTTATGGTAAAATAAAAAAAAGTGATCAAAATATAATTTTTGAGAGGCTTTTCGGCATTTTGTTCGCATGTTGTCGACGAATTTTTCTGAGTCCGTAACGGTTTTCTTTCTGCCGGAGCTGCACAATTCAGTCGCACACACAACCTGATGGGCTGAGGTGCAGCTTGTACGTCGTTTAGGTGCCGTATCTATGCTACCGACGTTTATTCTCCCGCCTACGAGATTATGTTTTGTCCTGTTTGTCTATCAATTTGTTTGTCTGTCACCAAGATGACTCAGAAAGTTATGGACGGATCTTTACGAAATTTACAGGGACTGTTAGGCATGTTAACGGTAACAGTTGATTAACTTTTGGTGAAAATCCGTTCATCTGTTTGTTTGTCTGCCTATTTTTTCTTAGTGCCATGACTCAAAAAGTTATTGACGGGTTTTCATAAAATTTACAGGAGTTCTTAGGTTCATTACGAAGAGTAAATGACCAAATTTTTGCGATGGCCGGTTTGTTCGTTCGTTTGTTTGCCGCTGTGTTTAATTTTACGCTTGTTAGTACAATAACTTAACTGAAAAAGCACTGCGCGGATCTTTATGAAATTTATAGGACCTGTTAGTAATGTTGAAAGACAGAGATGATTAATTTTGATGCTGATCGGTTGGTCCGTTTGTGTTTGACTTATGTTTGTGTTTGTTAGCAGCATAACTCAAACAGTTATGAGCACAAATGATTAGATTTTGGTATTGATACAATCAAAATCGTGGTTTCAGAGCAAATTTGAAGTATTCGTTACCGTTGCCTTGCTTGGCGGAGGTACGCGCTCTCAGCGTGTTCTACTGCAGTTATGCATTAAGACGACGTGAGAGGCGTACAGTCTCGCCCCTAGTTGTGCGTACGATTGTATAGTGTAGCCCCGGCATTACAGTTCGTGTCAGTCTTACTCATGTGGAAGCAATCCGGCCTTTATTCCCCCCCCCCCGTGTTGGGAGCGACACAGCGGGCATCAGATGCCAACTTTGCTAGAAACTACCAAATAAATACCATCGTATAATAAATTCTACAAAATAAGTAACTGCTACGTAATAAAAACTGCCAAATAAGTACTTTCCTAATAAATACTACAAACTAGAGCACTGTGAGAGCGCATACCTCCACCAAACAATGCAACAAAAAAAAAAAAAAAAACGAAAAATTCAGATTGGCTCTGAAACCATAATTTTCTTTATATCAACACTAAAGTCTAATTGTTTGTGCCTTTTGACAGTGTTAACAGTTAGTGCAATTTTCGTGAAGATCCGTTCATAACTTTTGAGTTATGCTGCTGACAAACGTAAGTCAAACACAAACAGACCAACCGATCTGCACCAAAATTTAATCATCCATGTCTTTTAACATTGCTAACAGCTCCTGTAAATTTTATAAAGATCCATTCAGAACTTTTTGAGTTGTGCTAACGAGCATAAAATCAAACACAACGACAAGCAAACGAACGAGCAAAATTAATTTGGTCTTTAATTTTCGTAATAAACCTAACAACTCCTGTAAATTCCACGAAAATCCGTCCATAACTTTTTGAGTTATGGCACTAAGAAAAAATAGGCAGACAAACAGATGAACGGATTTTCACCAAAACTTAATCATCTGTTACTGTTAATATGCCTAACATTCCCGTAAAGTTCGTAGAGATCGGTTCATAACTTTTTGAGTTATCTTGGTGACAGACAAATGGACAAACACGACAAAAACATAACCTCCTTGGCGGAGGTAATAAATGCTACCAAAGAATACTACAACATAGGCTATATGAATTTCTTAAAATATTCGATGACACCCAGGTGTATTCATAGAGGAGTTTTTTTTAAAGTCTTCTGGGTTTTCTTATTTATTTGACCCCAAGCTTTCGAGCTATTGCGGGGAACGAAACTTCAAATTCCGTCAGCAGCACGAAGTTGCAAAGTATAGAGTAGTTGTATCCTAGCTACCAATTGAGAAAAAGCTAAAACTATATCGCACCATTTGAAATTTAGAATATAGAGAAGAAGATGAAGCGATATATTTTTACCTTTTTCTTAATTGGTAGCTAGGATACAACTTCTATATACCTACTTTGCAACTTCGTGCTGCTGACGGTAAGGAGCTTCTATAGCTAGAGTCTCTAATAGAACCTCCTTGGCTGACGCAATTTGAAGTTTCGTTCCCCTGAAAAAGGCTATGCGCAATAGCTCGAAAACTTGAGGTCAAATAAATAAGGAAACCCAGAAGACTTTCAAACAGTCCTTTGCAACATATGCATATATATACTACTTTGGTAAATGGTACCAACAATTTATTCACCCCCGAATGAATGCGTGCCTGTGGTCAGATAAGAAGCCCCGGGCTATTAAAAATGACGGCACTTGCTTATCTTTAGTGCTCTGAGATAACGGATTGTCATTCTCTTTATCGATGGTCTAGCGTACTCGAACCCATATACCAATTCTTCAATATTTGTGGATACACATACCAAGTAGGTAACCTACTATAGGCTAGTCAGCCACTATATTAACTTATTCCTGTGTCCAGTCTCTATCGCTTTAGAAAGACCCACTTACTGACCAAACGTAAGACCAATTTACCCGAATCATGGATACGCCTGAGTCACTGGCAATGTACCTATCAGCGAAAATATGTTGCTAGGTATGAAGGAAGATTGATACTATAAGTTTGTACTATAGTTCCTGACACTTGTCGACGCTTGTTGAAGTGGAATTAGTGTGCTCGCCTTGGACGGTATATTCGCAGTAGTTCGAATCTTGTTGGAAAATTCGAGGCATGTATCCCATGTACTGTATATACTGTCTATCTACATATGTATGTACTGTAGATATACAATATACTTCTGCATATAGACAATTTCCATATGTGCACTTACACTATCCACATGTACATGGATATACTGTACATCCATTACCCCTAAAGTATGGGTCCATTAGCTACCCACTGGGGTAATTGGCCCCAGAGCCGGGGACCACTGTAACTACAAGTAGAACCAGGGGTCCTCGTAACGCTAGAATGGCGTAAGCGTAGCACTAGATTGGAGAACTGCCTGCGAAAGTTTTCTAGTAGATATTTGGACACACAGGCGCCCAGTCCGTCACTAGGATCTAGAGATTGATCGAAGAGGACTTAGCCTCAGGAGTGTGTGCCCAAGTTTGCGTTATTTTCGATACACTTATATTTTTAAATGAAAGTACTCAAAATTATCCATAGGGGGCTTAGGAATATTTTAGGGCGGCTGCAGGAGCCTTAAGTCACTTAAAGTAGACGTAACGACGTCTATGCTAATGTCCTGATGTTCTGAATTACTATCTACCTTGATTAATTATTGTACTGTATTAAAGAGCTGTAAATTTCTTGCGTCAGTGTGACGTCACTGTATCATCGGACGATCTCAGTTTGCCTTACTACCTACCTTCACTGTACTGGAACACACTATAACACTAAGCTCCCTACAGGCACTGGTGGAAAGTATAAAGTATTCAGGGAATTCATCAGTAGCTGCCGTTGAATTGTCTCCTTAGTTCGTGAACTTTTGACCTTGTCACGCCATATCTGCTCCCGTGACCTATATTTGTACCTACGTGTATCTCGGTGTACGCCTATACTGGTTCCCATTGCTTCCCGTTTACATCTAAGTACCTCTATAAATAATAGTCTCGCTGTCCTATCAGACGCGTACCGTGAGGGAATGATCGGGGTAGGTACGTAGGTATTACGAAAAAATTTGTCAGTACATGAAAAAATTTAAAATATTGGTAGAGTTTTTTTTACTGTACTATGTACTATTAGGTATAGGTTACTAACCCTCATAATTATGTGAATTGTATTCTTATTTTGCCAGGAAAATGTAACTACAAGTATATTTTATTCAAGGTAAGCTCTGAATGATTTACCTGTCCTGACGGCAAGTACCTGGGGTTCGAAGACCAAACTGTACTTACACGAATTGCAGGGTATCGTGTTGGCTTATGTACCTAATCTTGACGTATATTATTTTAACACGTTTCACCCACATTGCGGTGTTACTCCGTTGTATCTCAAGTCTTATAAATGCAGTGAATCTTACTATGCCAGTTCATCTGTCTGGTCGTAAATTCTTCGCGTAGAATCCCAACTCTGCAACGCCCCTTGGGGTCCATTGTTGCACCTTATAAAATCTGCCATATCTTGTAAAATTAATTTTCTAACCATATAGTAACTAAAACCATTAGCTCTTTGTAATAATTTCATTGGTTGGAGCATCTAGCAAACATTGATGCCTAGCGTTGTAGGGTTAATGCTGAAAACATAGACCGCAATTGTACCATAGTACCTACTTGACTCTTTGGTCTGACGCTGGCGGCTGAAAGTCGGCAAAATGGATTGTCTCAAGAGCTATTCTTTTCCCCCTATCTAATACTGAGGAAAAAAATTCCAAGGTACCCAACATTTTCTTGCGGAGAAGGTATCTTGGATACGGCGGGGCCGTACTGGGTGCTTGCCTGCGTGAACGTGTCTGGACATGTTCATAATACCGTAGCGCTTGACAAAATCCCATTTTTTCCCCATTTTGGCCGCCAGCGTCAGAGGCCACTTGGACCTAAGAGTCAAGTACTGTTGCAGTTTATGCTGAAAACATGTCTGCCATATCTATGAGCCATTGCTGAATAAGGAATTGCTATCCAAATAGCGGAGGATGACCTTTGTTCCAGATTCCCTCTCAGTCTCAGTAGCCTACTTACCTTATGTCAGTGCTCATCGCCTAATTTTTCTGTTTTTGTCAGTGAGCATCTGTGGTAATTTGTGATGTTCACGTTCGTGGTGCTCACTTAATTGTGGAAAAAACTTTTAACATGTGCAGAATTAATTAAAAATTGCTCAATTTGTTAACAGAGTGTAATGGATATTGTAGTACTTTGGTAGGTGCCTTTCCAATTTACGAGCTAGGTTAAGTTAGGCTAGGTTAAACTGGGTTGGGGTAGGTTAGGCTATGTTGGGCATAGACTTAGTTGGGTGTGCCGTGTAGTTCATATCAAACTAGAAGTGGAGTTCAGGAGATGGTATTCGCTGTGTAAACGGCTTACCGGCACCAACACGTCGCCAAGGATTATCTGTTTGATAGGTGTTACGGTGCTAACTGGTTGCGGTGGTAGGTAGTCAGGCTGGTCGACCAGCTCACGACGTTGACAGAAAAAATGTTGGGCAAGAAACCAGTTGATATTTTTAGCGTTTTCTCCCTGTGAATATTGTGATACTAGTTTGAATTCGCTGCTTTCGGAATGAGCCGGTTACCATGTTTTCCTGCAGATAAACATCCCTAAATGATGCAGCTAGATGGGGAAACCGCTTCTGTCAGATTCAGTCAGTTGGAAGCTGTTCATATACCTACTCCATTACTTGAAGGAATCCTCAGGTAATATTCAGTCTATTGAGGAAATCTTTTTGTGGCATTCAACTACTTAAAGAATTTTTACATTCAACCAAGTGGGAGAAATCGTTATATCATATATTTAACTAGTTATGGCTGATCCCTGCTTGATGTTGCACAGATTGGGAACTCGTAATACATTATTGTAGTTTTGACTTAACAAAATCGTAATACATATAATATGCAATCAGATCATGGCTATGGAAAGACTGAAGTCGGCCGACTCGTGCTACTTTGTGAACAGTACCGTTTGTGAAATTTATTCCTTTTAGGGAAAAAAGATGTACCGGTATAGCGTGTGGCCTACCTGGGCATGTGTGCCTATAAGTTAGGTTAGGTAGGTACCTAGTCTAGCTGAACCAGACCTACCCCATCCTCTTCTTGACTAACCTAATCTACCCTAGCGCACACTCTGAGGTAGACCACACACAGTACCGGCACACAGAAAGACTGAAGGCAGAATTTTAAGCAGCGGTCAAAAACCGGTGTGCGGTTGCGGCCCTAATTTGACACACGTCTTAATCGGCGTAAAATTTATACGCCATTGCCTCGGTTCCGTTATATTTTAACGCATTCCTAACATTGTGGTGCCTAACTGCAGTGGAGCGACCCTGACCGCACGTAACCGTTGTTTAACCGTGACTTATTTACATTGTCGTGTAGGTACTGCTGTGCCGCCAAAAATGATGGCGCTTGTGGGTTCGGATAGAAGCTCCTCTTCTTCCGCTAAACTTCAGGCGTTTTGGGTTCCTATGCCAAGTATTCCACGGGAAATCATGGTGTTGCTGTAAATGCGGCCCCCAAGCATTGTGGTGATCTGGGGTAGGTACTACATGATGCACACGCGCTTCTCCCCTTCCCATAATATCTCTTGATTATTTAGACTACCGTGCTAATCGTTCCGCCAAAAATGACGCGCATGGACACTCATGTCATAAGGGCTTCCCCCCCCCCCTAACCCGGCATCCTGGCAGTTACCTGAATATAATTTTTGACCCGAGGTCCCAAAAACTGATTTCCTGTTTTAGTTGCTCGGGCGGCCCAGATTTCTGCTAGGGTGTGGTTCCCAAGCCGAACGGTCCGTCAGAAATAACGCCGTCAGCAGGTGTCTTAATGGCTCCCAGGAAATAGTAAAAATTGCTCATTATGTTCTGGAAAATATTTGTCTTGATTAGAAAATCGCACCAAACATAATTGCTACAAACAATCAAATATGCGCATCCACAAGTGAAAAAAAAGATTACTCGGTGATTTGTATATTCTTTTATAGAAATATGGCTCTTAGCTAGTAGTAAAAATGGATTATATACTATTTTATTTTTTAAGTTTTAACGATGTAGGTTACCCTAGTACGGCTATTCCTTTTTTTCAATTTCAGCTCTCCAAAATTAGCTGCTTCATCTTCAATTTGTAACTTTCCAGTGGCTGTGGGCATAGTTTTGAATTCAATTTTCATTCTGCAACTATTCCGGAAGTGCACTACTTTTTTTATTAATAAAGTCAATATTCCTGAAGTAAGAACAATGAACGGCATCCTCGAAACTTTTGCGCCGTCATTTTTGACATTCAGGATACTAGTAAATACGGAAATTATTGATACATCAATATACAAGCGCGCATACGTACCTACGTACGTGTTTCCTATGTTTCGGTAAATTTTGTCGAAATTAGTTTAGAATCTATTATGTACGGTATTGTTGCCCAAATCGGCAAATTCAATGTATACTGTGTACATTTTTGACAGAATTTGTGTAATAGACTCGGTAGCTTTTATTTAAATTAGGCGTTAAAATTTTAAATTTTTGCCCTGATTCGTTGAGTTTTGGCCTCAGAAGACGTTGATTCGGTGCTGTCTTTTCACCCAAATTTTGTGTTGAATAGTTCGATTTTTGGCCAGGTTTGGTGGTACTCGACAGCGTCTGTTGCACTGCGCGTTTTGTTTATATGGCTCAGTGTGGTGCAATTAGTTAGACGGACAGGCAGGTCATCTCTTCCTTTGTCGGCGGGCACCTTTTTTGTCCTCATGTCCCTGTCCACTTAGCTTCTCCGTGTTAAGCCATATTTTAATATTCGCTGTTTTAAGGCTCGTATTTGTGCATAAGCTGATTATTTTAGGCGTTACTGCGTGCGTTAGTCTATTTATTGTAGACAACTCTGTTATTAAAGGCATTATAGGCCATCATTACTGTATATACCGTAAGTCTATTATTAAAGCCGTTAGTCCATTTAATAAATATGATACCATTATTCAAGCCATTAATCCATTTAATGAATACAAGTCCATTATGAAAGCCGTTAGTTTATTTAATGAAGGCAAGGCCTTTATTCAAGCCGGTAGTCCATTTAATGAATACAAGTCCATTATGAAAGCCGTTTGTCCATTTAATGAATACTAGACCATTATGAAAGCCGTTTGTCCATTTAATGAATAACTACTAGACCATTATTAAAGCCGTTAGTCCATGTAATGAATACTAGACCATTATGAAAGCCGATTGTCCATTTAATGAATAACTACTAGACCATTATTAATGCTGTTTGTTCATTTAATGATTACTAGACCATTATTAAAGCCGTTAGTCCATTTAATGAATACAAGTCTGTTATTAAAGCCGTTAGTCCATCATTAACTTTTGATGTATGCAAGTCCGTTATGGAAGTCGTTGAGCCGTTATTGATTACCGGTACGTATGACTATCATTCAATGCACGCAAGTCCGTTATTTAAGTTGTCTGACCGTAATTCAGTTTATTCGAGCCCGTTACTTCAGACGCCAGCCTGTTATTGGAGCCTGCATTGGGTATAGTCACCACAGTTGCGGTATTTATTGTGTCATTACCTAATTTATGCGTTGAACGTTATTTAATGCGTCCTGCCGTTAAAATTAGTTTTGTGTTAGCAAAGTCTATGCTTTAGTGTGCAGTTGATCTAATTAACTAGACCGTATTTATAAGTGTACTTGTTGGGTTTTATTGTTCTCTTCTTTACAGTGTTGTACGCCGTCGTTTTTTTATTTTTCTTGTTGCGCGTTTTATTTTTGCGTTAGGCTATGTAGCTGAGCGGTGTGCCGTTTTTAATACGGTATTACTTTTATTTTTAAAAACATTAGAGTTTTATTGTGCCTTACTTTTTATTTACAGGGACGTGGCGCGTAAAGGAGGCTTTATCACACTGCCTGATATGCTTGGTACATATTAATACTCCTGTACAGGAGTACAGGAGACTGGCCAACTACCACTGTGTAGTATCGGAGCCTGTTCTTTCACGTATGATTTCTGTATGCCAATAATTCTCAGTTTTTTCGGTTAGGCTGCCCACTAATGGCGACAGATGCGCATCTATTTATTTATAATACATACCGTATTTCCTTTTAAAAGTGGAGTCCTCGCGGATTTCCTGAACCCGCCTTGTACATAGATAAACCTCAAGCGACAACACTCTGACTGACACAAGCTCTTATAGTAGACTCCAACTAATGGGTCCGGCCCGTGACCGACTACATCAACCTATAACTATTCGACTCCTGCCTCTTCCCATTCTTAACAACATAGGCCCATTTTCACCGCTTACGGCTCCGACTCCTGGGACAAGCTACTATCTGACTCCGACTCCTGGCTCGAGCTAGTGTCTCACTCCGACTCCTGGTACGAGCTAGTGTCTGACTCCGACTCCTAAGACAAGCTAGTGTCTAACTCCGACTCCTGGGATATGCTAGTGTCTGACTCCGACTCCTATGACAAGCTAGTGTCCAACTCCGACTCCTGGGACATGCTAGTGTCTGACTCCGACTCCTAGGACAAGCTAGTGTCCAACTCCGACTCGAGCTAGTGTCTGACTCCGACTGTAACTACGGGTCCTCAACATTGTCCGCCACTTCGACCCCGGTCATGCGGTATAGCGACCCCGGTCATGCGGTATAGCGACCCCGGTCATGCGGTATAGCGACCCCGGTAATGCGGTATAGCGACCCTAAAAAAAAGAGACCTGGTAGACAAAAACGATATTCAAATTTCCAATGAATCATATTGAAGACTGGCGATACTCAATGCGGCGAGAACTCCCACCCGTTTTCTTTGGTCTCCTTGACCATCACAGAAAACTGCACCCATTGTGGTCCTCCTAAGCCCTAGCGGGATAGGTAGTACCTACCTTTTTTTGTCAACGAAAAAAACCGAAAACAGACAATGCGGCTGAGTTTTTCTGGAAGTGCCTTTTGAATAGAAGGATGTTAACCCTTTTAGAGGTGTTGAGTTGAGGACAGTTTTTTTTCTTGAAGAGCGGATTTGCTTGTTTAGTGGAGTGACCGGTGGCATGACTTTGGCTGACAGAAGAAAAGAAGAACACATCGTCTCACCAGGTAGCTAGGCTCATCATGTGTAGTATTTTGAGGGTCTGCACTGCCACTATACTTTTTACAAGACTTTTTTAAATGCGCATCATTATTAGTGGTAATTAAACCTCATCCATAACAATTGCAGTCAAGAGTCGAGACGCATGCAAATATTGCTATAACTTTTGTAATGGTTAATGGAAACGTAAAAAATAAAAATTTTATCGAAAAGAAATAACGCGGTGGTACAGAACATCAGAAATTAAAAATACTGTAATTTAGCTAAATACCGAGCCATAACAGCCATCTACGTGAGAACAAGTTATTACTTGAACAAATATACATGTTTATCTTTTCACGTGTATAAATATTGTAGATATGTGACCATAAATAATATAGCCACTTGTCCAGTAAAGGGTTAACCATTTTTTGTAGGTATAGCTCTATTTGGAACAGTCACCAGGTGTCGATCTCCCGACTCCAGCCAACAGCAGGTTTGGATTCTGAAGGCGAGCGTTGTTTCTCTTTGTGAAAATGTCCTCGTTTTCAGCAACTATAGTCAGATATTTTCGACAGTCTGTGGTCATTTTGTGATGAATGTAAAAGATACACAAATTGTTATCGGAGCTGGGCAGTTGCGGTTCTACAGCGGGAAAAGGCCGGAGGCTGCAGAACTCTCCGTCCATTTTACCTCCGCCAAGAAGGGGAAATTATGTTTTTGACGTTATTCGGTGTTTGTCTCTTTGTTAGTCTCGTCTGTCACCAAGATAACTCAAATCAAATAGGTATGCGGATCTTTACGAAATTTACAGGAAATGTTAGGTAGGTATGTTAGGTGGAACAGATATCCATTCAACCGTTTGTTTACCTGCCCGTTTTTTCTTGGTAACATAACTCAAAAAGTTATGGACGGATCTTCATGAAGTTTGCAGGAATTGTTAGAAATGTAGAAGGCACACACAAATGACCAAACTCTCTGACGACCTGTTCGTTCGTTTGTGTGCTTGACTATACGTTTATCGTAGTGTTTGTCAGAACATTACTCAAAAATTTACGGATGGATCTTCAAGAAAATTACAGGAACTTCTGTTAACGTCCAGAGGTACACATGACCAAATTTTGGTGATGATGAAAATTCTAGTTTGAGGCCAAGTTTGAATTATTTGTTAACATTGCCTTGCTTGGCGGGCGGAGGTTTGCGCTGTCGGAATGCTCTAGTTTTATTACTCATGTGACTGGGTTGCAAACGCCCACGGTTATTATAACCACTCTCAGTCGGGAAATTTCAGCCAAACGACTGATATTATTCGATGCTCTCTCGTGTAGGAATCGGTTGTTTACATATAATTTTCTGATGGAGATGGCAAATAGTCCAAAAATAAATAAAAATCAAATAAGTTTTTGCTTGTGAGCTACAAAAGCTCGGAAAAATGTTTTAGAGCTGCCCTGTCCGCTTATGTGAGCTATACGGCACCTATACGGTGCAGAATATCACCGGAACTTGTGATCGTCATCAGCCGGAGTTCCGCTGCGCCGGCCATGCCGCGTTGTAGACGGTCTTTTTATTTACGAAACGTTGCTACTATGTGCGGCTGCTTACTGCCATCTGCCGACGAGAAAACGGCTCCGATTTTTTTTAACTGCATTCGTCGCCCAAATTAAATACCAGCTGCCATAGAAACTGCGCTAGGTATTTAAGTTTGAAATTGATTTACGTTCGTCTGTCACCAAGACAGTTTAAAAAGTTATGAACGGAACTTTACAAAATTTACAGGGATTGTTAGGTATGTTAACAGTAACAGATGATTAATTTTTAGTGAAAATCCGTCCATCTGTTTGTTCGTCTGCCTATTTTTATGGAACCATAACTCAAAAAGTTATGGACAGATTTTCACAAAGTTCACATGAGTTGTTAGGTATGTTACGAAGTAAATGGCCGAATTTTTGTGATTACCTGTTTATTCGTTTGTTTGTCGCTGTGTTTGATTTAATGCTTGTTAGCACAATAACTTAAAAAGTAATGAATGGATCTATATGAAATTTACTGGACTTGTTAGTAATGCTGCGAGACATAAAATAAAAGATTAAATTTTGGTGCGGATCGGTTGGTTCGTTTATGTATTTGACTCACGTTTGTCATAATGTTTGTTAGTAGCATGAGTCAAAAAGTTATGAACAGATCTTCAAGAAAGTTGCTGAAACTGTTAATACCATGAAACGGCACAAATGATTAGATTTTGGTGTTGATACAAAGAAAATCATGGTTTCGGAACCAATTTGAGTTTTTCGCTACCGTTGCCTTCCTTGGCGGAGGTAAGCGCTCTCAGAGCGCTCTGTAGTTGGGACATAATAAAACACTTCGTATGCATGATGCCTAGCGCTCTGTAGTTGGAACATGTTTTCACACTTCGTATGCATGATGCCTGTCCGAGAGCATGAATAAGGAACCATATATACTTCGGTCATCAGAAATTTCCACAAGTTCCTGTTAATTATCATTAGTGTGAAGTTAAGAAGACTTGACGCATCCAAAATGGTCGCGACCTATCACAGATTGCCAGCCATTACGCAACCTTCTCACCTGTACGCCCGGTGCCCCACCACCGTACGCACAGGCGTCACTGGCCCAATCAGTGGTGGGTTGTATGTGTTGGAGGTCGGGTTGTTGCGGTTCCTCGCTGTCGCACCTGTCCAGGTGAAAAAAAACTGGGGAGGCCTAAGGGGCTATTGTTTGTGTACGGCTGATGCGGACGCGATCTCAACGGGTCGCCGTATCGGCCAAGTCTTGCATCTAAATTCATTCAAATTTGCTGATATTTGGTCGCCGTATCGGCCAAGTCTTGCATCTAAATTCATTCAAATTTGCTCATATTTGCAGTGCAAGCAACGGACGACGCTGCTCATTCAAATGAAGTCATTCTAGTTTCAGTAAATTTGCGGTACCAGCAATGAAAAAATTAGCCCATTTGAAGTTGTTTTATTTTCATAAAACTCTGCAGTGTCAACAACCAAAAAGTAGCTCATTTAAAGTCGTCATAATTTCATTAAATTTACAGTGTAAGTAATGGGAAAAGTAGCTCATTCAAAGTCATCATAATTTCCTTAAATTTGCAGTGTAGACAATCTGAAGAGTAGCTCATTTAAAGTCGTCATAATTTCATTAAATTTGCAGTGTAAACTATGGAAAAATATTCATTCAGATTCACCTTCTTTTCATTCAAGTTGCAGTGCAAATAGTAAACTAGGTAACTTATTTCAAGTTCATCTTTTATTGCTCAAATTTCCTGTGTAAATAGCAAAGTTGCTAATTTACCTTTGGTGTTATGTTATTTGGCCTAAATTTGCAGCGAATATAGTTCAACAACTAGGTTATTTATTCAAAATCATCGTGTTTCACTAAAATTTACAATCTAAATAAATAACAGACTCTATTGCTCAGCTGAATTTATCTTATTGCCTCCGCCAAGGGGGTAATGTTTTTCGTCGTGTTTGTCTGTCTGCCACCAATTTTACTAAAAAATTTCTGAACGGATCTTTACGAAATTTACAGGGATTGTTAGGCATTTAAACCGTAACAGATTATTAACTTTTGGTGAAAATCCGTTCATCTGTTTGTTTGTTCGTCTGCCTATATTTCATATGGCCATAACTCAACAAGTTATGGACGGACTTTCATGAAATTTACATGAGTTGTTTGGTATAATACGAAGAGTAAATGATCAAATTTTTGTGATGATTTTTTCGTTTGTTTGTTTGTTGCAGTGTTAGATTTTCTGATTGTTAGCGCAATTATTCAAAAAGTTATTAATGGATTTTTTATAAAATTAACACGACTTGTTAGTAATGTTAAAAGACATGAATAGTTAAATTTTGATCATAATCGGTTGGTCCGTTTGTGTGTTTGATTTATGTTTGTCGTAATGTTTGTTAGCAGCATAACTGAAGAAGTTTTGGACGGACACTCAAAAAATTACAGACAGTGTTACTACTGCCAAAAGGCACAAATGATTCGATTTTGGTGCTAATCCAAAGAAAATCGTGGTTTCAGAACCAATTTGAATTTTTCTTTATTATTGCCTTGCATAAAGGCGGTAGGTATGTGCTTTCAGAGTGCTCTCTTGATATACTTGTATTTGCAGTAAAAATAACCGGCCAATGTCATTGAACAATTTTTTATTTTACTCAAAACTGCATGGAGAGCTTATAACTGGCCCAGAATCATACTTCTTTCCACAAATATAAATATACCTAATTCAATTGTTTCAAATTTGTTCACTTTTTTCGACTTATTTCGTTTAAATTTGCAGTTGAAAGAACTGATCAATTCACACACCCGAATTATTCTTAATTTCTTCAAGTTTGCTGAGTCTATAGCCGTCTCGTTGTCCCTCATAGTTGCTCATATTGTTTTATTTTTGGCTGCGCAGTTATTCCGGCCTAGTGTAATTTTTTTATCCGTCTCTAACTCTATAGAAAAACACTCATGCTATATATAATATGTGTTTATCTGAATTCACTTAATTTTGAGTAAGCTAAAGCCTTTGTAACCCTGGAAGTCGTTCGACTAAATAGTCTGAATGCATACTATTACGGTAGAATATACTAAGGGTAATCCTACAGATGAAACGATACGATAAGTATAGGAAATATCTAAATCAAATAGGTAAATAGGAGTCTTAAATTTTTCTCAAATTTCAATTTTTTACGTTACGTCCTACAAGGTGAAAAACAGCTTCTTCGTCAAGGCGTCATATTAAGTTGTGATTGAACTTCGATGTATATGAAGTATTTCATAATACACAGTCGGTGTGTCTTGGCCAGTGTAGTTATTATAAACTGACAAATTTTTAACAGTTTTTTAGGTACTTAGCTTGCGTCGGGATCCCCACAAGTTTTCTTAGTTAAGTCTCTGACCGGTAAAGGTACTTATATTTTGTATCATTTGTGTACCTATCTGGTAGTTCCGATGATACGTTCAATTTTTTATCTATAGGTATTGATAAATTTACTCGTTTTAGTTTCTAACACTTGGCGTAAGTGGCATTTAAATTTTTTTTCTATTCAGAGTTCGCAAGTTTAAATTATGAGCAAGTAATTATTTTGTTTTTTTTTGCGGATAGCTTTGACTTTACGAGCATCTAATTTTCCTTCTTGTCGATATTTCTAAACTCCAGCAAGCATATTTTGTCCCTTGCCACAATATACCTATACCACCGAATGTTTCATTTATATGCGCTTATGTTTGTCGTATTGCTATCGAATAAAAACGTTCTTTTTTTCTTTCTGGGCTTTTTTTTTATAAATCAGTTACCGAGCAATTCATTTCTGGAACTAGATTTTACTCGTGTTGTTCGGAACTTATCACGTACACAACAACCCACCCACGTCCTGGAGTGTACACACCAAAACAAAGCTTTGCCTCCACTTTGTACATTCACCAACAAGCCCCTTTCTTGCAGTAAACGCCATTGGAATTCCCACTAGTAGTACCTCATTACTTGCCTCACGGTATGTACATAATAGCAGACACACAAAGAGATCCATTATACCGCTGTTACATTCCAAGTATCCCTTGTGTTGCGTCGGGATCTATCTATGCTATACATAGTTTTTGGCTTCGAAAGTGCGTATGCATCCACATGCCATCTTTTTTGCTTACTATTACGCTGACATTATAAATAGTATCCCAGGCCGTTGAAAATGACGGCAAAGTATCTGTTTTGACAATCCCTCAGTGTTGATGCTTGTGGTTGAAACTCTAGAATGGAGAATGCATTGCACTTGCCTGCTTTGATATAGGAATATTGATGTTCACGCATGGTTAATTTTAGGGCATCACAGCTCTGTTTGGCGCCATCACGAGGTGCGGCCGCTTGCTTCATACGCACCATTTTCTGTAACGAACCTGTCAAACGTAAATTATATCAAAGCTATGCCCTATATCATACATCCGAGTGTAACAGTGAGCCATATTTCTTGTAGTTTGCACTTCCGATATCATCGTTGAACGTTACAGAGATTTTTCAGACGTCTGTGAATTATTCCGCAACATAGATGTAGTTAAGCAGTGTCTTTCTAGCTAATACGGAGGGTGACTTATCGCTAGGTACTATAGTATAAGTTGTAGTATTTTCTACGAATAGAGATAATTAATAGTCACAGTAGCTATGAGTTATGAAATTTTCTTTAACCACGGTGAAAGAACTTAGCAAATTCTAGAAAAAAAAATGTAGATAATTGAGTATCGGACGGTCTTCAAGTATCTTCATCTACAAGGTGGGTCTCCATCGAAATCCAAACTTAGCGGATTTCAGCTGGAGATATGTCGTTCATATGAAAATACTTGATAACTAAATGATGCTCACTATTCTCCTTTTTGGAATTTCCCCAGTTCCTTCACTCCAACAACCTGCAGAATAAAACAGAAAGTGTTAGAAGTGACCTACAGATTTGATGTTTAAGCACATCAGTAATAGCCGACTATGAGGGAAATTTTTTTATTTGCTTATCATACAGCTATTTGGGTGAGGCTCAATGATTTCCATTCACCCCTCTCATACAGTGTTTTGTATTGGGTATTTTTTTTTCTTAAGAAGCTTGAAAGTAAATATTGGAAGCCACTACAAAGCGAATATTATAACAATTCCAATTCGAAACCCCTAAAATAATCCCCACTCGAAGCCCATAGTATTTACGATGAAGACTCGAGACACCTGTGTTAATCTCAACTACAATCCGTAAATTGTGTAGGCAAGAAGCGAAACCCTAAAAGAATTTCAACACTACTCAAGCGCCAAAGACAATCCCAACTGTAAGCGCCTAAAACAACCTCGACACGAAAGCTTCCCTAAAATAATACCATCTGGAAGTTGCCTAAAAAAATCATTGGATGTCTTTTGTGTTCAGGAGGAAAACATGAATCTCGTTATATGCACTTACGGCTTTGGACGCCCCTCCCACCCGCAGCACCCAACCGCATACTCTGATTCTTATCTCGGTCTTTTCTAACCCTTTTGTGGTATTTCTGGTAGCGTAGATGCTGACCGGCCGACCCATTTATCTTGTTAGTCGCCCACTTTCATGGCTTCCTTATGGAGCGTTTTCATTCGGCCACCTGGAATGTTCGTCTGGTTTTCTTGGTATTTTCGTTAGACTAGTGTAACCTGCCGTAAGTAAGTCTTCTATTTTTTCTCCTCTCGTTTCCCCAGTCCTCTACATCCTACTAACATAATGGCATTAGCTCATAGAGGGCCGGGGCGTAAGTTCCGGTGCCTCTTTGGGAATGGGGCTCTTGGTTCGTCTACTGCCGCCTATTTAATCTAATCTAATGGTGGACTGTCACTGTAGTCAGAAACTGAGGAAACGCACACAAATGCGCTGCTCATTCTACGCAAATCTTATCGCTCAAATTCGCACAATAGAATGATCTGATGGTGAGATCACCTCGAGGTCCGTTTAGAGAAGCGCCGTTGTCCTGGTTACCGCCTCAACATCATGATGAAAATAACTTGAGAAATACTCTGACATGCGCATACGTCCGTCAACCAACGCAATATTTGCGTTATGTTGATCAGAAAAAGCAATTTCACAAACAAATAAAAGGTGAAATGGATCTTCGCTAAAAGTTAATCATCTATCCTTGGCGACGGAGAGACTGACAAACAATGAAACAGACAGATAGCCAGACACACAAATTCTTACAAAAACTCAACCTTCTTGGCGGAGGTAATTGTAATCTTACCCATTACCTTCATGACTAACATTAAATTAAGAGAAGTCCACAATAAAATATCTTACCCATAAGCAGCTGTTGCTACTACCACAACGAAATCAGCAAAAACAACTTAGAAGCTACGGGCAGTTTGTTTAGAAACTTCAATAGAGTTGACGAGCAAATCAGGGTCAAAACAGAAACATGCATGTTCCATTCCTGAAATTTTGCGCAATTCCGTGAATTGTAGGTCTTCTGACGTTTATTCGGTGCTCAAACGCGTTCATTTGACTGTCGTGTGGCACCCCGTTAAAAAAATTACACTGATAGCGCGGTCAGTAGGTACTTCACTGTTAATGCCCGCAGCCGTGACTTTACTACAGAATGTTGTGTGACATGGGTATACTTGAGACGGATTTAAGACACCCAAGCAAAGCTGACGCCGAATTTCAAGATGATAAAGAATTGTTATCATTATTAAATTACAATTGACTGGTAACGTGGGAACGGAGAAACTCCATGAGGCTAACAAACCCCTACGCAACCAGCCCAGCAAGCGAAGAAAGCAAAAAAAGAACGAAAGGAAGAAAGAGAAGATCCGAGAGCACATAATAGCTCTGTGTACAGATCGTTTAAAGCTGTCATTACCCGCACCAGCAAAGACAAAGCCATCAAGACCATTATAAACATCCACACATGATGGAAAAAACGAACGAAAATACTGGCCCTTATGGCATCGTACCGGTTCCAAGGCAAACTCATGAACACCAGTACGCCGAGTATATCCCCCCGAACAAATAGCTCCTGAAAAATATCAAACAGTGGATGACTAGGGCAATTAAATATTTTATGCAGAGAGCAGACTCCACCAACTCTGCGCGATGCGCCAAAACACAAGGCACAACACCATCCAGCATGAACGCACATCGGCGAACCACTCTGTCAAGCAAACACAGATGACAATCGGCAGTAGAACACCAGACTACGGAGCAGTATTCCAAACGAGGGAGTAGGACAAAGCAATTGAAGTAGCGCCGTGTCAACTCCACCGAACCAAACACGCCGCCAAACACATCTCATAAGACCAATTTTCTACGCTGCTCGTGAGGCAACCGAACGAATGTGGGGCTCAAAGGTCAATTTTAGATCAAAATTGGCACCCAAGATTACCAAGTCATCCAACTGTTACTGTAAATGAAGTTTTCTCCGTGTGAAGGGAAATGTAAATCGATTTATTCATTGGTCATTTCTCAGCATCTATGTTTGTTTTCTCGATGGTCGAAGTTTTTCCTATTTGATCCCTGTATAAATACACAGTGGTATTTAAGATAGTGGGTTGATTCAGCCTGATTATTAAGACGCAGTAGCTCATTTCCAGTAGCTATATATATATATTAATTTGCTTGCTGATTTTTAGTCGGATAGCTTGGTTCGCCCATCCTATGTTATGAGAGTATAGTCCTACCTGAGCATTTAGGATATATTTTCTGTCCTCTGCTTCCTCTCGTTTCCATACTCATACTAATATATTTCATTCAGTTTTTCAACCTTCCTCCCCCCTATTTATGTCGACATGCTATATGCCTTTTTTCCTTCAAATCTCTAATTTGTGCATCCAACAAATTCTTGATTTACTCTCCAGCTGATTATCACCATATATTTTTTGTATGGAGGGCGATTCTTCGCCAGTAGCCACGACTCCTGCATGCCAAGCGACCGCTCTGAAATTTTTGTCATTTTTTCTCTTTCGTCTTTGAATCGCCAAGCTGCTGTGTTGGCGGAGGCTTCAGCTCCTCAATACTTAATTCGATTATACATCCACCGGCGTCTTGCGGACCGTTTTGGCTTGCGTCACATTCCTCGCGGTTTTCCCACTAGACTTTTTACCCCTGGCTAACGGTAACGCCAGCATTTGTTATATACCGGACCGGCCTGGTAGTACTGGAGTTTTATTGGCCGGTATTGCAACAGCTTGTCACATTATCCTCGGTTTGTAGGCGGTATTGTTTCGTCGGCCCCTGCTGCCCAACACGGCCAGTAATGCTGCCAACTCTCTACCGTAACTGCATGCAGTTCGTTGTCGTGAGCACTTATAGATTTAATACCGCTACGTTCACAGTAAAAAATATTCCTCTATTTCTGAAGGGCAAGTAATGGCAGAAAATATGACAAAAAAGTCTCGTAAAAACAACGACTGTTCCGTAATTTTTTAAAGAACTTCGTATTTTCCGATGCTTTACGGTATATACTTAAATTCTGATGAAAATGACCCTAATTTTTTTGGAATCGTTATATATCGTTTTTTGGAATATATATATATATATATAGGAACTCTATATATTAACGTCGTATTAATAATTGCCATTATTTTCACATTGCAATGAGCGTAAGTTTTCCTATGAAAACGCTTAGTTAACTAACCCTAACCGGGAAAAAGGAGGAACAACGGCAAAACGGTCATCAGGCTAGGACCTATGACATGCTATGACGTCTCGCGTGGCTTTGTTTTGGTCACGTAAGAACCTAGGCCTACTGTTCTTTTTTATTTACATTGAATTGCACCGACCAAATTACAGTCCAGAGTGTATAGATTTTAAGGTTCACTATTTCTTGTCACAGTATGTGGCCGTTTTAATCACCAAAGTGCATTTACGGCCGTTGACGCACCTGTGTGCATTTATCTGAGACATTTACGTTTCGGTGTTTAGAACTAATGCACCAACGAGTTTCAAGATCATGCACCAACGAGTTTCAAACTCATGCACCTACGAGTTTCAAACTCATGCTCTTACGAGTTTCAAACTCATGCTCTTACGAGTTTCAAACTCATGCACCTACATAATTATCTGAAACTTATGCTTCCCAGTATTTTAGTGTTACACTCTAAATGCTGTAAACTTGCGCACCTATGGTTCTCAGCAGGTGCGTAGTTGGCACTATGTTAATAATGATGTATAATTACAATTCGATTAATGTTTGTTTATTTTACAGGTGCTACTAACTGAAAACTTGTTAGCGTTTCCCAACTTGTGACGACGAACTGTCGCTTAGAACTAATGATAACTAAACAATATCTTGTGTTGTTTTACTAGATGTTTCAAAATACTAAGTACCAATGCGCCTAGACAGATTAGTTGAAGTGTTCCCTAGCGTTGCTACATTTCTAGAGACTCTAGTGCACTTCAGGAACTTTCTCTAGAATTGTTCTACGTATAGAGGAACCTATCACAATTTCTATCCGTTCGTTATTATTAGTATTTTTATTTGAGGTAACTAAGCTGAGGAATTCATTCTGTGTCGTTTGCATCAATATTTCAAGTGAATTTTTTTATGAAAGTGTCGGACGTTTATGGAAAACTTGCCTTCTGAATTATAGTGTACAGAACTTATGTGCTAAATTCATGATTTTTTAATAGAACGGTTTGATCTACACAGAGAAATTATATGGTGATAAAGAAAAATATCTAAATCTTATAAACTGAACTAGACCATTGGAGAGACAAATGAAATGTTTACTAAGCTGTAGTGGTGATAGCACGAAAACTACGTAAATCACAACGCTAATTGGTAATGCTTAATATCTCCTATAATATAATGTTAATGTACCATACTGTTGTTAATGCTGGCGTGTAGATTTTAAATGTATATAATATATATGGATACAGAAATATCTTATTAATCTAACTGGAATGATGAAACTGTACATATAACGAACACTACTCGTTCTGAAAAAAAAACCTACGAAATTTCGTGCTGAGAACAACAGAAACTTTCACCACAAACCTCATATGTTAACAAAAATATTCACAACAACATCGTGTTAACCTGAAACTGTTCTTTTGAACCTTTAGAAAGTGCATTGAACATTTGATCCAGGTAATCACAGCTGAGATTGTATCATAACCCTTATTCTTGTTATTGATATTGTTACCGTTGTTATAACTATATTGTGAGCCGAAATACGAGGCATAAATCCAAGGAAATACGGTGCATAAATCCACGGAAATACGGGGCATAAATCCACGAAAATACGGAGCATAAATCCACAGAAATACGGGGCATAAATCTACGAAAATACGGGCATTTTTCTAAGTCCCGCTATTTCGTACAACGAAGTTGAAGTGCTGTAGATTTTCTTCATTTTACCGAGCGTAGATCTCATTTCAAGGCATTTTCATTATACGGTGTATTTGGTAAACTTGAAAAATATTCTAATTCAGCAGTCAACATATTTTGTCTCATGGTTTCTACGACTGATGAAAAGTTGTACTTAATAAGGAGAGGAGAAAATTACGTAAAACAGGGAGTAGTGATTTTTTTGCTTTAGTTCCTGCAAGCACAACTCCCCACAGTTTCTTCGTTGTATCTTATATAACTAACCTACAGTGTGATTTATTTATAAAAGTGAACTCTACGGTCGTCAATTACAGAACTTGAATATTTATGAAATTTGCTCAATTGACTTTGTGTACCAAGCGAGAAACCGTATCTACTAATAACAGCGGCCTACTGAAGTGGTATTTAGACATGGACTACGCTTTCTGAACCTTGGAATAATAAAATTTGTAAATTTAATTTTACAAACTATAATTTATTGATCATACCTACAGTTTATAACAGTGTGTGTGATATACGAAAGTAAAATCTGAATAAATTGTAGACATGAACAGCACCACTTGAATCTTGGAGAAACAAACTTTGTGTGTTCGACTTCTCAGCCTATAGGTACCATATTTACCATATTTTCAAATTATCACGGTGTGTGCATCATTTGCAAAAGTGGAGTTCAAGGAGATTATAGAGATGGACGACACCCCCATAGACCTGGACTCGTCAGGTCTGTTGCGGGTGGGTGGGCTGTTGCAGACCAGCATGCAGGACAACTGCAACGCCTCCAGGAGCTCAGACCTAATGGGCATTACCCACTTATCCAGTTCAGAATCCCAGTTTAAACCCCAAGAGTCCCAGCTATCTACCACAACCCCAAACCTACTCTCCTTAACATCAGGGAGTTCATCTACTAATAATTCAAATATACTCAACATAAGCAACATTCCAAATCTAACCTCACCGCCCATGAGTTGTGCCAACAACTCACAAACCACAACCGACCGGAGCAATCATCTCCAACAACCCCACTCGTCCAATAACAATAGGGACTGCTCGGCGTTCGAAACGAGCAGATCTTTTTTAGATTCGTGCGATGATTTTCCTCTGGACGATATATCGTGCGAGCGGACCGCCTCTAATATGCCGTCCTTGCAAAATATTCCCAATTTATCCGCCTCTAAAATGAACATACTCGATCGAAAATCTGAAAGAGACTTGTTAAATGAAATTTTAGCGGGTATTAACGAAGAGAGAGATAAGGACGTTAATGCTGATACTACCACGCCTACGAGCTCCACACCCACGCCTACGGCGAGAATCCCTTCTGTTATCGACAAAAAGTGCAACTCAATAAAAGGTGAGTAATCTAGTCGATGTATCGCTAGCTTGAGAGATGCGCATTTCTATGAATTTTTGACGTACCTATGTGCATTCGTGATAATATATATTGACGCAAGGTTCAACTCAGTATAAGGTAAGTGTTCTATATATACATATATTTCTTAGAGGTTTTCACAACTTCGACTGGATTTTTATTAGTTTAATTGGCCATCGAAGTCTAAGTATCTGCCGGGGTGGGTTGGTTTCCGAAATATGGAGAAATTCAATGGGGAGTCGTCTTGATGGTGGATAGTCTGATCAAGGAAGCTCATCTTCATATCAGTTTTGGCATCATACTTGAACGGGATGTTTGGATTTATACTGTTTTATAAAAGCATGGAAAGTTTCCAAACTGTTCTTTGGCATCACGGAAAGGACATCATCCACGTATCTTTTCCAAATAGCGATGGGGTTCGGTGAATTTTGAAATATTTATGCTTCGATGTTCTTCATTGTGGTTTCAACGATGCCAACCGATCCAGTCGAAGTTTTGAAAACCTTTAAGAAATATGGAACCTGGATGTCCTCTATTTCAACGAATAATATACATATATTGTACGTTATTGACAGAAGCGCATATCTGTCAATATTTTTGACATGTGTACATTTGTATTTGTCGTTGACACAAAATACAATTTCGAAAGAGGTGGGTGATCTACATTTTCATAAGCATGCAGTTTTATGAATCATTGACGAATGTATACTTATGAATTATCGACACAATATACGAACTCAAGAAAAGTTGAGTGATGCATATTTCTACTACGAGGTGTGTCCGTCGTTGATGAAAAGTGTAATTCATATAATGTGTACATGAGCTCACCGTCGTGTTTCTCACCAACGTTCGATTGCCCGTTTGTTTCATAAAACCATTTATTTCTACTTCCATAAATGATAGTCCTATGGAAATATATTCTAGCTGCTTGGTAAAAAAATTAAGGCTCTCCCAATATATTTATATATAGGAGTTGTAATCGACTACGCATGGTTATCGTTCAATGTATAGGGAATAATAATTGCCCTTGCAGGTAAGCGATCTACCTACGTAGGTACTGCAGTCACATGTGTCTGCCAGCAACGCTCGAGTTATTGTTGGTTTCTCGATGGGCTAATGTACAGTCACTGTAACTGCACCCTAAACTGGGAAATGCACATGCACCTTTTCGTGCTGCAGTTATATGCCCACGAGCACAGCGGAGTGCACGGCTTCAGTCGATCACAATCACAGATTGTCCGAGCTATAGCATCAGAGACAGGAGGCTCATATGGTAACTACGACCCCCGGCCATCTCCATTCTGATTAGTGCCCGTAGCTTCTGAACGCCGGAAATGCTGATTCAGCAAGCCTAGCACCGCAAGAATTCACCTATCTGGCAGAGATGCGATCCTCGGTACTAGCGTACGCAAGTGCGACACTCGAACATCTTGCTACGGTACGTGTATTGCAGGCGGTAAAAGGTAGCAGGCAAACGATTTTTGTGATAAATTTCGCAGTTTTTTTCAATAAAGCTACAAAAACGTCCGTAATACTTTGGTGAATTCGCCTTGCTGTCAGCAGTAACAGTTCCACTTCGCCAGGGGCTCGCTCTTCGTTGAAGCGAATCCAACGTCCACTGGTTTCAGCAATGGCTCTAAAACTTATCCACGCTGGCGGCCTATTGGTATCCGTGCTGCTCCCTGGAGCGACCGTCTCTCCTACCACGCGCCTCGTCATCCGTAGTTCGCTGTGTACATGGCAGTGGCCGTTATTGCGCGAATGCCCATAACTTCCATTATCGAAATCTTTATTGCGGATAAAGTTTAGCCAAATTGCCTGCTATCCCCATTACAACCAAACACCCCTCAGTTTTGGCCAAGCGATAGCAAAATCTAACGAAAGAATATTGCGGTAAACGTTATCGAAATTTCGGCCAAGCAGTTATTAAATTGATATTTGGTTTTCATTGAATACTGCTATCTAAAAATGTCGCCTCTTCCATGCACTGCCTGAATCTTCCCGTTTCCCCCAAGGAGGTGGAACCGCCCACTTTGATAAGGGGTACTATGTAGCAGATCCCCCTGGATCGGGGACCGGGCCCCTGCATGCAGGCGACACCGTCTCCTGCCCGCCATCGCGCGCTAAGTAACACTGTCGGTACTTTGACCCCGGGGCGGCCGAGCGCTCTCTTTAAAGTATAGTAATGATACTTCCCCACCGGACCCTCGCGTCTTCCCCGCCCTCTCCACTGGTTCTTCATGTCTTCCCCGGCCTCCTTACTGGATCTCTGCCTCTTCCCCGACCTCTCTGCTGCTCCCTCAATTCCTCTCCGATCTCTCTTATCATTCCCTCATCTCTTCCCCGACCTCTACTCCACGCTCCCTCTCCTCTTCCCCGACCTCTCTGCTGCTCCCTCAATTCCTCTCCGATCTCTCCACCATTCCCTTATCGCTTCACCGGCCTCTCGTACCTTGCCCGACTTTTCAACCGGTCCCTTGCCTCATCTCCGCTATCGTTGGCGCTCCTTCCCCGACCTCCGTGCCGGTCACTAGTCTCTCCGTGCCGGTCACTAGTCTCTCCGTGCCGGTCACTAGTCTCTCCGAAGTACCAACCTGTTACTGTCACGGCATAGCGGCTGTCACGCTCGCGTCGGCGTTCTGCATTTGTGGCCTTGTGGGAGACCTCTGGGCTCTGGCAGGAGGCTATTTCGATTGGCATGGCTTGCGCTTGTCCTGAATAGTTACTAGGCCTCATTGTGTGACGTCACTCCTGGCCTCCCTACGCAACGTAACTAGTGGCCTCCTTGTGTGACGTCACTTTAGGCATCCCTGTCTAACAGCACTACAAACTATACCCATAGATGAGCATAAAATTGACTCCCACGGCCCTGCCTGCATGTTGTGACGTCACAAAGGGAGGCCGGCAGTGACGTACCAGCTCTACCACCACCCACAGAGCAGCCAGTGTGTCTCAGTGTTTTCGGTTGCAGCCCCACTGCATCTCACAGTCCGCGGTATCGATGCAACAGCGAGGCCATACAGGCGACAGTGCCGAGTCCGCTTATGCCTCTGTTGTGCGCGTTTGGTGGATTTGCGCGATCGATCGATCGCGCTACGCGTTTGGTGGATCGTTCAATTTTTAAAATGGAAAAAAAAACAGTCCTTGCCACCCCTAACCTACCCGACATTAAACCCGAATATAGTCCAACTTACCCGAAATTACGGCCTAATACCTACAACATCCACCAAACGCGCAGCGCGATCGATCGATCGCGCAAATCCACCGAACGCGCACATCACATCCTCTTCGGAAGTGCGCAATGTTTGTTCTGAGTAACTCAGTGCCTGTCAGATTGTTGTCGCGTGACATTGTGCTCTCCTGCGGGTTTTCAAATATCTATTTTTTTCAATAGACCAAGAGAGTTTCCGGTTGTACCCGTTTCAAGTTGTTAACAAAAGAGCCTAGATATCTCGACTGTGTTTAAAACAAGTGAAATTCAAGTTATAGTTCTCATGTTATTGCAGCATACGTTGATGGGCATTAACAATGCTTTGTTTTGTTTACACGGGATAAATGATGTATGACGCCTGAACGCATTTAAATTTCAATACTTATCTCCAGGCAAGTAATTTTTTCAAAACCAAATGCGCCACCAACCACCACCACCCCCNGACCCAAGTTAGTAACAAACTAAACCGTAAATCGAGTCATTTCTAATAGTAACTACCATAAAAATATGTCCGAGTAAATGCAAAAAATAAGTAAGCATAGTGTTTGGAATGGCTGTTTTATGTATTCCAAGTAGCCGATTACCTATTAGCATAATCTTGTTTTATAGAAGCGGGAGAAGTTTCATATGGTTATCTTTTATTGCCTCTGCCGAGGAGGTAATGTTTTTGTCGTGTTTGTCTGTCGGTTCAATTGTCGGTTTGTCTTTTTGTCACCAAGATTACTCGAAAAGTTATACGCGGATCTTTACGAAATTTACAGGGATTGTTAGGCATGTTAACAGTAACAGATGATTAACTTTGGTGAAAATCGGTTCATCTGTCTGTTTGTTTGTCTGTCTGCCTATTTTTTCTTTAGGCCATAGCTCGAAAAGTAATGACGGATTTTCATGAAATTTATATGAGTTGTTGGGTACAATACGATGAGTAAATGACCAAATTTTTGTGATGATCCGTTTGTCACTGCACTTATTTTTATGATGCTTGTTAGCACTATAACTCAAAAAATAATGAATGGATGTTTATGAAATTTTTAGTTGTTAGTTATGTTAAATGACATCATTTTGGTAATGATCGGTTGGTCTGTTTGTGTGTTTGACGTATGTTTGTCATAATGTTTGTTAGCAGCATAACTCAAAAAGTTATGACAGATCTTCATGAAAGTTACAGGAATTGTTATTACTATCAAAGGGCATAAATTATTAGATTTTGGTGTTGATACGACGAAAATCATGGTTTGGGAATCAATTTGAATTTTCCGTTACTGTTGCCTTGCTTGGCGGTGGTATGCACTCTCAGAGTGCTCTCTAGTTGTTAGGTAATGCTAATTGTTCTTATGATCGGGCATGCTTGTAGAAAATTATAGGTCCCGTTTGATGAGTGGCTACAAGGTATAAAAATGGAGGCATATTATATGTAGCTATATAGTGGCTAACTATAGGGAATCAATGAGTCTTAAGTTCCCGTACCTATATATATAGTTGGGATGCTAGGGTGCTGCTTTTGCACTCTCAAAGTTAGGCGTTCGCTTCCCGCTGGGCAGGTGAATTCTTGCGATGCTCGGATTGCAGCGTCATTGTGTCTCTAGCTCTCACAGTTCGCTCCGAGGGCACTAACCTCATAGAAAATAGGGATGAATGGGAGAGTCGCGCTTACTACATGATCCTTCCGTCTCTAATGTTAGGGCTTTGACAATTTTTGATCGACTGAAGCTGTGCCTTCGTCTTGGACCCAGCGTGCAAAGCGAACCTGTGCACGTGGATTTTACAAATGGGATGCGCTTTCAAGTCGACTTTACCTATTACATGAATCGGAACTATTTATCTGTTAAAAGCGCAATTCATTAAATTAGGGTGAGGGTTCCATTACAGTCTCTTCGCTACTAAGGGGAAGGTGTCCCAGATAGGTACCCTAATTAATTCTTAATAATCAGAAGTAACTCATTATTTCTTTCTCTAATAGTTCTGGCGACATTGTCAATAGCTCATCCAAATATTTTATCAATTTGAATTTGTATCTAGTGTATTGACGAGGTATTTTCAGTAATGTGAAAATTGAAGTATTCTCCCTGGAAGAGTGCAAGAGTAACTCATAGGCTGCATTACGTTAGGCTAGGTAAGGTTGTATATCAGACTTTACTTGTAAGGTTGGGCGGCGAAGGGTTGCTTTGGAATTGAATCAGGGTACAAGCCTCGCCTAAAATTGACGGTTTGTCCGCATTTGTCCGTTTTTGCTCTTTTTAGGCCGTACTGTCGGAAAACCCGAACTAACTTGGGGTAAGTTGGACTATATTCGGGTTTAATATCGAGTAGGTTAGGCGAGGGTAGGTCTGTTTTTTTTTTTTTCATTTTAAAATTTCGGGCACTGTCAATTTTAGTCAATGGTGAAAAGGGGTTAGGTAATTGGCCTTTCAAGGATGCAATTCAACATATAGGCTTTGTTATGGTGTAACAATGAATGTGATTTAGTTGCGTTTGATAAGGTTAGGTTACTTTTGCATTTGATTGACGGACTGAACTAGAACTAATGGAGACGTAGATTGCAGAGTACCGGTACGCTAAATGCTTCACCAAGATAAAAAAAACTATCTTCGAATGTGTCGCCAGAAATAGCAGCCGATGCTGCTCAGCTTTGATGAAAATTCGCTTTGAGTGCCGAGAGATGGTGTAAATGAATCGACTTACCTGAAGATCACAAATGCCTTGATATCGCGTCTACAATTGGTCGAATTTCGGTGTATCTTCTCCCATAATCTCCACTTTGGTTTATGAACTTGGTCAGATTGGACTGGGTTTGGTTATACCGTATTTACATAAAGTTAGATCAAGTTATGTCTGGGCGTGCCTATACAGTTTTATTAAGTTATTTTTACACTTGATATATCATAGTAGGCACACTAATGAAACGTGGCTGGTTAGGTTGTGAAGTTAAAGGTCATACGTTAATTTTAGTTGTCCCAAGAAGGTGACAGACAACGTTATGTGGTTAGGTTAAACATTTGTTTCGTTGCATCATACCAGGTGCCAGATTGGGCTTGGCCCAATATAAACATTTAATAGTTTCGTAATAGGTAAGACGCTGGTCTAAGCTTTGCTACAGCAGGTGTCGGCACAGCGGTGCCGGTATTGCGCCATGCTGCGCGTACGATGGCTGGGTCCGGTGGTCTGCAGGGAGGTCATTGACCCCACACACCGGCGTACCTGGCCTGCGCCTGTGTGTAGGTGTGTCGTCGCTGCGTGCTGCTCGTGCGGCAGTGCATTTCTCTGGGCTACTGTTTGTGCTACAGTGCATTTCTCTGGGCTACTGTTTGTGCTGCAGTGCATTTCTCTGGGCTACTGTTTGTGCTGCAGTGCATTTCTCTGGGCTACTGTTTGTGCTGCAGTGCATTTCTCTGGGCTACTGTTTGTGCTACAGTGCATTTCTCTGGGCTACTGTTTGTGCTGCACTGCATTCCTCTGGGCTACTGTTTGTGCTGCAGTGCATTCCTCTGGGCTACTGTTTGTGCTGCAGTGCATTCCTCTGGGCTACTGTTTGTGCTGCAGTGCATTCCTCTGGGCTACTGTTTGTGCTGCACTGCATTCCTCTGGGCTACTGTTTGTGCTGCACTGCATTCCTCTGGGCTACTGTTT
>LQNS02276927.1:7576678-7588047 GCA_001587735.2 Parhyale hawaiensis | reverse complement strand
CTGGAAACGTCAGAGATGCTGGAAACTTCAGGGGCTGACCGAGCTGGAAACGTCAGAGATGCTGGAAACTTCAGGGGCTGACCGAGCTGGAAACGTCAGAGATGCTGGAAACTTCAGGGGCTGACCTTGCTGCAAACGTCAGAGATTTCCGGTGTTGGAAAATGAAATTTTAGAGACTGCGCCATGCTGGAAGCTATAGTCATATCATACTTCATACTACATGGACAGATATTAGAAACTTGTAAGAGCAATCGTCCTGGAATCATAATAAACTGACCTTGCTGGAAACTTTATAGGCTGACTGTGCTGGAAACATTGCAGCTTATCAAACTTTATTGGTTTTCACTCGAATAATTTGAATATTATATTTTGGTGCCCTTCATGTTAATGAATAAAAGTATCTGCGGGCGCCCCAGGCAGAGGTGCGGTAGCACTAATAACATCTCACGGTAAATTCCGATTCTTTCAAACTGGACCCGAGGAAGCCGGTCGTTACTACAAGGGTGTCTCGCTAATTGTGATCTTTCTACCAAAAATGGTCTGCTGTTGATTTATGTCTTGCTGAGGGCTCAGCGTTTAGTTGTGGCGCTAACTAGTCTGTCATTGGGTGTTTGGTCTTTAAATGGGATATTAATAATAATATATTAATACTATTAATAAATGGGACTTTATTTGGGAAGATAATTGGTGCACACACTACTTCGCGCTGCAGATACAAGCCAACTGGCTCCAGATCCTGCGATCTCGCAACTATCCCTATTTTTGCTTAGGGTCAGTACGCCCGCAATTGAGTCTGAACGTTGAATGTTGACTCAGCAATTTAAGAAGCGCAAAAACTCACCTGCATGGCAAGCAGGTTCTAACTTCAGTTCTCCGCGCCTGAGGGCCAGCTCACTAACACCTCCTACCGCAGGTACGAGTCTAAAATAAAAACTGCACTAAGACGAACTCAAACCCAACGCGTAAGGCGATACTCTATCTACTGTGTGCGATGTATTGTGCTGCTTGAGTGCTCGAAAAATCTATCCAAACTCCGCTACAAACTCAAGCGTGCGAGAAAGCTGGGGGCTGTATCAAGCGTATTCGCTTTGCGAATAACGCCATGAAGTTCAGAGTCTTTCACAGAAGACATTCCAAACTTAACAATATAATTGAAACGATCAACTAACGCCGGAAACCAGATGCAAAGTGATAAATTCAACGCCTAGAATTGATTGAAATGCGCGCACTTTAAGGCCATTCAGATCAGGTTATATTGATCGCGCTGCATGAATGATCAACACACATGATCTGTCATACTGGCTGATCGCGACCGTCCTGAAATATTGCCATTACCCATTTCCCTCAGTTTTCTGATCACATCGTTTTGCAGAAGTGGATGTAGCCTTGAATTTTCTTTTCAATTCAAGGCTTATTAGAGTTACGGCCAATTGCAGCCCACTCACGACCATAAAAAATGGCCTTAAGCTGTTTTTGATCATGTGGCCGGGCCGCAAATGCCCACCTCGTCAACTTTGCGGCAACTGCGTGGGAGATGAACCCGAACGTCCACATACTCTTTATTTATCACTTTTTTTTACCATGTTCTACTTCCTTCGACTTCATCGTGGGAAAACAGATGCGCAAATCAGAATCTTGAGAAACTTCAATTCAACCCTAAGTTTTCGGAAGTATTTTGGCTCTCTTTCCTGTATAGAAAGACGCGCTTTTTAGGCCATCATAGATTTTACTAGACACAATCCATGAAGAAAGTTAAAATCAGGCTGTACAAAAAACTGTTTCGGCCCGCAACGGTGGCCGTCATCAGGCAATTTTAATATCTGGAAAACTGGACTTTACGCATAGAGTCTTAATGCTGAGGCTCAGTTGTTAACGTGGAGTTTGTTAGGTGCCAACCTCGTCATTTCAGTCGCTATATTGTACACCAAGCTGTGCTGCCATGCAATTCATTGCCAACATTCATGTTCGGATGCGCTAATCTGCAGGCGTTCAAGTCAGTTGTGTTTTTGAGTGATTCTTCTTAGCAATGTCCTGCGGGTGTTGAATGCCCCATTTGGGTTTCCCGCCGGTTGACGACCTCTCCCTTGACGCCTGAGCGTCTAGGTTTAATCCATACTGTAACTAGAGAGCACTCTGAGAGCGTATACCGTCGCCAAGTTAAGGAACGGCAACGAAAAAATTAAATTTGTTTTGAAACCATGATTTTCTTTGTATCAACACCAAAATCTAATCATTTGTGCCTTTTGATAGTATTAATAGTTGCTGTAAGTTTCTTCATGATCCGATCAAAACTTTTCGAGTTCCGCTGCTAACAAACGTTATGACAAACATAAGTCAAACACACAAACGGGCCAACCGATCATCACCAAAATTTAATAATTTGTGTCTTATACTATTACTAACAATTCCTGTAACTTTCATAGAGATCCATCGATAACTTTTTGAGTTATTGTGTTATTGAGTTATTGTGCTAACAAGCATAAAATAAAACACAGCGACAAACAAATGAACGAACAAACAGATTTCACAAAAAATTGGTCAATTGCTCTTCGTAATATACTTAACAACTCGTGAAAATGCGTCCATAATTTTTTGAGCTATAGTGCTGAGAAAAAATAAGCAGACAAACAAACAAATAAACAAACAAACAAACAAAAGGATGAACGGATTTTCACCAAAAGTTATTCATCTGTTACTGTTAGCATACTTAACTATTCCTGCAAATTTCGTAAAGATATGTTCATGACTTTTTAAGCAATCTTGGTGACAGACAAACTAACACACAGACAAACCCGACAAAACCATAACCTCTTCGGCGGAGGTAATTAGACAGCTGTCCGTCCGTACGTTTGTCTGTCCGCAGTCTTGGACAAAACTGCCGACGGCTGAATTAAAAAATTAATATCAGCCCGAGTTCGGGGTTTATGGACTTGATAGACTTTGCTGCCTTGATGGATTTGTGGTATAGCGAACTTCTTAGATGGGATTCCACGATGAATTCAAATAAATATTTTCAAAACTAAATGAACCAAAGCGTCGTGAGTGGCCTAGTGACGAAAAGAAAAAAAAAAAAAACTTATAGAAGACCGACTATTTTTCATTCCCTCTTCTATTTTCTGTTTGCACCATATTTGTGTGAGAAAATAGTGCATGGAAATGGCCCTATCTCACATGATATCATCCGCTCATTAATAACTACAACGTATAACACAGACCGAAACTCCTCGTGCCCATTATTTTTCGATTTTCCTAAACATTCTATCAACGCCGTTTTTTTAAACGCCTGCATACAAGTGATTTTTCATATATAGCATGTTCTACTATAAAAAATAATTACATCGGTAGAACTGACCTAAACTTTCTCAACGACATTTCGTTTCATATCGTCCTCAGTTTTAGGTTTGTATCTCGTTTCGGAAAAATAGATACCTACGAACTTAAACTTACAGCATATAATATTTAACTTACCGAGTAACTAACATGCAGTCCATAAAATTAAGCGCGACTTGCCTGTACAGTGGAATATTTTCCTCATTTTCTGATGACGTCGTCGTTTTCGGAGAAACCGCTCGCAACGGGATGGGCTAAGTAGGGCAGCGAGGGGATAGTTAACTTGCAAAAGTTCCGATGCGTGTGTGGCAGGTGTAGGCATTTCCTGCGTGGGGCAGGCAAGCGTAGTATCGTCGCTTGCGGACTTTGTTATCCGCGGGTACTATGGCGAGGCCAGGCAGCGCTACCGTCGTTCACGACCAATTTGTGCGCGTGTTTGTGTACGCAGATCGTGTACGTGTGTGTGGCGTTCAAGTTGGCACGCCGCGCTGCTCGCTGTATCGCTGATTAAGTTAGGTTAGGTAAGGTTAGGTTAGGTAACGTTAGGTAAGGTTAGAAAGATTAGGTTGGGTTAAGTTGGGTTAGGTTAGGTCGAGTTGGGTTAGGTTAGGTAAAGTTAGGTTAGGTAAGGTTAGGCTAGGTTAGGTTAGCCTAGGTAGTGTTTATTTTAGTGGTGGCGCGCGCTGGAAAGCTTACGTGAACGCAAAGTGGTCTTGAACGACGGTAGCGCGGCCAGGCAGTGGGGTAGGTTAGCATCGTGCCTCAACTGACGTAAGATCTTCCGATCGACTAGCAGAAACAAACAGATGTGTGACGTCATAGTTCGTCACTCGGGTTACCCAAATTGAGTGAATAAATTAACGTTTGCTTATGGTAATAATTCTAGGCACGTTCGTACATATTATGAATCTTAGATTGTAACCTCCACGTTTTCTCTTCATTAAAAGAAAGCAGAGTATTTTTAGGTGCTAGTCCAAAAGCTTTGCTAGATTTTGTTGACCACCCCCTAAAATAGAGATAAGTGATTAAACCTCATAACCAATAAGAAGATTCATTCTATGATCATATAAAAATGTAGCCTTACAAGATGAGAGCTAACTCTCTATAACGCAAAGGTCAAATTGGATTTGGTTTTAGTAAGCGTCATTAAAGGTCTGGTAGGGGAATTTCGTCCTGTTTGGGTTTGGTTGAGTGACTTTTAGTTTGTTAAATTTATTTAGGTGAAATTTGGTTGAATAGCATTAGTTAGGGTTGGTTTTTCTAGAAGTCTAGTCAGATTCGATTAAAGTTTAGTGGTGTTAGGCCTGTTTAGGTTTTTTTTTAAGTTCGACTAGGCGAGCTAAGGTTTGACTAAGTTAAGATAAGCTTAGGTCTGAACTTTCTGCGTTGAAGTAATTTAATTAAGGTACTTTAGACTGGGAAGGAACACTTTACATTACGCTTGTCTACATTGAGCCAGCTTAGGTTAGGTCAAACTTAGTGAAATCAGATTAGGTTAGGCAAATCTGTCTGCTAAGGTTAACTTTACTTAACTCGCGTTATGTCAGGTAAGGATTGGCTGAGTTGGTGTGCCTTGAAACTCTTACCGGCCAGGTGGATCCCAGGGTCCACTTCCGAAAGAAAATTGACCTAGTGCCTGTCGTGTCTTAATTACTAGTCTCAACCTTTACGGGACGACTTACTAACCCTTTCGTAGAATGGCAGTACAGAAGTGATCATATAGGTACCAATGGATTATATGTACTCTAGGTGCTTCTTGTCACTAGGTCCACTGCTGCTCGCCCCACCGGCACCGCATCATAGGTACAATACATACACCTAGCACACACACTATAGTCGGCTGCCCCCACCAAGCATTTCCTATAGACGGCGCAGGTCTGCCCTTCCCTCCCCCCCCTCCCCGGGCCTATCGATGTCGCTGACCTCACGCCCGCTCGAGGGGCCGCGCACGTGCCGGAGACGCTCGGGCTGGGTCGGTTCTGAATGAGGAATGGAAATTTGGAAGGGCTGAAGTTGCACAGTATGCTGAAGGTGCTGAAGTTAACAAAGTTCTGTGGCACGAGCGAAGTTGTGATGTGATTATCGCAGGTGTACAATAATGAGAGGCATTCGTTATATTCTTCTCTCCCTGCCCTCAAGGTCTTTGGGAGAGAGACTCGTTCTGCGTGCGGAGCGCACTCTTTCACTTTAGAGGCTGTCGATGTCGAACTAATCAGTTCTGTCGGTGCTTCGTGCCCTGGTCGGCTAAGGTTTGAAAATTGTTCCCGGCATCGGCTTATAGTCGTACTAGTCTGCAGGCGTTTCAGTCAGCTGTTAATGGTTTTTTGCTGGATTTCCTTTAGCAGCGTTTTGGGCTTTCCGGTGTTGCAAAGTGCTTGATTTGGGTTGTATTACCTGTTCGTGGGAGCTCAAGCGTGAAGTTTTAATAATAATAATTCATTGGACTTACAAATAATAATATTAATTTGTTGGACTTACGCGCAGAGGTTCTCAGGTCGTTCGAATTGTATGTTTGAGGTGCTGAAGTTGTTGAAGTTATATTCTGAAGTTTTAAGTTGAGGGCCATAAAGTTGTACTGAAGGTTCCGAGCTAAAGTTGCGCTGCAGGTTCTGAAGTACGTAACTTACGTGATGAATTGACTGGGTCGTCAAAGTTAATCTAAAGCTAAGCCCACTTGGCTCGACTTGTTTGGATAAGCAGACAGGAACTTTTGCTTCGTCACTTCGATGATTCGTGTTCCAGGTGCTCGAAGCGGTACAATTATGCTTAGGCGACTGATATGTCCATTTTACGGAGTACAGCTCAGCCATGGAAGTCCCACAGGTAACTAATTAAAAGCCAACGCCTGATGTAACTTCAATCAACGAGTCGAACCCAGGGCACCTGCGTGTAGACCCGGACTAGTCAAGCTTCAAAGGCTTAATTTCGCTGCCCAATCGAACACGCCTCTCATCGTTGAAGTTACGTGCTGGAAGTGCTTGAGCCGCTGAAGCTGTATGCTAAGGGTACCGAAGTCGCTGACGTTATATACAGAAGGTGCTGAAGGTGTTGTACTTCATGTTCCAATGAAATTGAAGAACGCTCATTGTAGAAAATCATGAGTTATGAAACTGTTGCAGCAGTAAAAGGAAATAGAAATTTCTTATTGTACTCTGTGTACGAGAGTACTACCGCAACCAGTCCATTAACATTTCTATTATCTATTTACCTATATACATTTCGCGCCCTCTGCCAACTTTTCTTGACTTTTCGATAATGATATTATGTCGAGACACCAAACATTGTTCTGTGCTGCATGGTTATCTTGGGAACTTGGTTTCATTCATTTTTTACTACACGCCAGATATCTCGTGTAGTCGTACCTCTGGCAGCGGAGACTGTCGCCGTGTTTAGTTTGTTTAGGTGCATTGTGCTTAAATACATTACAGGACCTCCATGGTTAATTACGTAGTAAGTAAAAAAAGATCCATTATGGCGTCTGAAAGTAGTATCTATTGAAATAGATAGATAATAAGTTTCATCTGTTTGGCACCAGACAATATATTTTGTCAGAAAGTAAGCATTTTAGATCAATTTTGCTGTCTGAACCTGTATATTTTTTTTAACTAAAAAAAAGGGAAAACTTTGTTCCATTTTGGCACGTAGCATAAAATATTCCGATTAGTGCCTAATTTACTGCTAGCACAATTAAAATATATAGCATTCGAAGCAAGTTACTGAAATTAACATGCGATGGCAGCTTCCTACGTTATATGTATGTCTGCATGATTATAAATGGGCAAATCAGAATAATTCTATTTCACGTTTTTAGTATGGTGTATGGCATGGACGAGTTTTGGCATTTGGTGCTGAGTTATCCACGATTTGATTAAATTGCGGCATTATGCATAAAATTGTTGATTAAAAAAATTTATCGCTCGTGTGACTGTGGATTTAATCAATATATCGCGTGTGTGACTGTGGATTTAATCAATATATCGCGTGTGTGACTGTGGATTTAATCAATATATCGCGTGTGTCACTGTGGATTTCACACATCGCGCGTGTGACTGTAGATTTTATCTATATATCGCGCGTCAGTAGTGTATAATGATGCGAAATACCCGTTTTTGAGGGTAGGTTCCCTTCGCGCCGCCGGGTCACCGCGCCGCCCCTTCCGGTTTCCCAGGCCCCGCCCACTTTCGGTTTACGCCCCCCCAGACTCCCGCTAAACCGGTAGTGCATTGGCCGTTATAAACCGGAAGCTCACGCGCGAGGGTAGGTTACCCTCAAAAACGGGTATTTCGCATCATTATGCACTACTCGCGTCTGACTGTGGATTTAATATATCGTGCGTGTGACTGGATTTAATATATCACGCGTGTGACAGTGGATTTAATATATCGTGCGTGTGACTGTGGATTTAATAGACCAAGGTGGCCAAACTATAAGACGCTCTTCTCTGATGCCCAGAGTTCCCAGGAATAAAGCAGTGCTGAATTTGATACAGTAATGTCGTGCGTGAAAATCATTTTGCGGCGACTTAACAATGGTAGATCATCGAGCCATGAAGCCTAATGCTCATTTAGAAGTGCTATGTAAGCTTGAGTCATAACTTTGGCATCACACCCTTTGGTGCTTGGCAATGTCCTATTGGCTCCTCCCTCATGATACCGGTCCAAAACATTACACCTCCACCGCCTTAGTGGCATCGCACTCGTTGCGTAATAGGTGCTGCAAGATGACTCCACACTTTGTTCCATCCAACCATCCGAGCCGTCAAGGATAGCTTTAGCCTCATCCGTAAAGAAAACATTTTAAAATTTTGTTTTCATGTATTTTCGTGCCCAAGCACTTTTCCGTGTGCGTTTCGTTCAACAGAGGCCTGGCGACAGGCTTAATGTTTCTCGCCAAGTCTATGAAAACATTCCATCGGGTTTGTCTGCCCAAAAAAGCGATGCCTGCTTTATCAGACATGGCAACGTTGGTGCTGAGTTGCTGGGGTATTTTGCGAATGATACGAGATGAAATGGTTCGACTCGTGTTCTTATCATTCCTTGGCTTGGTGTTCTCCACGTACGAAGACAAAGTTCTTCGATCTCTCCCTCGCTCCTTGACTAAATCTAAGAAAGCCAAACCTTCTGAAAAGCCTGCATCAATCCGCTCGGAAACCGTCAAGCGTCTTTTTCTCGACATTTTCAGAGGCCTGCAATAAAACGGTTCACAGTTGAAATTGGTTCACAATAGAAAAAATCATAACTTTTAGAACATTGCAGGAAGTCTAGCGATATTTGGTTACCGGTACTTTACGTACCTAGTTGTAGATTTTTAGTGCACCAACCGTCACTTAATTATGTGAGATTTATATTACTTCAGAAGTTTACAGTCTTGACGTGCAGTAAAGCAAGTTACACAATTTAGTGACACAACTCAAAAAGTAAGTACAACTTTCGTTACAGCTTGATGCTTTGTTGGAATATATATGGGAAACTAACATCAAAAAGTGTATTTGTCCATGGATGTAAATCCATCACTATATGTAGAGGCAGAAACCCTATTCGTCGTAAGTGCTAATGAAGTCACAGAGACATAAATTAAACATCAAACGTGTCGGAAAATAAAGTTTCCTAACCAAACTAACGTCACGCTTACGTGTGAGAGGCCGTCATGGCGACATCATCCTTTTACCGAGATCGCTAAGCTGACCACTGGCCCCTGCTTTCTTTATAGTCTACTGTGGCAGTGCTGAATCAAAAGGCATTTCTTATCCTGAAATGAGCCGGATGTATATCATTATGTCGGGGTCATCTATACAATTGTCAGATGAAAAGTCGAAGTCCGTAACGTAATCGATGAGGGAGCTGATGGTCCGTTCATCTGTTGAACGTATACTTCCTTAGCGTTGGCCCCTGTTTACTTAATCCTTTGCCTCATATAACGACCGTACCAAAAAGTGCTACAAATTCTACAAAAAGGCAAAAGTCACTCGTGAACGGTTAACTGGCCTCTTATCGAAGTTTCCCTAGATTTTTTCCCATAATAATTTTTAACAAGCAGTGTTATCGCGCGACGTTATCTGTTAGCGCTGCCAGCGTAGCGGAGGTCTCACGGGGAGGTTGCTCGTAACCCTCTGGGGTGCTCGGAGCACCACAGAGGGCTATAGTTCAGTCCTGTATATTGACTTATTCCGTATGAACTCATTGTTCGTTTTGAAGCGGTACGAATGCTTACAAGGATATCTCCCCCTCAGAGCAATTTTGGCGGATGTTAATTCTTCAGTTGCTCAGAAATGAGGAGGTCGATCTTCTACTGAGAATATAGGGGGAAGGTCAGGATTGGATAGGTTTAGTCACGTTGAGTTAGGTCATATTAAGTGAGGTTGGGTTAGATTCGGTTGTGAGATTAGGTAAAATTTGGTTAGGGTACGTTTCCTATTCTGTCGTAGCCTATTCTAATGTTATCTTAATCAAGCCTTAGCTATCCTGAATTAACCTAACCTACCTTCTTTTATTGACTTTATAGCTGAAAAAGTCCGCGGCGGAGGTTCTTCAACTGCTCAGAATCGGAGAATATTCTTCAGTTACTTAAAGTTTGGGGAGAATGGGAGTACCTTCTACTAGTTGATCCGGGAGTTTTTACCGTTGTTGCCTAAAAAATGAAAAAAGTCTAACGTTTATTGGATCTTTTCCGTTTGATCGCAATTGTTAACTTAACTGAACTAAACCTTACCCAACCCAATGTAACTTATCTAACCTAACACTCCACTTAATCTAACCTAATTAACCAAACCCTGAAAAAACGAACCTTGACTGGCCGCAACTTTCGCAATATTCATTTCTCAAAAAAGAAACCATAGTCGTAAGAAGAACTTATATATAGAACTTCTTTAAGCTTCAACTGCGCAGTCAAAGGGAGTGCTAAGGTGTTCGTAACCGAACCCATTACCGCGGTATTGATAGTGTTATTCTTAAGAGTAAGAAAGCTTGACTGTACGCTACTGGATTGATGTTGGCACATTGTTTAATCTTAGCCGAGAAAGTTTAACAAGTTCATAAATTTTTGTTTCTAGCAATAGAAGTGTTACGAATGACCCAGAAACACTAGATAACCGCTCAATAGATAATCGTGTTAGTCCGTTAACGAGTTAACAAAAGATCTGACGTAACTTGTCCCTGTACCGTTGTTATCATGCAGCATTTTCGTAGCAATAACGCTATTTGAAGCGTGACTGAACTATCTGTTTAGAAGGTAATTTTCTATGTATAGAGTTGAAACAGCTACCGTCATCGGTTTAAACTATTCGTAACTATTCTACACAATTGTAGACGCTACAGTTAGCGTTAATACGTACAAAACCTGCAGTTTAACCCTTTACTTTTTTCTTCAAACATTTTTTCAATTTAGTGCGATTAATCCACAAACACTAGACAACTGCAGCTGGCTAGCTATACGCATGACGGATGGGTATCCTTGGGTTCGTCTCCAATTGGTTAAGTCAAACACTAATGGGTTAAGACTGTTACCCCCATTGGAGCTCCGCGTTAGAGGAGACTGGAAGCGACACCTTCACCCCCCACAACAACCGGAGTGAGAGAGAGTCCCCCAACCTAACAGGGCTGTGACGTCACGATCCGTTATGCCGCGCTGCTGTAACTGTGCTCCGGCCCGAGGCTCCGCTAACGGAGCTCTTCGTTGCCCCCCCTGCCCCCCCTCCTTGCGCTTCTACCGCGCGCGCTCGGTTGGACCGTTAGCATCCCGGCAACCTGACGTGTCCTCTCCCTCCTCCCCCTCCCCCTCCTCCGGCCGGCGGGGTGCGCCGTCCTTTGTAGACCTTGCGAGCGGCCTCTTCGCTGGCACACTTCTGCTTTGTTGCCCTGCTGCTGTAAGTGTGTGTTTTACCCTGCTGTTGTGTGTGCGGGTGTTGCTGTGTGCGGGTGTTGCCCTGCTGCTGTGTGCGGGTGTTGCTCTGCTGCTGTGTGCGGGTGTTGCTCTGCTGCTGTGTGCGGGTGTTGCCCTGCTGCTGTAAGTGTGTGTTTTACCCTGCTGTTGTGTGTGCGGGT
>LQNS02276927.1:7563112-7576578 GCA_001587735.2 Parhyale hawaiensis | reverse complement strand
ACCAGGAATGACAGACACGAGTATCAACACATGCAGGGCACCAGGAGTGACAGACACGAGTGTCAACACATGCAGGGCACCAGGAATGACAGACACGAGTATCAACACATGCAGGGCACCAGGAATGACAGACACGAGTGTCAACACATGTAGCCACCTGGAACGACGTGCAGAAGATGCCAGCATATGAGATAAGAGCATCACGTGGCACAGGGTCCCAAAAATGGCCGATAAACATATTAGCAGCCGCAGGATATTCAGGAAAGGAGGAGCACATGGAGCAACGCACATTAGTGTGGGTGTTTCACCACACAATCGACGCAGAGATGGTTCTGGAGATGAGCAGCACAAAGCTTCGTTCTATCTTGGTTGCAGCAGCTGGCTACACGTGACCGCCGGGAGGGAGGCCGCGACACGTGACAGGGGAGAAGCAGCAAGGGAGGACATCCTCATAACTATGACGCGCTCCTCAGTATCGATTGGTCTCGTACACATGAGCCCGCAAACGTGCCGTTTTAATAGCCGTTGCAACCAATCTTTCGGTGCTACCAAGCGGTGGGAAGATATCGAGTGGGTGTGCTAATGTAAACCTAATAAACCTGTCGTTGTCATACAAATGCGAACAATGCTGGTAAGTCTAAGCGGTGGGCAGATCAGGTGGGTACGCAGCTGAAAAAGTACCTAATCTTAAAGTGTCCTCGCTTGGACGGCGAAATTAAGTCAACTAAGCTTCAATGTTCACCAGTTGGAAACATTAAACTGGCGCACTGGCATTGACACGCTGGACTGACTTCAACAGTTAGTCTCCTAGCATTGTACGGACGACAAATATAAAGACGAAGAATTCGCACGCATACAGTATTTATGCTGCCGTGAAGGATGAATGGCGCCTGCTTGCCTGCCTAATGGATTTCCGTTCGAAATATTGAAAAAAAAAAGCACGAGAACTTCTTCTACACAGGCATATTACCATGCTTCGCCTATAGGCCTACAGTAGAACTGCCGAGTTTACCGCGGAAGTAAATATCAATCGTTTTGGTGGAGAAATCAACCCTCATATAAGCTCCTATCCACGATACCTATGAATTTAGAATGATGCTACGTCAGTTCAAGTCTCCCTGGACAGAATGTGTCAAGAGAAAAGCAGGAAATAACAATAAAGAAACATCAAGTTGTTTGGCAAGAAGGTAAAATTCGCTTTTAGGACCATCATGCATTTTCGATATTTTGAAGTCATATATAGGTAGAAGGATCCATTTAAAGACGTTTTCTACGAATGACGTTTTAGCCGCAAATTCATTCTTTTCGAGATATTTGAACTGTACTTCCCATTACGATCCGCCACTTCGGCCGTGTCGCGCGATTTAGCGGCAGGTGTTTTTCCAAAATGGCGGCGTAGCGCGTATCGCTTTACACTTTTGGTATATTTCTCATAGGATATTAGCAAAACCAGGACTGGCCTCCTAACCTAAATGAGTAAGAGCAACGTTGTTGCCGGAAAAAGTATAGCAAAGAAAAAGAAACGAAGGGGAATTCAAAGTTAAATCGCTATCTCGAAAAGTAAGTAGCTAAGCACTTACGACGGAAACGTCCTTCAAGAATGTCTTAAAATGGGTCCTTCTACCTATATATGACGCCAGTATATCGATTATGAATGTTCAACATTAAAATACCTTACTTTTTTATTCTCCTCACTCGAAAGAATTACACCATGCAAAATTAAGAATTTCACACTAGCATTATCATCTTTGTGAAATTGTTTGATACAGTCGAAATATTCCAGGGAGCAACCGGCATAACCACCATCCATTGCAACAGCCATTATCTGTACTGTTCACGCCTTCATCACGGATCGCGGCGTCGCGCCAGGCGTCGGCCATGATTCTTTATCTTCGTTTTTTCGTTCCAACAATTCCTTAGTTATTCTTGATAAATGTCTTAAAAATTAGTCTTTCAACCTTCATAATACTTCAAAAATCAAAATATCATAAAATTATGAAGAAAAATCTGGTTCTGCTAAAATACTACTAAAAAATATAAAAACCAGTGTACAGTGACAGCGCGTTACGCCGCCATATTGCTCAACAAGCTGCCGCAATGTCGGACGCTAATAAAAACTTCAATGTCAAATATCTTCAAAACTAAGCATTTGCGGCAAAAACGTCATTCATGAAAAACGTCTTAGAATACGTCCTTCTACTTATGTATGACTTCAAACATCAAAAATGCATGATGGTCCTAAAAGCGAATTGAACCGGCAAGAAAGACTGGGAAAGCCATGCACGAAGGTTGAACAAAGAAACATCAAGACGCAAACACCCTGAAGACAGAAGTAGAAAAAGGCAGCACGACCCCATGTATGGAACTACAGGGAGGGCGAAATTACATAACCTAACTCCATGGTCCATTCTATGCCTCCAGAGGACCCTCACTATACGTAGGTCATGAACTCCCGAAATTCCCCATCTCTGTGGGATGAATAAACTTATTTAATTGCGATATTCCCCATCACTGGGGTAACCGCGCCAAACTTTACAGCTCCTTACTATTAACTATGCATTTCTGTGGGACATAAGTGCCTAATTAACCATACTACTTCCTATATATGTGGTCAAAAACTTAATTAGCCCTACTACTCACCATCTCGATGCAACAAATGAAGCTAATTAACCTCACAACTGACCATCTGTGTGGGATAAATGATAAAAAATTAACCTCACTACTGAGCATCACTAGGCTAACCTTATTACTATCTGCGCGAGCTACAAGAAACCAATTAGCCTTACAACTACATCCTTACCATCTCTAGACATGCCGAGTTGTAAACATTTCTGCAGCCGACAGTATTGACACCGGTTCCTGTTGACCCTGTCTACAACACAGTTCTTCTGTCGAGGGCACTGGTAGTTAACAACGGAGGACTGGGATCTCCTGAAGAATCCTTTACAGCCCTCGCACGTGATAACGCCGTAGTGTACTCCGGAACTCTTGTCTCCACATACCTTACAGGGTATGATTTCGATTTGTGCTGCAACAGAAAACGACACCATTAGAAAATTTAATAATTATTAAAGCGCTAGGTATATAGTGAACGAGATATCAATAGGTACGAATACAACGAGCGATCGTTAGAGTAGTTATTACAGTAAATAAATGAACAGCAACAGTAGTTGACATTTTAAGACTTGGTAGGAAAGTGTACGTGATAGCGAAAGCAATAATTATCCAAGTTGCACAAAAAATTGAATCACCAGTGCCTACATATATAGCCAGTGATAGCAAAAGTTAACTTTTTTGCCGATGTAAAAAAATTTGAGCGTGATCAAAAAGGAAACAATAATTGCGGTGCTAAGTTGAGCAAGTGTGCACCTAGCCTAAGCGTCTTAAATTACTAGGTATAATAGCTGTAACTGAACCGGGAAATAAAGTACCTAATACTATTAGTGGGCATATGAGATAGGGAATGTTTACCTGCTCAGAATTAACTAAGTATATCGTTGACGAGGATTCAGCGGACGAACCCATCACGCAGTGTGGAAGAACCGAGGCAGGTTCCGTTTCAAGGACGAAAAAAAAGAAAAAAAAAAAGAAAAGCGACCCAAATTAATAGCAAGTAGAGCTTAATTTTGAACATGTCCCAGTTAACGAACAGGGTGATACAGAAAACACTTCTAGGGTAACTGCAGGGAAATTGAGTTTGTGCGTGTCATCAGAAACAAAAGGGTATTCGTATAGTCAATGCCCAACTGAATTCTTTTTTAACTTTTGTAAGAGGTCCATTATTAGTACATTGCTTCTGAAGCAAAACATGTTTCATCTTACAGTATTAACGTCTGTTTTAAATGCAAGTTGTTCTTAATACGTAGCTACTGCCACAATTGGATCATTTTTTTAGCAAATTTTATTGAGTAAACATCTCCCTCGAGTTCCGACCAAGTTAATCCAATGCATCAGTGTATTGACGAGTGCAATAACGCGAAAAATTTCCAGTGTCATCGAGTTGCGGCATTAGATAAAAATACGAGAAATTGCAATAGAGTGGACCGGGCCTCTCCAGCAAAGTGGACGATCTGGAAGATACCGCACCCCCTCGCACTATTGCTTACCGAACCGTACAGAAACTGTCTATGTTTTAGCTGCTGAGGCGTCCACCAAGAATTCTTCTCGGGTTAATATCCCAATTAAACCTTCGCTTCTGGTAAGAAAAGCACTATTAATAATGTTCCATAATAGGAACAGTGGCCAATGAGTCAAAGGGGGAAATGCCTGTACAGTTGACCCTTTACCGAGCAAGTAACCTTCTGTGACTACTTCCGTAATGATATCCCTATGAAAGTGTTGTTCGTCAGATGCATGAAAGAAGATTAAGGAACTGGAATTTCACACTTACTGCAAAATACCAGTTTATATGCAAATTCATCCCTAGTACATGATACATATGTATTTAACACTCCAATTTTTTTTAGAAAAAGTTAGCGTGAGTTTCTTGCTCTTGGGCAACTTCACTATACCGGTACTTCCCAAAACTTGCATTATTGCATACCCTTTTGCTGACATCTATTACAGTAGTCTGCGCTACATGAATTTATAATTTATTTCAACTGTCGTAATAAATCACTTGAAATTTATAAGATGGGAAACTAAATTGTTATTGAATTTTACGCATTTTGGAATATTGTTTTTAATACAGACAAAAACTTATGAGGTTCAGATCTAACATTTTACAGTTTTACAGTCGCGGAGGAGGCTACTGTCCCAACGCAACGCCGCACGCGCCACAAGTGGTCCAGGGAATACCGAGTTGTGCTGTGGGAATGCTTCGTCGCCAGCAAGCGCGAGGGGCCAGGCTATCTCAAGCGCCTCAAGCAGCTGTGGGACGAGAGAGGAATCCAGGGCAATTTCCCACAGGCTTCTCTCAGTGGCCATATCCGGCAAATTTGCGGCAAAAACATCCTCAGGGAAGAGGAACGGCTTCAAATCGCTGCGCGGATGGAAGTTCAAGTTGCCTCTCCATCTGCTGACGAACCTGCACGCCAGGTTCCAACCCGACCTGTGACCCCGTCCGCCTAGGTTCTCATATGGAACCTGCTAGGCGACCTTGCATTCCACCGGAGGGAACCCGCGACTTATGCGCTGTCCCGTCTGAGATCGACTCTGCCGACCCCAACCGGTCGCCCTCACGTGGGCCTAGGCACTTACCGGCCCACAAAATGAGCCAGAGCGAGTCAGAAGACGATGTGACAGATCCCGACGTGTCTGACAAGCAGCGGAGTGACTCGCTGAAGTCACGGAATTTACTCTGGAACTCCTGCGTAGAAACAACGCCAGGTCACCCAAACCAGGAACTCAGTGATGCCCTACTGTCGAACTACGTCCCATCTGAGATCGACTCGGACGACTCCAACCAGTCACCACCACGTGGGCCTCGGAACGTACCGGCCCACGATAAGAGCCTGAGCGACTCTATGGAAGAAGAGACTGAACCTGACCTATCCGACTAGCAGCGGAGTGACTTCCTGGAGATGCGGGACTTACTCCGGAACTCCAGCGTAGAAGCAGCCCCAAAAGGTCATCCTAGCCTACGACATCTACCGGAATCGAATATTCGAGCAGCTGCTCTCAGAGTCAACTCAATTTTTGATAGAATCAACACCAACAACATCACTGAGACGAACGCCCTCATCAAAGCGGGAGCAGACCTCTCAGAGGATCCTTGAGGTACAACCCCGACCGCAATGAACCCAGCGGAGAAAGGATCCTCTTTGGAATCACCGCCTCGAGAAGAACAATGCTGAGAGCAGGAAACATCTCAGCTGGATCTCCGATGGCGTAGAGGATATCTCCACGACAGAAAAAGAAGACGCTGCTCGAATCGAGGTACCTGTGCCTCGAAGTCGGCCTAGCCAACTTAGAAGAGACCTTAGAGCAGCGGCTATCTGCTAAAAGGAGCAGAGTTAGACGCTTCGAGGCCAGAGTAGCTGGATTCCATCAGAACCAGCTATTCAACACCATGCAGAAACGCCTCTATTAATCCCTTAGAGCAGAAGATACGAGCTCTGACTCACCCAACGCAGAAGAGAGCATCCGATTCTGGAGTGACATCTAGAGAAAAGAGGTAAGCCACAACCTTATCGCAGAAGGGCTCCACGACGTCAAGGAGAAGAACGTCGCAGCAGATCCAGACCTTACAATCACCAGTCAACAGCTCAAAAAGCAACTGAGCAAGACCAAGAACTGGAAAGCACCCGGACCAGATGTGGTGCAAGGCTACTGGATCAAAACTTTCACATCGCTGCACTCCAGAATTGATGCACAGCTCAACCAATGCCTGCAACGCGGAACCGTGCCCACCTGGATGACCACAGGGAAGACAGTCCTAATCCAGAAGGACAAGGGAAAGGGCACGGAGGTCAGCAATTACCGCCTAATCACGTTCCTTCCCCTTATGTGGAAGGTACTGACGGGCATAATTTACGAGCGAGTCTACAATCACCTAGACCCAAAGAAGCTCCTACCTGACGAACAGAAAGGATGCCACAGGAACAGCAGGGGAACGAAGGACCATTTGCTCGTCGACAAGCTCCTCACGAAAGACGCCAGGTGCAAAAAGAAAAATCTAAGCATGGCTTGGGTTGATTACAAAAAAGCCTTCGATATGGACCCTCACTCCTGGATCCTGGAAATCCACGGCATCGCCGGCAACATCCGCAATCTGATCGTGACGACCATGCCGAACTGGAAGACCCAGCTCAAAAACGCCAATAAACACCTCGGCGAGGTGAGCATCAGACGTGAAATCTTCCAGAGCGACTTCCTATTCCACTACTCTTTGTCCTGACCATGATCCCTCTCTCCGAGACCCTGAACAAGGTCGGCCAGGGCTATAACTACAGTCTTACCATGAAGTTCAACCACCTGCTTTACATGGACGATCTCAAGCTCTACGCCAAATCAAAGGACCAAGCAGAGCAGCTCCTTAATATAGTCCATCAATACTCTCAAGACATCAAGATGCAATTCGGTGGAAGCAAATGCGGAGTCCTCAACATCGAAAGAGGAGAGGTTACTGCTTCCGAGGGAATCGTCATCGATGAAGGTACCATCAAGGACATCGAGGAGACAGGTTACAAGTACCTGGGTGTCATGGAGTATAACACTATTCTCCACAGAACGATGAAAGATTCCATTCGGGTCATCCTGAAATCACACCTCAATAGGGGCAACACCATCAAGGCCATCAACACCTGGGCCGTCCCCGTAGTCCGTTACTGGCATTATTAACTGGACCAAGAAGGACTGCACTGACATGGACATCAAGACTCGAAAGCTCATGAACATTTATCGAGCACTGCATCCAAGATCGTGCATAGACAGACTTTACATTAACAGAAGAGAGGGGGCCGTGGCCTCATCAGCGTCGAGGACTGCGTCGAAACGGGAAAACGAGCTCTCTCCCATCACTTCAGAGAGAGCGACGACCCGTGACCACGCTGCTTAGTAGAGGCGAAGTTGCTGAAAGAGACGAATCGGCTGACCAATTGAAAGAGCGACGGCGCCTCGATCGGACTAACAAGTGGAAGAGCATGAAGATGTCCGGCCAGAACCTCGAAGCTGTTCAGGACAAAATCGTACCAGACTCTTGGAACTGGCTTCTGAGGGGTGAGCTGAAACGGGAAATAGAAGGTACCATCTTGGCAGCTCAAGAGCAAGCCCTCAGAACCAGGTACCTATATCCAAAACAAGATCGACAGGAGAAACGTCCCTACTACCTGTAGAATCTGCAGCTCAGACGAAACCATCAACCACGTGATAAGCGAATGCGGAAAGCTGCCGCAAAAGGAGTACAAGCGCAGGCACGATAAAGTGGTTCGACACCTTCACTGGACCCTCCTGCGGATCCATAACTTCCCGGTCAGTGAGAGGTGGTATGAGTACGAACTCGCGTCCGTGGTTGAAAACGAAGCCGTGCAAATCTACTGGGACAAGCGGATGGAAACTGATCAAGTGCTTCACGCCAACCGACCATACATCGTCGTCAAGGACAAACAGGAGAAGTCGGCCAAACTGATCGACGTCTCAATCCCCTTCGACTCCAGAATCATCACAAGGAAACGGAGAAGAAAGAAAAGTACCGTGACCTTGCCACCGAACTCCAGAGACTGTGGCAGATGAAGATCGACGTCGTTCCAGTGGTCATCGGAGCTCTGGGGCAATGTCCAAGAATCTCAAGACAGCCCTGCGAAAGCTGAAGTGCGGCCATCTCCATCCAGGAACCAACCCTCCAGAAGAGCGCTCTGCTTGGAACAGCGCACATCATTCGCAAAGTGCTCTGAGCATTAGGTCGCGAGATACGACCCGGCGCCAGAGTGTAAAGCTGAACATCGCTCAACCGATCCAAATTGGGTCGTGATATCCCCTCAATAATATTCTACTAAGATATCAATAGATTTATTAACTGCTGCGCGGAAATGGAAGGTTAAATACCATCCATTTCCGCGCAGCATTTAATAGTAGACTACTATGGTATGTAATACTTCCGTTTGACCTAAAACTTTACGTTAAAATGGTGGCGATTGTAACGGTAATGTCAAAAGTATAAACGGCACTTGTCTCCAGACTCCAGGTTACAACGATGATAGCCGCAGAAAATTTACATCGCAAAATTTTGTTCACACTCTAAGATATAGCACAAAACATTCAGTTGTTGAGTACTGTGCACGTTGACTAAAAATCGGCGAGTAAATGATACTTGTTGAAGATACGGCCTATACCCAGTGAACGGTATTAAGGCCACGGCGTGATCACAAGCAATAAAATTTATCAAACTAATGTTTGCAATTTCTTTTCCATGCAACTTCTAAAAACTTTACCCTAGGACATTATAGCAGGAAAAACGTTTCCCGCTACGTGTACATGGAAATGTCGTGCCAAACTTGACCATCCGACAATTTTGTCTGGTCGAAATCAGCGAAGATGTCGCTCATCTGCGCATGGCTTAAATACAGTTGCAATGGCCTAGGGTAAAGTTTTTGGGAGTAGCACGAAAAAGGAAATTGTAGGTATTAATTAAAGAAATTTCATTGCTTTTTTACAAGCTGGTTTTTATTCACCGTGCGTAGTGCTCAGCAAAAGAATATTTTGTACCATCTTGTAGTTTAAATTGTAAATAAAATTTTGAGATGTAAGCTGCCTGCGACTATCATCGTTGTAGCCTGAAGACCAATGTATTTTATACTTACGCATCCTGCTGAACTCGTTCTTTAGGCAACTTTTTCGCCGAATCTGGTGGAGCATTTGTTGGCGAAATGCCACTCTCGGCAATTTTTGTTTCTCGTCTGCATTGGGCTTCAGGGCGCGCGCGCACATACGCAAAAGTTGCACTGCCACGCAGTTCCGTATCCGATTGCGTTGCAGCGCACAAGGCTTCGGCTTGGACATTGCTACGCCACTAGCAAGAATATCCAAGGTATGAGTCGTTTCCTGTAGTTTGTACGTTATGACAAGCAGCCATGGTCAAGCTTTGAGACTACCTTCTACTTCTGAGTTAGTTCAAAGTTGCAACTTGACGCATAGTTTTACCGTGACATTCAAGCGCCGCTGGTAGTAGTCACGGCAACGTGACGGCCGAAGTGAAAAGTTGAGCGAGTGAGCAACTTTTGCGATGGTGTACCCACGCTATTAAAAGCCGTGCGCAGACGAGTGACATCTTCACTTAGTTCGACGGAACAATATTGTGGGTAAATCCAGCTTGCCACGACATGTTAATGCACACGCAGCAGCGACAGGTGCTTGCGGTTGCAATGTTTTAGGGTAAAATCAGGAAGAGTTGCATAAAAAAAGAAATGAAACATATTGAATTCATAAATATCAATACTCGTTAATCCGCCACGTTTTTATTCTCCATACATATCACTAAGCGACTCAATGTTTTGTACGATCTTGAAGCGTATAAGCAAAATTTCGACGATAAGTTTCTGCTGGCTACCATTGTTTGTACCTAGGTATGAATTCCTTTCATACTTTTCGCAGGCTCCAAATACCGTAGTAGTGAAAAGTTATCAGGCATTACTGATCTGGAAGTTGCTTTGAATTGCTTGAACACACAACGAAAACGACTGGCGCAGGCCCATCCTCCCGAATTCGCTCCTCCGGCAACTTTTTCATCGAGTCTGTAGAGCATTTCTTGGCGAAATGGCTCTCTCGGCAATTATTGCTTATCTGCATTGGACTTCATAAGTTCACCCTAAGCATTACAACTTCGGGAACCTGTCTCCCGCCACGGGTACAGTTAACATGTCGTGGCAAGCTTGATGTACAGGCAGTTTTTTCCGTTGGAATCACCGAAGATGTCGCTCACCAGCGCCCGCTTTCCCGAAAGGCCCACTGTGGAAAGTCTACGGATTTGCTGCGTGAATTTCACTATCACTCATCGAACAGAGAGGAAAAAATTTAAGAACTTCCTATCTCTGTAAGTTTACTCATTAGTGGACAAGGATATTGATTCTCAAATATGCCAGTCGGGATTTGATGTCTACTTTTAGCAGTCAAATTAGTGAACGAACTGCAGCTACAATCTAGTATGCATATTATAATACGGTACTTAACTTTCAGCATTTACAAAAAAAACGAACTCTCCTTTCTATCAAGAAATACAAGGCAATATAAAAAATCCTGTTCTCTAGAAGTAAACGCTCAACAACATTAGGAAGATCAGTAACCAGTGTCTCTCCAATAGAATTCAACCAAGGGTAATATATTTCTACTTCCCAAAATGGACAGAGGGAGAGGGATTCACTACACAACCCCTGATCGCATGCCGGTTCCCATTCAGGATCGTAATTTGGTAGACCTACGTTGGCACTTCATGTAGAGTCCGAATGTCTTGTGATGTTGAAACAACAGAAAATGTAGGTACAACCTTCTGAATTCAATCCAAATTTGAAGGAATAATAGAGACTTTCAATGGGGAGTAGATTAAATTAGATAGGTGGCAGTAGACGGGCCAATGGACCCATTCACATAGAGACACCGGGACGTACGCCCCGGCCCTCTATGAGCTATTGCCATTATGTTAGCTAGCTATAGATGACAGAGTAAAGAAGAAGAAAAGAAAAAGATCTCACCCACGAGTCGATCATAAATGCACGCAAGTGCAATTTAAATCCACTGCTCTGCGGAGCTCAAGAGTTTGTAACTCCTGGTGGAGAACGTGTTCTTAGTTGCGGAGGATGTCTTTCCCAATGTTTATCAAGTCGATTTTTTAAAGAGTTGACCGTCTCCGCACCGATAACGTCGGAGGAGACTATTTTCCAAATGTTCACTATGAAATACGGAAAGAACTGCTGGCTTAAGGTTGTTCTTCGGGCTTTAAGCTTGAGTTTTTTCCGTTGTTTCGCAGGCGATCATTACGGTGCCTTTCAAAGAGTCCCGCTGTAAGCCTGTAGGTACGTCGTTAGAGCCAGTCAAATACTTGAAAGTTTCTATTAGTTGCCTCGTGAGTCGTCTTTGCTCGAGAGAAATCACGCCCAGTTCTTGTACAAAAACTAGCAAACGTGTACGAAACCCCCGCCCCCCACCCCGCACGTTATGGTTGCCGACAGAGGTGCGAAGAAGCCCGACGGAGCCCCAGTGATTGGTGGACGTCACTGTGATAGACATCACATTGTTATCCACGGTAACGAGAATAAATTTTTATCGGGCTGCCGCATAGCAATAACCAGCGGTCTTCGAGCTGCGGATTTTATTCTAGTTCTGACGTCACCATGCTGCTCAGGAGATACTTGAGCACGTGTCAAGTGATCAGAATACTGGGAAAGTAATAAACGATTCTTTGAGTAAATTGGGAAAAAATAAGTGATGCACTAATAATGAATGTTTTATTTGAATTAACGTCCCAGTTTAAGAACAAAATAATACAGAAAACACTCTTGGGATAAATACAATGACCATTAGTAGTTATGCATATTAGCTACATAAACTGGGTACACCGATTCGAACTGTCTTTTTTTCAATACTAAAAGTAGTCGATAATTTCCATAATACTATACAGTGTGTACTGAATTAATTCACGTTTCACAGTACTTAAAAATGTTTATTCTCTGAGCAAGTTGTTGTTAGGGGTGACATACGCATAGGTAGAACCATAACGTTATTAGGTCATGTAAGGGAGGCTTTAAATGACCGGTGAAATAAATACCCCGAAGGCTTGGCTTATCCGGAACTTCAGGCAGCTGCGCTGATTTCGACCTGCGGGATCGAGTCCTTGGCGTTGACCCCTAATCGGCTGCTCTGGAGACTTCCAGAAGACTCAATCTTGCTCCATGAAATGGAGTTTTCAGTCAGTTAACTGTCATCAGGATTCTCCTGACATTCGCAACACGATTCCAAGCGGCGAAGCCAACGCTACTGTCTGAAGTCCCGGAACAGCCCAAATCTGCAGTTCACTGGCTAGCTAAAGTACCACTACAAAACAGCTGAATAGACACAAATATCATTACATAATGAATGATCATCAGCTCTTATTAATTTTCATGTACGCATGGGGCGCATTAATTCAGTACCTATATCGGTGGACTGGTTATGGGAGTGGTTGTTTACGATGGTGTATTGACCTTGTAAACTAGAATGTACTGGTTGACATTTTAAATTATTTTTTTGATATCTTAATATTGGGCACGGCAAAGCCGAGCTCGCGGCAATTTAATTCGAATGAGTACAGGGAGGAACGTTTCACTGTTTAGACTCCCGTGTGTAGCGGAAGTCGGCGGCCGCCTTCATTGCCCGACATAAAGGCTGTTTCCAACAATGAATACTCTATGAGAAACAGACGTTTATTCGCGTCCTGATATATAGCTAAACAGAGTAAACTTCAAATCCACCAGTATAGGAAGTGTCCGAGAGAAGGGAACTACTGAAAAAAATTAGACAATCCTCGCGGAAACCCAATGCCTGCAGCATAGCACATCAGTCAGACATGCGCTGAGCAGGCAGCGTTCAAGAGACATTAATATGTAATACTGAATGCGGACACACACAGTTGCCTACACATCGTCGCTTTCACTCGATAGCAGCAACAAAAACGCTGAAGCCATGTACGTACAATACGTAACTTTTACGCGTAAATAATATGGATTAGGTAATGATTCTCAGTAATTTCTTACGAGGCTATTGAAGAAAATCATCTTTGTCATATACTGGTTTTATTGCATGTGGATCTGTAATTTGTCGGGAATCTCAGAAGTTCCTGTTTTCTTGAGCGGATATTGCTAATTATTGATTGACTCTTTCAATTGGGCCGTCAAGTCGATATAAGCCACGCCCACTAGACTTGTTCGAAAATACAGACAGGAACGTTGGCTTCGTCACTTTGAATTGTGATGGTGATGGAAGCAGCACAAGAAGCGGCTGGAATCTCCACTTTACGGATTAAGATAAGTTAGTTATGTTAGTTATAGTTAGGAAGTTTA
>LQNS02276927.1:7512715-7527818 GCA_001587735.2 Parhyale hawaiensis | reverse complement strand
TGTTTATTCAATTAGGTGTGATTTTTAAAATTTAACTTCGGCCAATGTTAAGATCTTCTAACCGAACGATTGTGATATTTACCTCCGCCGAGGAGGTTATGTTTTTGTCGGGTTTGTCTTTTGTCTGTCTGTCACCAAGATAACTCAAAATGTTATGAACTGATTTTGACATAGGTTAAATTACAGGGATTCTTAGGTATGTTAGAAGGAACAGATGATTAACTTTTGGTGAAGATTTGTCCATCCGTTTGTTTGTTTGTCTGCCTCATTTTTCTCGATGCCATAACTCAAAAAGTTATAGGGCTAGGTAGGCGGATTTTTATGAAATTCATATCAGTTGTTGGGTATATCACAAAGAGTAAATGACCAAATTTTTGTGATGATCCGTTTGTTTGCTTGTTACTGTTTGCAATTTTATACTTGTTAGGCCTAGCACAATACCTCAAAAAATAATGAATGGATCTTTATGAAATTCATATGGGTTGTTAGTAATGCTAAAAGACATAAATGATTAAATTTTGGTGCAGATCAGTTTGTTCGTTTGTATATTTGACTCATGTTTGTCATAACGTTTGTTTGCAGTATAGCCTAACTCAAAAAGTTATGAACGGATCTTCAAGAAAATTGCACAAGCTGTTATTACTATCAAAAGGCACAAATGATTAGATTTTGCAGTTTATACAAAGAAAATGAAGGTTTCAGAGTCAATTTCAATTTTTTGCTACCGTTGCCTCGCTTGGCGGAGGTATGCGCTCTCAGAGTGCTTTAGTTTCAACAATATATTCAGGTGAAATGGGACATTCTAAAACATGTTTTCAGGAGGGACTTTTTGCCGCAAATGCTTTGTTTTCGAAATATTTGAATTTAGAAGTTTCCATTGTTTTCCTAAGGGAGAAAATAGCCGGTGACCCAATAGAAACCTAACTAAAAAAATATAAAAATAGGATTTTCATTACACTGTATAGGAAAACGGTTATAATTATAAATGATTATAGGTATGTCAGTTCTGTGGATTTTTTCAAAATCGTGGTACTCCCCATTCAAAATTTCTATTAACCCTTCTAATTTGGATTGAATTCCAAAGGTTGTACCTATATTTTCTGTTGTTTCAACAATCACAGCGACACATTCGGAGACTTCCTTTTTTCGTAAATGCTGCAAGTTAGGAATCGTATGATATGCATTTTAAATCATATCTATAGGGTGGTCACTAATTTGACTGCTAAAAGTTATTTTCTCATTAGCAGACAAGGATATTGTTCTGAGATTTGCCAGTCGCAAGTTGATGTTTACAGAGATAGGACGTTCTTCTTCAAATTTTTCCTTTCTCTTCAATGAGTGATAGTGAAATTTACGCAGCAAATCCGTAGACTGCCACAGCGGGCCTTTCGAGAAAGCGTTCGCAGCGAGCGATATCTTCGGTGATTCCAACGGAATAAAATGGCCTGTACGCCAAGCTTGCCACGACATGTTAACTGTACCCGTGGCGGGAGACAGGTTCCCAAAGTTGCAATGATTAGGGGTGAAATTATGAAGCGCAATGCTGACGAGAAGCAAAAATTGCCGTGAGTGGCATTTCGCCAACAAATGCTCCTTCAGATTCGGCGAAAAAGTTGCCTAAAGAGCGAGTTCAGCAGAATGCGTAAGTATAAAATACATTTGTCTCCAGGCTACAACGATGATAGTCGTAGGCAACTTACATCTCGAAATTTTATCTACAATTGAAACTACAAGATAGTACAAAATATTCATTTGCTGAGTCCTATGCACGGGTGAATAAAAACCGGCTTGTAAAAAGCAATGGAATTTCAATTAATACCTACAACTTCCTTTTTCGTGCAACTCCCAAAAACTTTACCCTAGGCCATTGCACCTGTATTTAAGCCGTGCACAGACGAGCAACATTTTCGCTGATTTCGACTAGACAAAATTGTCGGATCGTCAAGTTTGGCACCACATTTCCATGCACACGTAGCGGGCGATACGTTTTTGCTGTAATAATGTCCTCGGGTAAAGTTTTTAGAAGATGGGAAGGAAATTGTAAACATTAGTTTGATAAATTTTGTTACTTGTAGCACGCCGCGGCCTTGATACCTTCCACTGGGGATAGGCCGTGCCGTATCTTCAACAAGTATCATTTACACGCCGGTTTTTTAGTCAACGTGCGTAGTACTCAACAACTGAATGTTTTGTGCTATCTCTTAGAGTGTGAACTAAATTTTGAGAAATAAGTTTTCTGCGGCTATGATCGTTATAACCTGGAGTCTGGAGACGGGTGCCGTTTATAATTTTGACGTTGCAGTTACAATCGCCACCATTGAAACGTAAAGTTTTAAGTAAAACGGAAGTGTATCATACCATAGTAGTCTGCTATTAAATGCTGCGCGCAAATGGATGGTATTTAACCTTCCATTTCCGCGCAGCAGTTAATAAATCTATTGATATCGTATTAGAATATTATTATTATTATTAGAGTCAATGTTCTAGCTACCACCCTAGACGTCGCGCGGCTCTGTATATATATATATAGTGAAGTATTTGTTCAATCAGGGTATCCATTGATACCAAAACAATCGTTTCCTCGGGTTTATTTATTTACTGTATACGTATGTTTACAGTAAATCACTATCACAATGACTGTAAGAATTCTCAGAGCAACGTTGGTGTAACGTTCCATATTTACCCCATTTTTTCACAACTTGACCAAGTATAGCAAGTAATGCCTGCAGTGGTTATGCGCACATTTAACCAGGTAGGCAGGCCTCACTACTCTTCATTAATTGTCGCCGGTTCTTAATTCAACGCCATCGTGTTGATTTTCTAGATACAGTTTTTTTGGAGATGGTGTAGGCCTACCTAGTTTCTATCTCTTCGCCTAGTGTTGTCATGCGCCTATTGTCACGAAGTAAAAAAGGATAGGGTCATCGACTGATATGGCGAAGTTGAGCCCATAAGGTTTGGATTGTCCGGAATAGCATACTTCACAACAATTCTGACAAAGTTCAACTGGAGCAGGGAGATTTCAGTCACTGACACGCACACGCATACAACTGTACTCCAGGAGTACACAGTCAATGCGACGACAGAAGTGATAAGGGCACTTTACACTTGGGACAAATGTTCAAACGGTGCACCCGTGCATGCACAAAAACACCCTGCAACAGTCACAAAGGGAGGGCGGAACTTGATGTCACCACGCGTGTAACACTGCAGTAGTAATAATATAAATATATAGGTGTCTATGACAGTACCCTAAGATGGTAGCTACCAGCAGAAGCGCGACACGGAGGCTGAGCAACAACACGGCCATCGATTCGACAGATCACTGACGTGGCAAGGCACTGTATTGCCGATCTTACACGGGCTGCAGCGGGACACTTGACTGCTCTTCAAGAAAATTAAACAAACTGTTAATATGAAAAGGCACAAATGATTAGATTTTGGAGTTTATACAAAGAACATTATGGTCTCTGAGCCAATTTTAATTTTTTGCTACCGTTGCTTCACTTGGCGGAGGTATGCGCTCTCAGAGTGCTCTAGTATTCTCTTTAGTTTGCCATTCTTATGCAATTCAGAACATTAAAAGGTTCTAAATATCTACGGCTTAAGAACCTGTTCGGTTCTCTGTGGAACTTAGGGTGTTTTTACGAAGGTACCTAGCCTAACTTTGTTGTTGGCTCTGTGCCAAAAAGCACGTCGTGTAAACAAAAATTTAAAGTGCGAATGCATTGTACCTAACCCTTTTTCACCCAAGAGCCCAAAATTGACGACCGAAATTGAAAAAATTGGTGGTTAGACAAACCAGGCCTGCCATCACCTAACCTACTCGAAGCCGAAGTTATGCATGGTTCTTTTCCAACTTACCCGAAATTAGTTCGGGTTTTCCGACAATAGGGCGTAAAGTGTGAGGTCATTGGGTACGTGTAATTTTTTGGTTAGGGGTGACCTAACCATTGCAACTCTACTTGGGGGCGTTCGACTGGAGGAGGAAAATTAAACCTTCAAGGCTTGGCTTCTCCGGAATTTCGGACAGCTGTGCTGGCTTCGATCCGCGGTGCATGACTCAAGTTTCAGGCGTTGGCCCATAATCAATTACTGCGCAAAACGGAGTTTTTAGTAGGCTTAGCGTAACCGGGTTGTTTCTAACACCTGCAACTCGATTCAAATTGATGAAGTCAAAGTTCCTAGCTACAGTTCTGGACAAGTCAAGTTGTGTTGGCTTGGCTTATATCGACTTTAGCGACCCATTGATCTCGTTAGAAACAGGAGCCAAAATGTAAAATGTTAGGTCGGAACCTAAGTTCATGCCGGTGTTAATATTCCAAAATGTGTAAAAATCAGTGAGAATTTTTTAGTTTCCAATCTTATAAATTTCAAGTGATTGATTACGACAGTTGAAATAAATTGTAATTCATGTAGAGCAGACTATTGTAATAGATGTCAGCAAGAGGGTATGCAATAATGCAAGTTTTGGGAGTATATATAGTGAAGTTGCCCAAGAGCAAGAAACTCACGCTATCTTTTTTCTAAAATAAATTCGGCTGTAAAATACCTACATATCATGTGCTACGGATAAATATGTGAATGTAAACTGGTATCTTGCAGTAAGTGTGAACCTGCAGTTTCTTTAATCTTCTCCCAGGCGTCTGACAAACAATACTTTCATAGGGATATCATTACGGAAGTAGTCACAGAAGGTTACTTGCTCTGTAAAGGGTTAACTGTACAAGCATTCCCCGCTTCGACTCATTGGCCACTGTTCCTATTTTGGAACATTATTAATAGTGCTTTTCTTACCAGAAGCGAAGGTTTAATTGGGATATTAACCCGAGCAGAATTCTTGGTGGACGCCTCAGCAGCTAAAACATAGACAGCTTCTGTAGGGTTCGGTAAGCAATAAATAGTGCGAGGGCGTGCGGTATCTTCCAGATCGTCCATTGTGCCGGAGAGGCCCTGACTGCTCCATTGCAATTTCTCGTATTTTTGTCTAATGCCGCAACTCGATGACACTGGAAAGTTTTCGCGTTATTGCACGCGTCAGTGCACTGCTGCATTGAATTAACTTGGTCGGAACTCGAGGGAGATGTAACCTCAATGAAATTTGCTAAAAAATTATCCAATTGTTGCAGTAGCTACGTGTTAAGAACAACTTGCATTTAAAGCAGACGTTAATGCTGTAAGATGAAGCATCTTTTCCTTCAGAAGCAATATACTAATAACGGACCACTTACAAAAGATAAAAAAGAATTCGATTGGCAATTGACTATTAATACCTGTTTTTTTTCTGATGACACACACAAACTCATTTTCCATGCAGTTACCCTGGAAGTGTTTTCTGTATCATCCTGTTTGTTCACTGGGACATGTTCAAATTAAGTTCTACTTACTATTAATTTGGGTCGCATTTCTTTTTCCTTGTTTTGCCTTGGTTCTTAAACACTGCGTACTGGGTTCGTCCGCTGAATCCTCGTCAACGATATACCTAGTTAATTCTGAGCAGGTAAACATTCCCTATCTCATATGCCCACTAATTGTATTACTTTATATCACCGTTCAGTTACAGCTATTATATATACCTGGTAATTTAAGGCACTTTGTGCACAGTAACGCAACTTAGCTGCGTAATAATTGTTTCCTTGTTGATCACGCTCAAATTTTTCATTTACATCGGCGAAATAAGTTTAACTTTTGCTATCACAGGCTATATATGTAGGCACTGGTATTAATTTTTTCTGCAACTGAGATAATTATTGTTTTCGCGATAACGTACACTTTCTTACCAAGTCTTAACGCATTAACTGCTGTTGCAGTTCATTTATTTACTGTAATAATTACTCTAACGATCGCTCGTTGTATTCGTACCTATTGATATCTCGTTCACTCTGTAGCGCTAGAATAATTACATTTTCTAATGGTGCCGTTTTCTGTTGCAGCACAAATCGAAATCATACCCTGCAAGGTATGTGGAGACAAGAGTTCAGGAGTACACTACGGCGTTATCACATGCGAGGGCTGTAAAGGATTCTTCAGGAGATCCCAGTCCTCCGTTGTTAACTACCAGTGCCCTCGACAGAAGAACTGTGTTGTAGACAGGGTCAACAGGAACAGGTGTCAGTACTGTCGACTGCAGAAATGTTTACAACTCGGCATGTCTAGAGATGGTAAGGATGTAGTTGTAAGGCTAATTGTGTTTCTTTTAGCTCGCGCAGATGGTGAGTAATATAGTTAATCATTGTCAGTAGCATGGCTAGTTGTTTTTTTTTATCTCGCGCTGATAGTAATAAAATTAGTGATGCTCAGTAGTGAGGTTAATTTTTTATTCATTTATCCCACACAGATGGTCAGTTGTGAGGTTAATTAGGTTCATTTGTTGCATCGAGATGGTGAGTACTAGGGCTAATTAAATTTTTGACCACATATAAAGGAAGTAGTGTGGTTAATTAGGCCCTTATGTTCCACAGAAATGCAGGGCTAATAGTAAGGAGCTGTAAAATTTGGCGCGGTTCCCCAGTGATGGGGAATATCGCGGTTAAATAAGTTTATTCATCCCACAGAGATGGGGAATTTCGGGAATTCATGACCTACGTATAGTTAGGGTGTTTTGGAGGCATAGGATGGACCATAGAATTAGGTTATGTACAATCGGGGTTTTGTTTTCTTAGTGTTAAAGACGTGAAAGCGACTGAAATTTATGGTTAGATTAGCGAAATGTACTGACAGGCAGTAAGCTATGACCGCCGGGATGGTACAGAGGTGGGTTAGTGTGTGTTTTGAAGAGATGACGGCACGAAACGTTTATGAGGAACATCAGGCGGCAGACCAGTATGAAGAAGGGATTCGATAACTGGTTATACGATACGATAAGTGTCCTAAATTTGGTGGAAATTAGGAAATCATGCAATCATGCAAGTTTGACATAAAATTTGATAAAAAAAATTATATTTATTTCTGTTTCATTGCAAAATATCCCTTACTTTAAAAGCAACTCCCGTATCAAAAAAAAATTTTGCCACCAAAACGATTGATATTTATTTCTGTGGTAAACTCGGCAGTTCTATAGGCGAAGTACGGTAATGACTGCCTTGGTGGAAAACGTTCTCGTGCTTTTTTCAATATTTCGAAGGGAAATCAATCAGGCAGGCAGGCGCCATACATCCATCATGGCAGCTTAAGTACTGCATCCGTACGAATTCTTTAATTCTTTGCCTTTATTTTCGTCGTCCTTACAATGGTATGTATTGAAATGATGGAATTATAAGGTAAGTAAGTGCCGTAAGGTAGTGTATCTTAACGAGATTTTTTTTTCAATTATATAAAATCTTGTCAACGGTAAATGTTGGGCACTGCAAGTAACAAACTTTAACTATTACTTGGGTGCCTGGAGAGTATGTGGCCTACCTGATATTCTGGTATAACATGTGTTCTTATGAGTTAGGTTACACTCCTATTCTGGCTGAACCGAACCTATCCTTATTTTACCTAACCCAACACAAACCCGCAGGTAGGCAGGCCACCTACCATACCGGGCCGCTATTTGAGCAAGAACTTCCAGATCTAGCTATTTCTGAACAATTAACAAAACCCGGGTGGTAAAAGTAACCGCACTTTTACTGTGCAATTGAAGTTCCAGTACTTTGCAATTATAGGGGTTATCAACTGGTTGGCGATAGCTGACCTATGCTGGGTCCACTCGACCTCATTCTTCCGGAATTTACGACAGAAACGTTGGCTTAAGAACTTGAAAACTTGTTGCAGGTGTGAGCAGCAATCCGATGACGCTTGTGAAGTTTGAAAATTCCATTTTGCACAGTAGGATTGAGTTTCCGGGCATCTTCAAGTTACTTGCTTTGATATCGACTTCTGAAAATGAGCCTAGCGGGTCAGAGCCAGTATGCCAGTACAGTATACAGATTCGAACTGGCAAAGCTCGAAGCTTAGTTGGCTTAATTTCGCACTGCAAGCAATGACACTTTAAGATTACTTTTTCAGCTGCTCACCCACTCGATCTGCCCACCGCTTAGTAAACCTAAGATATTTGTTGCAACCGCTATTAAAACGGCACGTTTGCGGGCTCATGTGTACGAGACCAATCGATAGCGAGGAGCGCGTCATGGTGATGACGATGTCCTCCCATGCTGCTTCTCCCCTGTCACGTGTCGCGGCCTCCCTCCCGGCGGTCACGTGTAGCTAGCTGCTGCAACCAAGATAGAACGAACCTTTATGCTGCTCATCTCTGCGTCGATTGTGTGGCAAAACACCCACACTAATGTGTGTTGTCCCATGTGCTCTGCTCTTCCTGAATATCCTGCGGCTGCTAATATTTTTGTCGGTCATTTCTGGGACCCTGTGCCTCGTGATACTCTTATCTCTTACGCTGGCATCTTCTGCACGTCGTTCCAGGTGGCTGCATGTGTTGATACTCGTGTCTGCCATTCCTGGTACCCTGCATGTGTTGATACTCGTGTCTGTCATTCCTGGTACCCTGCATGTGTTGACACTCGTGTCTGTCATTCCTGGTACCCTGCACGTGTTGACACTCGTGTCTGTCATTCCTGGTACCCTGCATGTGTTGATACTCGTGTCTGTTATTCCTGGTACCCTGCACGTGTTGATACTCGTGTCTGTTATTCCTGGTACCCTGCACGTGTTGATACTCGTGTCTGTTATTCCTGGTACCCTGCACGTGTTGATACTCGTGTCTGCCATTCCTGGTACCCTGCACGTGTTGATACTCGTGTCTGCCATTCCTGGTACCCTGCACGTGTTGATACTCGTGTCTGTGTCCTCTTTATTGCCGGTAATTTCGAGTCTCTCGTGTTCTTCCTCTTCTTTCCCGACCTGTCCCCATGCGACGTAGCCTGTGAATTTGCTCCCCGTTTTCGACCTGCTGCGTGTCCCTTCCTTTTCCTCTCTGGAAACACAGTTCCAGTCACCAGCGAGCTTCAAGGGTGTGATATAAAGATAACTTTTTATTAATAGATATTGGATTCAATAGGGACGTTCTTATTATTACTCCAACTTATACTTTTCTTTATTTTCGTTAGAAAATCAGAGTGGGAATTTTCAGCTTAACCCCAACCGCACTAACCCGATTATATCCGTCTAGCAGTCGTAATGGTAAACTCAAATTGACCTCACCTCGTTCTGAGAAACCCCATACTCACCGGTTCGTTCTGCAGATGCATGCTACCTGATCCAGACGGCTTCAGACTTGCACCGATTTTGAAAAAATTTTTTATCTACTTCAGACTTGCACCGATTTTGAAAAAAATTTTTATCTACTTCAGAGACAACACCAAACGAAAAGTGAGCTGATTATCACTTGCAGACGCAGCGAAGGGCGGCGATATTGTTTTCGTTGACGATTTACGTATATTTATTTGTACATATATTTGTCTGGCCACCCAAACTGAGATAGGAGTTGAGCAATGACACAATTTTTGACAGGGAGTCTGGTTGGTTGGTCTAAGTGTGAAAAATACCAAAAGTCTAGAGGTAGCTGGCCATAATAAATGATGGCGTTGAAATTTACCCCCCACCGCGGGTGATGGTCTTACGCCCTTGGGCGTTCTAGTTTTACTCATGTGGTTCTTGGTTAAATTGAAACTAATGCAAACAATGTTGAAATGAGGGGCAATGCACTCGAGTTTTTGTCCACTTGTGGAGCGGACAACAGGTACTAAGTCAACAGTCGGGGCTGTAGAGCCTGAGTCCCGTCGTGTGCCACGTTTATGGAGGGTCAGGAGTTGGAGTCGATGAAAAAAAGTTCATTTTGTTGAAAAAAAGAAAAGAAAATACGCGTTAGAGCCCGGAGCGGTCGGATATTTTTGGTGTTCAAGGAGTCGGAGTCGGAAACAGGCTGAACCCGGGAGTGACAGTCGCACTTCGTTCATCCGACTCCACAAGCTTGTAAAGAAGGTATTCGTTACATTCAACGTATTCGAATTCTGGATTCCATGAACGGAAACTTACATTTCGGAGCATATTCTCATAGTTCGAATATTTGTATGTAAAATATGCTTCATAGACTCGCTGTCATATTTTCTTACTTCCGTGAACTCTCCTCAGAACTCATCACCTTCTTCAGCTGAAGCAGTTAATCCATTACCGGGCAGGTAACCGTATGTGGTTATTTCTATTGTGCTATTCGTACGAAGGCGGGTTTCAGCCGCCTGGGGGAGGGTTAACCCTAAACGTGACTATATTTCTGGTTCACGTAAGCGGCCCGGATATGTGACTTCGTGCCGATCACGAATACCTTTAATAACTCACAGTAATTCACATGGCTGCCAACTTGGTCTTTCATTCTTCTGTAATGGTTGTTTTCTACCTTTACTTTGTCTAGTACACACATAGTCATCACTTTGAGAGTAGGTTAAATTTTGCTTGGGGCAGCAGAAAACGTGTACTGCCAGAAAGTATATGAGCATATTGTGTAATCAATGGTACTGTATGCTGTATGACTATTAGACTGACGGACACAGAGAGTTAAGAGCGTAACGAGAATATTCATGAGAAACTGGCAACGAAACGTGATGTCATCATTGACGTCACACCGACGAAAATCAGCCAATAAGTATTTTAACAAATTTCGCCCGAAAAAGTCGTAAATTGCAAATTTTATCTCTTAAGAACGTCAATAAATGAAGCGAAAATATACTAATTGAGCAATAAACAATTACCAACAGAGAATTGCTGTGGAGGGAGGTGGAAACTTTAACAGCACTAAAGCGGCGAAATCTGGGCAGGTATGGCGCCCTGATTTCACTTCTTCTTTGAACTGAAGCCTTATTTACATTTCATATTTAGTTCACGGTGCTCTTTGCAAAACATATTTAAACATATCACGGCATTTTCCACTTAATTCATTCAATATCCCGCTCCTGACTGGCCAACTACCGTACATCAGCAGCACCCATACACAAAACCCGTTACATTGGTTGTCCTCAAGTACAGAACGTTTGAGCAATAACTGTTCCTGTGGCTTCTCTCACGCCAATAGTATAACGCTGCTTATGTTTTTGATAAGAAGTAACAACTCAACCTGGCGTCGCTCCTCAAATACTTCGACTAGTCGATGTGACGTCATTTGGCTACATACGGTCACGTCTAAGTTTTATTTTAGTCCTAATGAGTCCTCCCGTTACACTCTTTGCTTCTTGGACGGACAACAATTCCAGGGCAAAATCATTGTCTCGACTAGTAACTAAGAGTATTGAAAACAGCTGTCGAACATATACTCTCCTGCACTCTCTATTTGAGTATTTCAAACGAACCAACTCACGAAAATGATACTTTTCTCACATTGGTTGTTCGGTGGGTTTATAAGCAAGACTAGATTACGTATGTTAGGTTAGGTGTGTTTAGGTTAGACGAGGCACGTTTAAGAATATTAGGTACGGGTTAGGAAAGCATAGGATAGGTTCTTTTTACGATAGTTTGAAGGAAAAGAAAGAACCATGAAAAGTGTCGTTTCTGTAAATGGGATGGGAGTCAAACGTAGGCCGCTCGTGGGCGCGACTCAATCTGTAGAAGAGAAATCGGCCGACCGAGGACTATACCGGCGTCTTCTGGCACGATAAAAGAAGTTCGTGTGACGTCATACGTGGCACGTGTGTTGCCGCCTGCGGGCCAATCGCACGTCTGTACCACCATCATATCATCACTACTACGAAATGCTGGCTCTTCTGATTGGTTGCTGACATCCTCGTTTCAAACCAGCTGCTCGTGTTCTATAATATTTTAGTTTAATAGCATGATGTGCAATTTTCCTGAAGCGTAGTTACGTGAGCTAAAACGCGCAATAACCTATGTTAAGCATGTGACTGCAGTGTGCCAATAGTTAAATACTTTTATTTATCATTATGCGATATGTTTTAGGGGGGCTCTAATTTACAGAGCCTCATATATATGTCACTTTTTAGTGATAGTTAGGAAGTTTAAGCCTCCGTTTCCGAGCAGAACGATATCACCGAGGGAAGAGCAATGGACACAAAGTATGCCAAGAGAAACTGAGAACGCATGCACGAAGGTGTTCCCACACAGGATCAACGCGCATGGGAACAGCAAGTCGGGAAAAAGAGGAAGAACTGAATAAAGCCTGAGCAAGTAGGAGTATGAAATCGGGAAGGAAGCAAAGTGGTCACGATAGACGTCCCGAAGGCCTAGCTAATGGCCGAGGTAACCTACAGGGGCCCCTGGGGTTGCCTGGCCCCATAGCATAGGATGGACGAACCTAATCTAACCTAACGCTATGGCCTGTGGCCCATCCTATGCCCCTGACGGTTATGCGTCACTTGTAGATGTAGCTACATGTACTTTGGTAAATAATCTGTATTGATCTGACTTGGCAGTAAAGGCAAAACAGAAACAGTTTGACGGCTTGCACCCATGTCGCATGAAATTCGCAAATCCCGTATTCAGACGCCGTCATCCATTTGCCGGCGTTATTTACAGTCTGTGATTATATATCTACTGGAACATGGACTCGTTATCGTGCATGCGCTGAGTTCAGTTTTTTGCCTGACCCGTCGGCTGGGGCGATAATCTCCTGAGTGCTATTGCATGCTGCCAACACCAGGGAGCAATAATGCTGTTGTTATTCCCTGGTGAACACTGCGTGTCACGAAGAACCCATTAGGGGGCAAAAGATGGGCTATAGGGTTCGGTTAGATGCGCCTCTCGTATGTGATGGGGAGCAGCGCTCCCAGGGGGATCCTGTAGGTTACCTTAGCCTTTGCTAGGCCTGCCGGACATTTTTCCTCTTGTCTACTTTGCTTTTTCCAGTTTCATCTTCCTACTGTTGTTGTTTTTTTAATTTTTTTTTCAGTTCTTCCTCTTCTCTCCCAACTTGCTGTGCTCATGCGCGTTCGTCCTGTGTGGGAACACCCTCATGCATGGGTTCCACTTTATCTTTACATAAACTACGGAGGTTACACAAAGCATTGTCTTTACCCACCGTATATCTTTTCCTCTCTTAGAACATCTAAAGGATCTAATGTATAATGACTTACGGAACCCTGAACTTACTCCTATATGATGATAATAGTAATAAAATAAATTTAGCGATGAAACCTAAATATTTCCCTATGGGGGTATGCTTTTTGACTGATGCTTTCAAGTCGTCTTGTGTTGTCAATTTTCTGGCACGACTTCTGTATGATGTTCGAGCCGCTCTACGAAAATCATATTTTCAACGTAGTATATCAGAGTCTGGTCCTTACGACTGCCCTACGCAATGCCCAATCAGAAATTTATCGGCATTTGTCCGATGCCATCGGATATCTTTCACTATTTTCCCCATAGGCCGCTGATAAATCCCTATAAGTTTCCCATTGGGTGTAATCAGATCCTCAACTCACGAGCGGATGTTCAGTTCGCAGTTCTTCAGGTACGATGTTCATAAGTTGAGCGTGCGTTGGCACAGGGTGACTTCGGTCGTACTTCGAGGCAGAATTCCTCATATTCCAGCTATAATGTGCATGTCCTCCAGCCGCTGCCGTCTCGTTCGTACGAATTTCAATAACAGCCTAGCCCGGTGATTTAGTTTGGGGATACTCCCGAGCATGGGTTTCTTCCGACATGCTGCATGTCCCTTTTTCTTCTTCTTACTTAACAACTCAGGTTAATAAGTCGGCAGGGAGAGTTACGCTGACTGACATAATAGCAACAACGCCCCCAGGGGCACGCCATAGGCCAAAGGCCTTATTGGGGTTTGGTTAGTTGTGTCCGTCCTATGTTATGGGGAGTAGCACCCCCAGGAAGACTCCACAGGTTACAATATCAGCATTAGCTAGGCTCTCAGGATGTCTTTACTTAGTGCCCACTTTTCTTCCTTCCATTTCCGTGCTCTTGCTCATCACTTCTGTCCTGTTCTTCCTCTTCTTTTCTGCCTTGGTTTTTTTCATGCGATTTGTTCATGTGTGTGGAGCACCTTCCGCATTTTGGTTGACGTAGTGTATGTCCCTTTTTTCTTCCTCTCTTAGATCGCCTTTTTAATGAAAACGGATGTTTATACTTTCAATGTGGTAATAATGAAACGTAGGTAATACATACTGTAGGAAACAAGGCTTAAACTACAACTGTTATATTGGAATAATATGAGTTTCATTATGATTCCAATAATGAAAACATATTATTTTATACTAGAGAGAACATAAAAGTTTGCTTATGGTGAACAATTTTGATGACAAATGCTAACGGAAGTTGTGTCGTTGCAGCGGTCAAGTTCGGACGGATGAGCAAGAAGCAGCGCGAGAAGGTGGAGGACGAGGTGCGCTACCACAAGAACCAAATGAGGGCCGCCTCGGGCCCGGAGACGTCCCCCGACTCCTCTGTGTATGAGCCCACCACCCCCTCTCCTGATATGTTCTCTGCACAGTGAGTGGCTGGGTCTGGGGCAGTGAGTGCCTCGGCTTGCAGGCTTCAGTGAGTGGCAGAGGTAATGGGTTAGTAAGAGGCGAGGGCACAGCTACGGCCCGTCGGTGTTTAAGGTACAGAGCCAACGAGTACTGAGACCCACACATGGTCAGTGATTGGCTGGGGCACTTGGTCAATGAGTGGCTGGGGCGCTGGATCCAGTGAGTGGCTGGGCACTGAATCAGTGATTGGCTGGGCACTGAATCAGTGATTGGCTGGGGCACTTGGTCAATGAGTGGCTGGGGCGCTGGATCCAGTGTGTGGCTGGGCACTGGATCAGTGATTGGCTGGGGCACTTGGTCAATGGGTGGCTGGGGCGCTGGATCCAGTGAGTGGCTGGGCACTGGATCAGTGATTGGCTGGGGCCCTTGGTCAATGAGTGGCTGGGGCGCTGGATCCAGTGAGTGGCTGGGGCGCTGGATGCAGTGAGTGGCTGGGCACTGGATCAGTGATTGGCTGGGGCACTTGGTCAATGAGTGGCTGGGGCGCTGGATCTAGTGAGTGGCTGGGCACTGGATCAGTGATTGGCTGGGGCACTTGGTCAATGAGTGTCTGGGGCGCTGCATCCAGTGAATGGCTGGGGTACTGGGTCAGTGAGTGGCTGGGGCACTGGGTCAGTGAGTGGCTTTGGCACTGGGTCAGCGAGTGGCTGGGGTACTGGGTCAGTGACTGGCTGGGGCACTGG
>LQNS02276927.1:7465429-7484906 GCA_001587735.2 Parhyale hawaiensis | reverse complement strand
ATCTATGTACAATATGTAGGAGGATCTATGTACAATATGTAGGAGGATCTATGTACAATATGTAGGAGGATCTATGTACAATATGGAGGAGGATCTATGTACAATATGTAGGAGGATCTATGTGCAATATGTAGGAGGAACTATGTGCAATATGCAGGAGGATCTATGACCAACTTTTGCATTCCTGCGAGCAGAAGAATCAGCCGCATCCACCTGGAAGCCGTCCGACAGTTTCGCACGTCTCGGGTGGGCTCCCAACTGGAGTTCCCGCCCCTACACGAGGAGCTCTTCCCTCTGTTAGAGGAAATCGGAAACGGTAATTGAGTCCGTTGAGCTAAGTAACCGAAGTGTTACTAGAAGCTGTAGGCCCTCACTGCTACGGATACGTAGCGCTAAGCTGTTCTTTTCTTGCATCTCTTTCTTCTTCCTTATGTAGCTATCTAACGCCGTCACCTTACGCAGCCTCTTCCTTCTTTAATATCTTTTATAAATTTATCTCTAAACATACCTAATCCACCTGTCGATTCTTTCTTTGCTGTATAATTTTCCCGCTCAAACATAATCAACCTTCCGTTATTTGCTTTGTTTGTAAGTTCCTCCCTAAACATAACATCGTTACCATACTTTTTACCTTCACTCCTCTGGTATCACCGTCGTTAATTTATATAAGTTATTATTTTACGAGTTCTCGTCATTCATGTATGATAGACGTACTCTTATCGTTTTTATGAGTTATTTCTCTCTACAAATATATTCACATTTCCTCCCCAATTCAAGGAGTTTTATTTTCTAAATTAACTTCTTTCTCAGAACCTCTTCCTTCTATGAGACGCTCAGAGCATATCTTGGTCAATTAATTTACTTTTTCGTCTAGCAATTTTCAGAGAAAGAAGCATTAAGTGTTTGCACTCGTTTGTCATAATTGAATATAACTTACCTTGAAGACTTTTTTGTCATTTTTTACATACACTAAACCGCATAGCTCTAGGTTTTTCATTTGGTTTCCGACCTACGACTATTTTTTCTTTCATTGCGCCCACCCCTTTTTGGATGTTGTAAAGATACACATGTTCGTTGCTGACTCAAATTGAAAAACACGTAATATCTAGTGACCAGAATTACTGCATTACCAAACAAAGCAGCGTGGCTTACTAGCCTATGGTCTTGAGCGAGAAGTGCTTGAGAGGTGCTTCTTTAACCCTTACTTACCAGAACTTTTGGTAGGAGTGACACTATTGTAATGCTGTACTTCAGTAGGCGTGAGAGAATTCACCCCACTCTGCGAGTACAGTTCATTTCTTCTATTTTGTTGGCAGACAGATGAATTACTGCCGTTCGCTATCACTAGTGTACAACCCAATGAAGGAGAAAAGATGGTATAACTGAAACTGCCTTGGAAAAGTGTAGACTAATTGTAAATGTAGAAATTTACATAGAGTTAAATTAATATTTATTGTATATACAGTAGTGAAGTAAACTTCTTTTGCTTGCTTCTGTCATCTCCCTTGTCTTACTTATGCTGTTCTTCTGAGCGCTGATTCGAGCAATTGCTGTAACCGTTGAGTTTACACATCTCCTGTTTATATGGGCTTACTGAGTAGTTACGAAGGTGTAGCTCTATCCCTATAGCACATAAGCCTGTTTTGTAACTCAAAGATCGTAGTGAATAGGTGCCATGCTGTAGAACTGTTGACGTAAGGACGGCATTTGCAAATGTCGTGTCAAATTTTGTGGAAGAGATCTCCTGTCTTTCATCCTCAGCCCTTTCAGCCCCAATCAAACATTAATTTTTTCATGTCTCGGCTGCACCGTTTGAAATTTTTGCGGTCGAATGCCAGCTTAGAATTTTCAGATTTTGAACTCACTTGTGAAACTTCGTTGAATTGAATCTAAATTTGCCAAGGTGTCACACTTGGCAGCTGCAATGCAATCAGATGCTCCCAGTGGGCGTTGAGGAGGCGAGAAGTACTGCATGGCTACAACACGTTTGGTTAAGTCTCAGTCTTGTATAGAGAAACATTACGAGCTTTTCTATATATATTTCTCTATCTCTTGCTGGGTTAGAAAAATACTCTATCACGTCACTGTATCGGCTATGCCATAGACTATGCAATACTTGACGGCCCAGTCCAAATCACAAATAGGTGAAGGATAAAATACCTAGCAGTAAAATGTTCTGTGATGTATATTGTGATCTCAAATAAGAAGCAAATTGGTCAAAATGACCCAAGTGATGCAAATATCAGCAATAAACAAATTCGTCAGTACAGATCATCGAGAGCAACAATCTTTAAAACTTACGACACCAAAATGACCTTATATTTGGTCACATGTAAAGTTAGTTCATTTTTGTCTCCCACTGATGGCGTGTGCTAATGCATTTGTAATTTTTCTTGCTAGTAAATGCATTCCTTACGTCGCAGTTAACAGCTGTTTTTTGCGTTCAGTTTGTGAAAATGAGTAGCATTTTCAGAAATTTATTGAGTAAGCCATAGGGGAGCGGGTCGACAAGTATGGGGTAGTCTATGGACTTGCGTATGAATGACTTTTATTTGGTCTTTACAGTTGCTGGCATGAAGGATTTCTCTCTCCCACACGGATTTCAGTGTAATTTGTTCACAGTTTAAAATGTCCCTGACCATCGCAGTCATGTACAAAATTCAACTGCTTCATAGTTCAGACGAGTAGCAAGTGATCATCTATCGATCAGTATACTCTTTCTATACAGCACACTTTCACCGACAAATCTGCAAAATATGATTTAGGAGAAGGCTGAAAATCAGAGCAGTTGCGTGTTGCAGTCACAGCTCTGTGTGGGTTTCTGTTACTCAAAAAATGTTTGTTTACACCCGAGCTGTAGTAGATGATATTAATTTGTATGCGAGGGGTTTCGTTTAAGACAAAATTTTCAGCGGTGATAGCATAGTGCAGCCTGTTACTGTGCAGATAACCCTGGGGTTGTGATTGCAACACTGATGTAGTGCAGGTAACCCTGGGTTTTGAAGAGGTAATCCTGAGGTTGTGATTGCAACACTCCTCTGTTTGAGGCAGAATAGCAATTGAATATTGACGGTCAGTGTCCGCGTTGTGGGCACAGCTAAGAACAAATACAACAACAGTTGATGGGTTCATTCATTAGCGCCAGTAAATATCAACATTTGGCTGAAGCTTCTTGCTTTGACATGGGGAGGAAACTCTCCAGCTAAGTTTTGGTGCTCCGAAGAAAAAGTTTTGCGGTATTCCCGATTACGTAACCAGTTCTTATATATGAAAATTATCAGCTTCTGAAACTACCTTGATCAGATTAGCAATATGCTAAAATTTCCAATCATTTTCCGTCTTCTATTAACATTTTTTTTATAAATAATTCCATGTGTAAAGAATTTAAATTTCAGAACGGAAGACGGTGGTATTAAATTTTTGAGCCAAACCAGGAATCGACCCAGTGTTATAGGAGGTCGCAAAGTACCAAGTTTGCCTGCCTTCACACGACAGTCATTTGAACGAGTTCCCTGAGCGCCGCGTACCAATGTGCTGCTGTGGCTGTGGCACAAGAGTATAAATTCTCGTGAATTTTAATTTACTCCCAATTTGAGAAAGTTTCCGAAACATTATCAGTGACACTTGCTGAGCAAAAAGATTTGGCCGCTAACATGTTGCTATTTTTAGGTAGACGCACATCTGTACTTACTAGGGCTCAACGAAACGTTCGGATGATTAACTAAGGAAACTCATTCATCTGATGATGGTGTGAACATGCCTTTAGGACGGGCTCACACGGCCATCAAATGCAGGAGTTTTGTAATTTTCTCAGCTTGTAAACCCACCCTTTGGAACAATGTTAGACACGCTCAACACGGAGCTAAGTGGGCAGTTTAGGGTGCGTTTCAAGTGTGCTGGTCGCAGCATCTGCGATTGTAACTACTCATTTATTTTGAGCCCTGTTGCAGCTGAGGAGCGCGGAGACCTGCGGTGTAGTGCGCCGGAGGTAAGTTACTGAAGGGACCTCGTGCTATGCACGCGCGTAGCACGTCAGGCAGGGAGGTCTCGAGGTACCATGGCAGTCCACCGTGTGGTGCTCTTCTCTGTACAGGGTTTGTCAAATCATTGTTCTCAACTTTAGGCCTTTATCCCGTTTTTATGAACCCTTGATCGGGCTTCCGTCGGAAGTAACCGTACATGGCCGCTTGCCTGGTGAAAGATTCACTGTTAATTTTGTTAGGAATAGCGCTATAAAAAAAAAAAATCGACCGAATGGTCTGTTGGTGGAAACTGGGTAACTTACATTATTAGTCAAGTTGATTATTGAAACTTGATGAGTCAGTGAAAGATTTTACAGTCTCACTGTCTCCATGTAGCCCGAGATTTATGATAATGGACTGGTTCATCTCATCGAAGTACTTGCTGTAATAGCATGCGAAGATACAGTTTCACCAGCACTCACGATGCACTGTAAAACAGTTGAAATCTTCTCTTTACTCGACTACATTCTATCCTAAATTAAATGATCCATAGATCGCCAACATCGCCCGTGGCATTTACTGACTAAACTTAACTGATTTCAGTTTTTTAGTTAAGTAAGACTTTAGTAACCCGTGCCTAGGGAACTTTAACCGCACGCTGTTGCTTGCAGGCATAGAAGATAGGGAACAGGACGAGGACGGTGTGTCACTTTAGGCTGACCTACTGTGAGCACGATACCTCGCTTGGTACGTAGTAGATTTTCATTCTTTGTATAAAGTGGTGTAATTCTCTATGGGTTTCTCTTTTCGCTGTCCTGCATCCACCATAGCATGCAACTGTTACGAATAGACGGGCAGTGATCCTTGCCTACTTCCTCAGCTTTGTATCGATGACCGGAAGTTTATTCCTCGGTCCTTATACATGGGTAAACTGTAAGGTCTGCACCCCGTTCATGTACTGCGAAATGTGTTCTCCTGAAACCAGGGCGGCTTCCCGTACACTAAGAGGTAATGCACGCCATTACGTGCTGATAACGCATGATCTTGTATGGGAACACCCTCGTGCATGGGGTTCCAAGTTTCTATCGTCATGCTGTACGTCCCTTCTTTCATCCTCTGTTGATGGCCTTTGTAGCAGAAATGATGGCTTAAGACTTTTCCTGCCATTCCGATGCATGTGGTGGACACTCCTTCATCTGTTTATCGTGATCCTTAAGGACCACTTGAACATTGAAAAGTAAAGGTTATGACATTAAAACTTGTCATTATCAACATTTCTCAGTATTCTATGAAGTGTATGAATAATCTATTCTCACTGTAAGATAAATATATTATAAAAAATTGTCTTTTATAAGTGTGCACCACATGTGGGACATGTCGCAGGTAATGTGCTCAACTATTCAGTATAATTATACGTAATGAGGACGTGCTAACTTCGTTGGTGTACTGGAAGGCGTGTCCGTTTTGAGACTACCTTATTTCCAGCGCATCGAACGAGGTTTAGGTTCAGTGATCTGATTCAGATTAGTTGACTAAATTAGTTGCATAGATTTTCACGATGGGAATTTTTGCTCGTGCGTGTCCCACGGATGTCATGTAGCATCTGGAGCTCCGGTTAAATTATTAGATTAAGAGTGTCATCTGTAATTTTCGATTTTTTAGAGAAAGTGTAGATACCTTTCTTAGAATATTTTCAAAATTGCCAATAAGATTAATTTTGTCAAGTGGTTCACTGAACTTCTCTTGATTTAACGTATCATTATATATATATATTTTATATTGAGTATAACTGTACAAAAACTAAATCACACTGTCGTGGCTACGATGTTGTTCTTATGGTTATCAGATAATCTCTTTACCATTGAGAAGGTGTCGCTTGTCTCTGAGACGTATCAGAAGCCGTGTGTAGATTGTCACAAAAGTTGATGGAAAGGAACTAACAGTTTTGCTGCAGCTTCATTCAATCCGTGTAATGCAAACATGTTTACTGCAGCATTTTTCCATCCGTTCAATAAAAAACCACAAATATATATGTTTACTGATGAATCTTCTCACCCGCCCAGTAAATACAGATGTCACTAACCCCTTTTCTTCGGTTAGATTGTTCTAAGCTTATTAAATTTCTTTTTGATGGCAGGAGATCGAAACTCAACAGACTGAAGTGGCGAGCAACTGGACGTGAGGCGCAACACCGACATCGGTCTGCCACGTGTTGCGCCCCCACCCTCACCCTACGCTCCCAACGAACGCAACGCGACGCTCGCACGATCTTCACCACTGGCTCAAGCTCTGTATTAATATTGTATTCTTCTGTGTGTTCTGGCCTTTGTGATAGACGTGCGCCCCCCTTTTGTTCATAATTTATTGTTGATAGACCTAATGACGATAGGTAGTTCTGAGTACAAGACTCCATTGCGCGTTGTACCAAGGAACCAATTTTGTTGTTCTTCAGGTGCTATGACATCAAAAATAATATCTTTCTCTCTTTGTCTTTCTCCGACTGGACACTTCGCCTTTCTGCTGCCAACTCATATGTCTATCATTCCAAATAGTTTTACAAATCTTTGTGTAAAATAATTTTGTTTTGCTTAGGAACCGTGACTGATGTACGAAGCTAGCTGGTAGGTATAGGTAATATACCCGAAGGTAATTCCTCGCTGCCACCTGGGCACTGAGTCTTTTCCTCCTCAAATTAAAGCTTAAATTTAATTTTACAACGCTGAAGCTTAATTTAAAATGGCTGAAGTTTAATTTGTAATATCAAACTTTGTAAAGAAATCTACCGATATTTTAAATGAAACTTCAGCTCAACTAATTTGAGGATCAAAAGGCAAAGCATCCATTGATTTATTTGTTTGCTTGTGTGATGCTATGGTTCTCTGTGGACTGCTACATCCGTTACTCTGTAGCAACAAATGCTACTACAGCTGTAGCAGCGACTGTAGATGTAGCAGTACTGCAGTTGTATCGCTTGTATGGCAACTGGTGTAAGGTCACAGTTGTAGCTCTGCAACTGTTTCAACTATTGTTACTGGCTACTCTTTATAGTTCTTGAACTTGTAATTCTAGCAATTGTTATGCGCTACACACTTACTGCTGAGGATAACAGATTGCAGTAGTTGCAACACTTCATTTGTTGCTTAATAACAGCGTCACATATGGGAATATTCCCAGATAACTACTGTACTCATAAAGACCCAAGCCTACGCTCCTAACCTATCTTGGAGGCAGGAGGTTAAACACACTAACCGCGATTCAAAGAGTATGTAATAGCTAGTATTCCTAGGACAGTGCGTACCTAGTATGGTGCGGATCAGGGTCAAAGTGTTGGTTCGCAATCACGGTTTCTTCCCCAGATAAATTAGAAGTGTAGGCCATTCTACCTATTCTTTGGAGTCGTAATTTAAGAAAAATACTATTCTTGTTACAAAAGTTACGGCTGGAAGACCTCTGCGATGATCACCAAATTATTAGAGCAGCGAAGTTTCTTTCAGCAGATGAAATTTACGCGAGGAACCGTCCTTACTTGCAGTGGCTACAGCCGTGACCTGCAACTGCTGTTGCTACAGCGCTGTAACTGCAGGGGTGATGAGCTAGTTACAACTGCAGACAAAGCTCCAGTCTCAGCTCCCGTATATATATCTCTCTCTCTCTCACTAGTGTTGTATTCTGCAGCTCAGGATCAGTTGCTCTTCTTTCTATCACTAGGCTACTGCTACATAAGCGCCGCGTGTAGCCGCTGCTACAGCAGCAGCGCGTGTAGCCGCTGCTGCTGCAGCAGCGCGTATAGATACCAGCAAACTATATAGGCGATAATATTCTCCGAAGCGCTTGCTCCTTATGACCTCACCTTAGGCTCATTGCCAAGCGTCTTTTTCGTTCGTCAGAATCTTGGTCTGGTGTGTTGTTAGATTGCAAGATAGGGGCAGAATTTATTTATTCTTATTGTTGCTTAAATTTAGTGGCTGATAATCAGGCGGGCAGAAGTATTGGGACACTTCCCTTCAGGACAAGACAGGATGACGGGCAGGGGTGCAAATTACCCATTGTGGTATTTTTTTCCTATTGTATTTCTACGAAAGAAACTTTGCAGAAAGCGTAGCCTGCCTACGATAAGGTTGAATTTTTTTTCTCATTTCCTACACAGAATTCGCGAGGTAAATTGATGCATTAACGCTTCTCATGCCGGAGTCGCGCTGTGAAGTCACACGCTCAACTCGAGCACTTTCCAGGGGTAACTTGGTCACAGACCGTCAATGCGTAATTGGGAGGCCTTGTGAGCGAAGCATACGCTCATAAGTTGAACGTGCGATTGCATAGGGCGGCTCCAGCAAAAGCGGCCTCTCATCAGGAGAACTTAATAGCCTCAGAGACTCGAGGAGCGATCATGCCGGCCGTCTCTCTGCACGCTGTGAATGTATTCCTGAACTGGAGTTGAGTGAACATGTACCTGTTTAATATATATACTGTATTTATATCTTAGGAATTATGCTCTCGAGTTAAGACAGCACACGACCCTATTATTCCGAGTGGGTAACGAGGCGTGCATCATGGCTGGGGCCGTGCAACCCAAGGCCGCGTTGCCGCAGCCCAAGGCCGCGTTGCCGCAGCCCAGGGCCGCGTTGCCGCAGCCCAGGGCCGCGTTGCCGCAGCCCAGGGCCGCGTTGCCGCAGCCCAGGGCCGCGTTGCCGCAGCCCAGGGCCGCGTTGCCGCAGCCCAGGGCCGCTTTGCCGCAACCCAAGGCCGCGTTGCCGCAACCCAAGGCCGCGTTGCCGCAACCCAAGGCCGCGTTGCCGCAGCCCAAGGCCGCGTTGCCGCAGCCCAAGGCCGCGTTGCCGCAGCCCAAGGCCGCGTTGTCGCAACCCAGGGCCGCGTTGCCGCAACACAAGCACGAGTGGCAACAGCATGGCCCGTATTTCAACGCACAGCAAAGTAACAGCAGCGGACAGACGCGCCGTGTACCTCTCCTGCTGTTGTTATTTCTTCACAATTTACTGCAGGACGCCGCAAGATGTTTCGAACGACAATGACGCTTAGCATAATTAATGTAATTTTATTAAATATATTAGTAAGGACACGCTATTTGTTGAGTGTTTTCAAAGTATTTACTTTAAAAAAAGAGAGATTAATTTTATTTGTAAGTGGTAAAGATATGTTTTGTGAAGATTGTAAAAATCAGCGCATTCTTGTTGAACCGAAGTGCTCGGCACGGAGCATTTGTGCTTGCCTGTCTCTATAGGTGTCTCCGACTGGCGTGGCGAGACAAGCTCATTTCATTAGCTTCAACTTATCTGGCACTTAACTTACGAGCGTTGGTCTCGCCGTTATGGGTCGAGTTTGTGGCGTTAATCCTAAGACAGTGGTTTTTAGAGACGGCCGATAACTCCATGCTGTTCGACAAAATGGAGTTTTATGCCATTTCAGACGTGATTGGGTTGTGTTAATTCCTGAAACTCTATCCTAATTGGCGAAACCAGTTCTCCTTTTGATGTTCCAGACAAGTTAAAGTTAATAAGTTTAGTGCAACTCGTCTTCGCCAAGCCAATCGAGGATGCCGCATCTTTATCTCGGCTCTCAAACCTCTCACGTTCTGCAGCCTAAAATATATATATTTTTTATACACACTCCAGAATGAACATTGTTCATTTTGCTCTGTCAAATAATATTATAATTATTAAAAATTCACCAATTGTGTGCCTACTGAAAAAAAAGTTAATACCAAATAGCGGAAACAAGGTTAGAAATAATGTAGGTCATAGAGATTCATTACTGTCGCTTATCACTCACATACTATCTACTAAGGTCTTGCTATGCCGCCGATATGCCCCGCAGCAGGGGAAAAACTCCTGGCACAATCTCTGTCGATATGTTCAATTTAGGATGACTTATCTCTAACTGCCTCACGCGGACGGGGAAAGCAATTGCGGTAATAATATTCGTGTATCTGGTGGAAGCGCCCTAGTTGATGGGTATGTCTCCATTTTGTTCCCGGGCGAAGGTTACTAAAATCTCCATCATGTACTTTCATTATGTCTCCCTCGAGTTAGGTGCGCAATCATCTTCCTTGCCAGCAGTAGCGTGCCGAGCCGCCGCCTGCGCTTCGCTGGGAGAGGGCTATTTCCAGGAGATATATCTACTTCTAGCTTTACTCTCGAGTAGATTTTGTTCATTTGGGGTACAAAAGCCTTGAATTACTACAGCTCATGGTTATATCGTTTCTTAGTAAATGATTCTTTCTTGATTTAACTTTTTGTACCTATCAATTAAGCAAAATACTCTACGCCAAGCAAGGGACAAATGCAATAACTGATCAGTGGCCGTCAAGGAAACCCGCAACAACGACAAGTCTCGCACACTCCGCTTCAAGTAAACTCCTCGTCAAGTTCTTCTTTCTGCTGTAGAATATAAATGCTGCAAAGCTACGGCCGCACTGAGTTGGCACTGCGTCCATTCAATAAAACTTTAAATTATTTGCTGACTATCATTACCTTCTGAAGAGAAAGAATTTGCTTTCTGAAGACTTCTACTAGATGGTCCACTATTGAAATTCTCAATATGTTAAACAGTTCAAGTCTCACTTTTTAACTACCGCGGCAATCAAACCGTGGAATAAATAATATTTATTATTATTATATTGGTATTGTACCGCTATTTCTGAAACCAAGACAATCATTAGCGATCTCAGATGATTTACTCAGCTTACAACCGGAACCACAACGTTGTACTCAGGTGGCAAGAGATGAAGGATGAAAAGAGAAGAAGACAGAAGAAAGAAGCGCCCGTGCGGACTGTCCCTCCTGTGGCCCTCCGCACGGACGAAGGTAAGAACCCCGCAGAAAAAGCCTGTCACCTCGATCGGCTGCCCACCTCGCGGGACTGAAAAGAAATATAGAGAACCTACTTAACTCTACAGAACTTCTCAGCAGGAACTGCGGCCAGATGCTGCACCCCCTGCGGAGAAGGCACTCGGGACCCTTGGGTGCATGATCCCCAAACATATTGTGGCACGCCAGAATATGCCCCTGAGGGAGTGGAATAAATAAAGAACATACAGTAAGTCACAAGGAACGTGAAACCCATGCACGAAAGCGTTCCCACACTGGATCATCGCACATAGGTGCATCATGTAAAGAGAGAAAGAAAACATTGATCGGCAGTAGAAAGAAGAACAAAGAAGGCCGGAGAACACGAAAAATATGTCCTAAAGGCCTGAGAAGATAAGGTAACCTACGTGGTCCCCATAGGGGTGCAACTCTCCACAACATAGGATAGTTATACTGTAGTTAGGAAGTTTAAGCCTCCGTTTCCGAGCAAAACGATATCACAGAGGAAAGGGCAAGGGACATAGAGTATGCCAAGAGAAACGGGGAACCCATGCACGAAGGTGCCCCCACCACACAGGATCAACGCGCATGAGAACAGCAAGTCGGGAAAGAAGAGGAAGAACAGAATAAAACATGAGCAAGTAGGAGTATGAAATCGGGAAGGAAGCAAAGTGGGCACGAATGAGAACAACATAGGATAGGCGAGTCCTAACCCTATCGTTCATTCTAGGTACCCAGGGGAGTAGACGGCCCAATATCAGCGGCAAATGCGGTTTTGTTCTGGTCGACTATGAAATACATCGCTGGCGCAGTTGTATTCATCTATAGCACAAGTCAGTAGTAGTTAGATGGTTCAAGCATGAAGAACTTCACCGGAGCTTTTCTATAAAGTAAGATAAAAATAATACATAAACCACATCTTTTACTTTTCACCGAATGAAATGAACATGGCAATCATTTCAAGAATTAACTTTAGACACCTTACAACCTGGCCTTACAACTATATTGCTTAAATTACTTACTGCTATTTGATACAAAATCCTACAATCGCTTCAGTGAGATATTTGTACGGAATACACATACGTACCAGTAGAGCGGACGCAGCAACACCAACAGTTGTGGGTGGCCATAACGCGCACTTCTCGACACAACCAACCGCTGTGCAACCAACGTTCATGAACTATAGAACGCTCTCGCTTGTTAAACTAAAGCAACAGCATAACCCATTAACAACCTTGGAGACGCACTTCCATTCTTCGCAGCAGTAGCATATTAACGTGGGTTCTGAAATACAGTACGTTACCTTTGATTACGCAAATAGAATTTTTGTACTTGATATTCCAAAGTTGGACACTCACCTTGAAAAATTAATATTAACTAACTGTATGGCTTTGTTTCCAATATAAACAGCACTGGTAAAATAAGTATTTAGCCATTAGTTAAGTTTATCATACAATTTGCTTATATACGAGTTTTTTACTGTTACCTCAGATTAGGCTATGCAACAAGCTAATAAAAAAGTCATAAAGAGGAAATAAATACAAGTGAACAGGAATATTGTTATTAAGAAATTATAACCAAAACAATTCAATAAACACTGAAATAAGTGTTCAGTGGTGGTAAACCTCAGTTAATTTTGAACATGGCAACCTCCATTTTCATGATTTTTTTTAAGGCGATTATCAACAGACTTTGTCAGGTTTGATATTTCAGATGGTGGAATAGAATCTGCTGCGGTTTTTACGGCATTCCACAGGCTTACTTTGCTCGAAAACGGCCGACCAACTTCATAGACCTTCCTTTTGATCATTGCCCAGAGGTTCTCAATGGGATTTAAATCGGGGCTATTCGCTTGCCAGGTCATAATCCTTTTTGATTTGAATTCTTCATCCGCAAGCCAGTTAGTAGGGTACCGTGCTCGGTGTGAGGGAGCGTTATCGTGCCGAAATACCAATTTGGATCTGCGTGCGATAGTCTGCTCATCAAGCCATGGAATCAAGTTGGTTTTAAGAAACTGGCAGTACCTTTCTGCATTCTTTTCAACTCCTTCTGCCACTTCAAATGGATCAATAATGGTATCACCTACTATCCCGGCCCAAAACATATCTCCATCACTTTGTTGACGCTTAAGCAGTGTTTGTTGAGGTTGGTCATGGAGGACCCATCCATCTGGACCATCAAGACTGACTCTGCATTCGTCAGTAAATATGACATTGGAGAAATCAGTTTTCATGTTCTCTTCAGCCCATTTGACCCTATTTTATGAGTTTTAGTTAGAAGTGGTCGTTTAATTGCCTTTTTCACTTTCCCTATCTTCTGCAGAACCTCACATCTTGTCTTTCTGCTTAGTATTGGGGCTTCAGCGTCTTCAAATATCGCTTACTTGTAGAAAGTTGTTTTCTAGCGATAGAAACCTTCAAATGTCGCATATCCCGAGCAGTCAATTTCCTCGTTGAGGCTCTATTCGGAGTTTTCCTGTTGACTTTACCTTCCATTGCATAAGCCTTAATTGTTCGGTGATCACGCTGTAATTCCTTGAAAACTTCGAGTGTTGTCTTACCAGAAGCCAATAAACAGGTTACTTTGATCTTTGCTTCACTTTTTAAACCGCATTTCTTGGCCATGTTGACTAGAGAGTGATGTTGTATAATCTGACGTAACAGCAGAACCCCGTGCGATATGCAAATGTTGCCAAAACGTGGGAAATTGTTCCGTTTTATTTTTCTCTAATTGTTTTCATAGTTACAACATACCTGTGCACTAACTTACTATTCCCATTTTAAATGTTTGACACTTATCTTGAACAATAAGTAAAAAAAATTGTATTTGCATAATCAAAGGTAACGCACTGTAAACACAACGGCTAATGGGTTAACTGCCAGGAGGTAAAGGCCATTCACCGCGCTCATCAGACCAAACCACAAGAAGAATATCATGTCTAGGAGACGAAAGTAGTAGTTTTCTCCTACTTTCAGCCTCCCTACCCACAGAGTACACTGTAATCAAAAGAGAGGAAGAAAGAAGGGACATAAAGAATGCCAAGAGAAACGTGGACCGCATGCACGAGTCGACGCACATGGGAACAGCAAGTCGGCAAAGAAGAGGAAGAACAGAACGAAGCATCATGAGTAGGAGCATGAAGGGGGAACTAAGAGAGGAAAATGCCCCACAATGTCGCTGGTTAATACATCAACCGATGACCTGCAAGAACGCCATGGTTACCCACTTTGTGTTCAACTACATCATAACAGATGGTTCGCTAGGAAGCGTCGTTTACCCACGTTTTGCTACACTTTTTTCTGCTCAAGAAAAGTGTTGAGAGGTTTTCCACTTCAATAACACAAAGCTTCGTCTCTCAAGAAGCACGAGAAAAAAAAACAGGGCTGAATTTGTATTCACAACCACCTCGTGTGCTTGTGATGCTTTTAGCTGCTATGGCTTACTGGTAGAGTATCGGCGTGGTAATTTCTAGGTCCCAAGATCGAGTCCTGGCTCGATGCTTTGTATTGATTCATAAAAGTAGACATACCGAGTTACCTCTGAATTCGCAAGAGACAATGCGTTAACCCTCAGCGGCCTGAAGCAAACATCACATTCCGTTGGGACAGAGCTACTCTTACGTAACATTCACAAACGGATACTGGAGGCGTTAAAACGTTCAACAGAAGTACAAGCTTAGGAAAAAAAAGGGACGGCTGGAGGCAACTGCACTGAGCTCCCGGTCAATAACGATCGAACGCCAAAACATTGCATTTTTTCTGCACACGGGTGTGGTTCGACCCTTAATAAAAAAATGCCTCTAGGCTCATCTACGTACGAGCATATCGGTCAAGTGCGGGGCGCTTTTAAAAAACAATGCATTTAATTGATATAAAACTCGGCAGAGCTAAAAATAGAGCGCATGACTGCCTACGCCGCTCCTTCCAAGAGACCTAACTTAATATATGAAACAGACTTGAAGAGACATTACAAGCGGGTCAGAAATGTGACAAGTGAATCAAATTATAAACAAATAATTCTATTACAGTAATTAAATATAATTATATAAATAAATATACAATTATACGAGGCGCAGCTCAACACTTGGTCAGTGCCACTTCCTTCCATAAATGCTTCCAAGTTTCTTACGCCACACCATGCAACTTCCAGCACCTGCAGCCGCCATCAGCACTAGACCTAACAATCTTAGGAAAAGAAGTTCACCGCCTCAGTGAGTCTCCGCCAGAGTCAGAAAAAGGGAGCAGCAGACACCCGTTTCAGACCTCAGGTGGTCCACAGCCGGACAAACGTCAACCAGATGTTGGACGGTGCCGCACCGGCGCCCCAATGTATCTGCACCGCAGATCTGGGTAGGACAAGGCCACTGGGCCGCCCAAGTCCCACAGCTATAATAGCCTAGGCGCTGTCATTCTCTCAAGGGAGTCGGCTAACCGTTTGCTACAAGGCCGTGTGATTTTAATTTTTTTAAAGGGATTTTTCGTCCCATTGTATATACTGTGGGAGAAAAGCAAAGTCTTAATGTTGGGTGACAGCGTCGGGCTCCCTAACTTGCAAGATAATATCCCGCTCTTCAGTATTACAGAACACGTGACTTTTTTCGGCTCATGGAGTTGAAAATCAGCCACAAGGAGACAAAATAAGCTATTGACTGGACCGGTTCCATCGACATAACCTGATTTAGTTAGCTTTTATTCATCCGCAACGATGGCTGGTTTCGATGGCCGTGTGCAACTGATCCACAGGAGCGATATCAACACTCATGGGTGAAGTTCCGGCCGAGCTAAAGCTCGCACCGTCTGGTGCGATTAGGGTAAGACAGGCGAAGCTTTAATTAAAAGAGCAAGCAGCAGGTGACGAGCAGGGCGCTACAGCTCAAATGATAGCGAGAGATATCGACTCCAGGACTCACGTAACAAAGACACAGACCACGCTACGCATGGCGACCCGGCCTAGTCCAACCTAGTCGACCCTACAGCTAATTGATAAACCTTAGATAAAATCTTTTCTAATGGACACAGCGACCTCAAACAAAGCTAGAACCGATGTTGAAAACAAGTCAGGACTTCCTAGGCCACGTCTCACCTCAAGAGGACGGCACCACACACCACAGCCGTCGGCGCCACACTGAGGCCAGCAGTAAAACAAGTCATACACTCGCCTCGCGCCGGAGGTGAAAGGACACATACACACGCAGACGCGCTACAAAGTATACATCCTCGCGAATACTCCGCAGACTGCAATGATAGATTGTTCGTGACGCTAAGTATGCATACATCAGCAAGAGACATATCAGCACTGGCCACTGGTAAAGGCAAAATTGAGACAATTTTAAGGTTATCTTGGTGTTCTAAAATTGGTTGATTGTCGCCAACCACTGACCTGCAGCTATGAATTTGTTGCCTGATGATAAACACTTTCCTTCCATTGCCGCCAACAGTTTCCTTATGTTTGAGGTCTCTATGGTAATCTGAAAACATTTCACTGAAGTTCCATCTACTTGGCATTGCGAGTGAGCACTCAAGTATAGCGTGGGTAGTTGCTGGTGATACTGAGTAGTTTAAGCCTCCGTCTAAACAGCAAAGGTGAAGATGAAGGAAGGGACATTTTGTATGTCGACACAAACGGAGAACCCGTGTACTGGGTCCCAAGCAGGATCAGCGTCATGCGGACAGCAAGTAAGGAAAGAAGTGAAGGAACAGAATAAAGAACCGTCAGTAGGAGTATGAAAGAGGAAGGATTCATTTAGGAAGCAAATTGGGCTAGCTAAGGTAACCTACAGGGTCCCTTCTGAGGGCGCTGCTCCCCATAACATGAGAAGAACGAAGCTAACCCTATGGCCTGTCCTATGCCCCTGAAGGGTAGAGCGCAGTCAACGAAAGACGTAATATACAGTCTCATCAGATTTCTGTACACTGAATATGTCTGGAACAATAACCTAAAATCGACTATAATACACTGACGTGTAACTTTTATATCGTTTTTAATGTCAACGTTATTGCTTTGACAAAGCAGGGCTATAGTTTTTTTTCACTCGTAAGTCATGTGAATATTAACGGGCTTTTAATAAGCGGAACACGAGGGACTGGAGAGCGGTAAAAAAAATACAAGAGTACCGTCGACTGAGATCCAAGCTGTAGTATGGACATAGAGTTGCAACAAACTTCATCTCTTTCGAAAGTACCGCCGGTAGACAGACCGGGGCTCCGGTCCTGGCCAGTATGGGTGCACCCGTTCGTGGCTCCGGCGAAATTTCAATCCTAGTTGGCCTTCAGAATAGACATACAAAAGTCGACTTTGGTCAACTCTGTCTGTTTTTTTTTTTTGCCACTGCGCCCCCCCCCCTCCCCCAACTTCGGCCAACGCCGGACCCTCGAGTCAGAGGTGGTGTCATTTCACGCGACCTCGGCCAAGTGTCAGTGCCGATGGGTCTGCAAGGCTGACAACCATGAAACTTTAGATCAGAAACGGCGAGACGTGCGATAAAACGAGGTAGTTCGCGTCAAAAAACACAGTCAGTCGTCCCGCTTACTAGAGAGAAAAACATGGCCATTCAGATAACTTCTAAATTACCGTTCACGAGAAAAAGTTACATCAGGGAATAATTTATAAACAGTAGTCACGTACGTGCAAAAAAATATGAACAACCCATTTTGTAACTTTATCCATGCACACTTTCACAACAAGAGAAAAATTAGTTAATGCGTAAGGACGGATAGCTAACATTTGCCCAATACATACCCAGACTGAAATACTTGCTTTGCAATTGAACAATAAAAAGAAAAAACAAAGAGGGTTGAAGATAGTAGCTGGGTAGCAAATTATTCTTCTCGTTAGTAATATTATTATTATTTCAAATTCCCTATTTAGCCANTTGAACAATAAAAAGAAAAAACAAAGAGGGTTGAAGATAGTAGCTGGGTAGCAAATTATTCTTCTCGTTAGTAATATTATTATTATTTCAAATTCCCTATTTAGCCACTGCACTCGCGTCACAAGACACAATCCAATTAATGAGACGTAGGTACATATTAAATAAATAAAAGCGCAGTTTGTGAAAGCGCGCTGGGGAGCTCCGTCACACCGAGCAGATCCGCAGTTAGTTAGTTATAAACTTTGTTTAACCTCCGTAGCCGCAACTCAGGCGTTCCAACAGAGATGAGTGTGTAGTATTTAAATACCACATAATTTGTCGCGTGGCCTACGTNTGAACAATAAAAAGAAAAAACAAAGAGGGTTGAAGATAGTAGCTGGGTAGCAAATTATTCTTCTCGTTAGTAATATTATTATTATTTCAAATTCCCTATTTAGCCACTGCACTCGCGTCACAAGACACCATCCAATTAATGAGACGTACATATTAAATAAATAAAAGCGCAGTTTGTGAAAGCGCGCTGGGGAGCTCCGTCACACCGAGCAGATCCGCAGTACCTGCCAAAAATAAATACTCGAATTCCAACCTATCGGCTGGCCAATAAGAATCCGACATATCGGCTGGCCAATAAGAATCCGACAGATCGGCTAGCCAATAAGAATCCGACATATCGGCTGACCAATAAGAATCCGAATATCGGCTGTCCAATAAGAGTTCGACTATCGGCGGGCCGATAAGAAAAAGAACTTTTGAAAATATGAACCATACTAATTGTATTGAATAAATTAATCTGACAATGTAACTTTGTTTTTGCATTCCAAAAATAACTGCAAAGCTACGGTATGGCCGTTTGTAGAACGAGTACCATACCTTGCTGGTTCCTCACTGATCGTCCAAAAATGTACGTACCATGCTCAACGGCCACCTTATGCAAGTACTGAGAAAGAGAACAGAGAACTGACCACTTAATTAGCGGAGAACCTCGATTACCGAGACCTCGACCAGCGCAACAATTGGCTCTGGTACAGTGGACGCCATGGCCTCGATCAACGTTTTTTCCCCTCATAAAAAATGTTCAATACAGTGGAAGCAGAGACCATAAAAACATTAAGATTACATTCAAGGTACACAGGCATCTTCTTTGTAAGAATAGCGGAAATTGAAATATGCATTCCAATCATTGTCAAAGAATAAATAAACACTACCTAACTCATTTAACATTTGCCCAGTTATCCCTTAGTAATCAGGAATCTTAGTTTGAATAATCTGAGATCTATCAAAAAATTTCCAACGTGTCGTCCTCGAAATTACCATCTTCAATCCCCGGTAATAAAACGCCCGTTATTACGTTAATGCAATAAAAACTATATCTTTGAAACCTAGGTCTGACTTGGACAATCCCGCTACATTAAGTACATGAATGAAAACCGTCACTTTTTTCAACAGCCAGTTGTCGCACCAGATGCCATAAGCAACGCTTGCCCTGTTTAGCACGCTTAGATTATCGTAACTCTTTTAACTGCTAACGGTAATCGGAGTTTTCCTGTACAGAAATAACTGAAGCAAATCGTAACAAACCAACTAAACTTGGGGGATTTTCTGAGCCTTGTACTGAGAGCAGAAGACGATGACAGAGGTGCAGTGCAAAACAATACAAACCAATTCTCGCTGAAGGCCGACAGGACAACGCACTGTGAGCGTAAACAAGGAGAGCGGCGTTGAAGGTACTGATATTATTCCCTAGACTCGCAGCTCTATCGACGATAGCGGTCCCTGCTGCGGCTGCACAGAAGAACAAATCAGTGTAAGTACTTATCAAA
>LQNS02276927.1:7435790-7455588 GCA_001587735.2 Parhyale hawaiensis | reverse complement strand
CCTTGGGTGCGTGATGCCCAAACATATAGTGGCAGGGAAAGGGCCCGCCAGTTAGAGCAAAATAAGCAATCGAAAAAACATAAATAAGTTAGGGCAGCGCGCCCTGGCAGCTCTGTCGGGTAAATAAGCAACCAGAAATATAGCTAAGTTAGGGTACTACACCTTAGACTTGAGAGATGGACAAGCTCTGGAAATTTTATAACATTGAGAGGTTCAGGCCTCCTCCGTCTCCACTACAGCGGCGACTTAACAAAGGAAGATATAAAAGACATGCAGGATGTCGATAGAAACGCAGAAACTATGCCCGAGGGTGTTCCTCCACAGGATCAACGCGCATGAGACAGGAAAAACAGAACATAAAGTGATTAGTAAGAAGTTAACTAAGAACATGGATATGGCAGGAAGAAAAGTGTACACGGAAAAAAGACGTCCCGAAGGCCTAGCTAAGGCATACGTGGAGTCCCTTTGAGGGCGCTGCTCCTCATAACATAGAGGATTGACGAGGCCAATCCTATACTCCTAAAGGGGAGCATCAGGAAAGAAATTTGAGCTATGCAAAACAGGGTACACTACCTCGGCATCCCTGGCCTGGAGCTGCTGCTCGATCTGCTTCTGTATGGGGACGGGGATGCGGGGGAACAGCGTCGTGTGCCAGTCCAGTTTGGTGAGCATCAGGCGGCACAGCTCCCCGATGCTGATGTTCTGACCACCGCCGGCTCGCACGTCCAGGGTCTGCAACCGTATTACGTGTGAGAGTCAATGGCTATGTTACTTAAGCCTCCTTGGACGTAACTAACAATAGTGTTTCAAATAGACCACAAGGAAGGGACAAGTAGTATGCCGATTAGTACGTGGAATCCAGGCAGAAGGATGTTCCCAAACAGGATCAGAGCGCAAGGGAACAAGTTGAGAAAGATGAGGAAAACCAGAAGGAAGCGCAATACTTGGGAGTATGAATACGGAACTAAGCGAAGTGGGTGCGAGAGACAAACGTCCCGAAGGCCAACGACATTATGCATGAGTAATGACCTACAGAAATGGTCAGCATTACAGCAGGCCGTAGTGAAGGGAAAGTGGGGCTATCGACGTGGCAGTGTGTGTCCGCGCTACACGATTGGTATGGAAGGTCTGTCTGAAGTTGAGGTGCCAGTGCACGTCAGAGGGTTGATGTTATGCTATACTGCGGGCTGTAGGAGTCCACGAAGACTCCACTTGTTATGTTTAGGGTCGCAGAATCGGTAAATTTTGGGGCCAGGAGTCGGAGTCAGAAGGTACAACGAGGAGTCAAGAGTTAGTGGAACTGGGCCTACTCGGTAAAGAACAAGAGTCGGACATGTTTAGGATCCAGGGAGTCGGTGTTGGAAACTGGCAAAGCCTGGGAGTCGGAGTCAGGCTCTGTCCGACTCCACAACCCTGACTAAACTCGTAGTTTCACTCAATCCAGCCCAAAGCTTTTCAAAGAGCAGCAGAAAGAAGGGGCGGACCCGCAGTGCAGCGACGGAAGAGACCGGCTCATGCATGGCCAAGGAAAACATGTAGGCTAGACATGACGAAAGCAGCGATTAAAAGTAATTAACTAAAATTAGATCGTAAGTTTGCTTAACTCTACAAGGACCAACTAAAATGCCCGCATCTGGTAGGAATAGCAATATTTAACGGTCTCTAGGAAGAACGCTGGTCCTTATAGGGTCAAGTGGTTTTACATATAACGCGGCGTTCCACGTGAGGAAGGGAAATATGTTTCAATGACATCCATGGCGTAGCAATCTGTGGGTGACCCTTACATTATACTCACGGCAGGGACAATGCCAGATTCACTAGTTACATAGTTGGCAGTACTGCCTCTCTGTTTGTGCTATTAAAACATGTCTCAGTTTTCATAAAAAGTGCTGAAACATGAATTCTCATTTGCAAGAAAAAATTAATGACCCCTTTCTTCTTGAAATACTTTGGCCTTCGACAACGAGCGGCTTTTGTCACCTGTAGACCCGTGGGAAGCTTAGGCTTCAGAGTAGCGTCACCTGCTCTGACGAGACAAGTTTCAGGGTATGTACCTATTCCTTTCAATAGGAAAGTTTCAATTTTATACATCATAGAATTTTCTTCATCTACAGCTGTTCCTTTTACAAAATTTTCGGAACTCCTGATAACATTTCATGTTGACAGCAACGTAGAACCCATGAATGGAGGTATTCCGCATTGTCTAACGCGCGTATGACCATGACGTCGAAAAAAATTCCCGTGACCCAAATGGAACAAACTTATTTGGCATAGGAGCAGTTACCAATTGCACCTCGACTTCGGTGCTGGGTGACACTCGTGTAGCAGAGCTAACCCTGGGGTCGCGATTGCATCATGCTTCAGGTGTATAACATGGTAGATTAGGCTAATCCATTAATGGACACCGACCAAGTTCATAGAGGACTAACTCAATAATGGACACTTTGATGGTAGATTAATCCATTAATGAACACCGTCTCGTATCCATTTTTTTTACATAAGTAACAGTGATATTTCTACGAGCAATAAAGGTTAGCTACTTCATCTGTTAATGGGTTAGCAAAAGATAATAATTGTGCTACAGGGAATTTATCTGCAGCACGAACAAGTACATGTGGGTTATCTAGTCATATATAGGTGTGCTGCCTGACTTAGAATAGGAGTGTATATACATTCACAATTCATAGCCATGATAAGGGTTGGGACAAGTATTGGAAACAAGAGCTTTGTTAAATGATATTTCCACTGATCCTACTCGTTATCATCGCAGCTTCAACCCGGCAGGAGAAGCAGGGCTGCACAGTCCCAGTTGGACTTGGTAGGAGTCGGACACCAGCTCGTCCCAGAGTCAGAGATAATTGGTCCTGGTGTAAGCTTTGAAGTCGAGTTAGAAGGAGTCTGAGTTTTTTGGGGTTTAAGGTGCTGAAGTTACGATCGTCTATCCAACTTTGTAACGCTTATATTCTGGCACGGACACCACCTCCCAAGAAGATCTCACCTCCTCGTCCTCCAAATAGCCTTCAAACCACATCCACAGGTCGGCAGGGGGCTGCGTGAACCTGTAAAAGATACCAGAAATAAATGCAACACTTTCACCACAACACAGCAGGCGCAGGCAGCTGTTGCTAGCACGTCAAGATAAGCCTTGGTTACTTCTCGATATTCCTGCAGATGTCTTAAATCGTTCTTGTAAAGTCAAACGTATTGTTCAAGATATCACGTTCTAGCATCTAAATCCCAAGCCTAACCAAAGAAAAAATATTAAAATATTTTCCTGAGATAATACGATATAGATACAACGAGACCAACACACCGTCATGTATACTAAAATTAGCGACAGAGAGCGCATAGATGTAAAAATTTTAAAAGAGCGATTAAATTAAACATTGATTACTGCCCACAACTCGACATTCACTCGCGTCCAGCGCCGAGCTACTGTGATTAACGTAACGCTTCAATAATTCAAATAATGCTTTCATAACTCATATTAACACTTCAGTAAAACAGAGCTTCAACACCACAAAAACGCTGCAGTGACTGATATACCGTAACGATTCAGTAACTAAAACAACGCTTCAATAACGCATAAACAGATTCAGCACTTAGTAGAACGCTTCAGTAACTAATAGCACTCTTCAGTAATTAATAGAAGCTCTATATGATTGTTGAAGCTCTATATGATTGAGTTTACTTACAGACTGCGTGTTGAATATTCGTTAAGCCCGCTGCAGACAATGGTCTTTTATCCTGTGTTTTCACTTCATAGCGTTCGAATGCGTAGCTGTATCTATCGAAACAATAAAAACGGCCACTGCTTTCAGAAACAACATTCGCTGAAAATTCAAAAAAAATTCAAGACACTGCACTAGCGACACGGATGAAGCCGGAGTATGCGACGGGAAACACTTTATCGAAAGTTTTGGTGGATTCACAATCGTGCTTGCAAGGACGGTGTGAAATATTCGAACGCGATGAAGTGAAAACACAGAACGAAAGACTATCGTCTGCAGCGGGCTTCGGAGAAGCAAAGAAGCCGTTGATGGCGACCAGTAGGGGCAGAAGTGGACGGCCGAATAGCGTGTGGTCCATGACCAGCTGAATACCACCCATTTTCTCCGGAAGCAAAGGCAATTGTGATGACGACCCAACGGGTCACGGGCCGTCTAGTATATACTAAACGACACTGGTACTACTTCTTATATGCAGTTAGCCCACCTGAGGTACATGAAGCCGAGACCTCTGATGTAGGGGGAGTCTGTGTGGTTCAGCATGCCATTCACTTGCTTGCGGGTGAGACGAAGGGTAAAGAGCTTGTACAGGATGCAGAAGGCTGTGCTGACGATCCCTCCAGCACCCACACCACGTACCTGGCAGCATCATATCCAGACATGCATCACTTGGCCTCAAGCAATTTGATCTCCTGAATATTTTATTGCATTAGTTCTTAGGGGGAGGAGTCAATAGTAGCACATCTATATGAAAGACAGACTTTAGTTCGAGCACTACTTAAATACCCATTCTTGAATAAAATGAAATTATAACAGAGATGTCCAAGTACAGGTACCTATTCATAGTTTGGGTATGGGCACAGCCTACTTCATAGCTATATAATTGCTAATGATTAATGGGATGATGACAAAATGATAGTGATGAAATGAATTTTCTAAACAAGATGGACAAAAGTAACTAACACAATAAGATAAAAGTACTGTAGGCCTATATGTTTTGTTTAGGCGAATTACCCAATGACTAGACAGGCAAAAGGGCATGTAACTAACATTTGAAGCGCATGATAATTTGGACACAAATATCTAGCCATAGAAATTAGGACGGGACATGAAAAGAAAGAGACGGCACCTAGCAAAGAAGACTACACAGACCGGGATGGCTATATCCAAGTGAGTGAAGATATGAGTGCTCAGTTAGATGATGATCATGGTGTGCACTGAGTAGGTATACTAAACTCTTATGCGCCACAAAGTAAGTTGCAAATACCTACTTGAAGTTGAGCAGAAGTGCCAATAGAACACTGCATAAAACTTTTGCACAAATATAGTAGTCATATTGTGTACTTAAAAAAAAAAAAAACAATTTTTATACTCTCTAGCTCATGTAACTAAAATTTAATGGTATGTAGTTATCATTTAACAATTCAGCCAGTTCCTCCATACAATCCTTAGTATATATGACTGCAACTAATGATTTTAGTATGAGATGGGGTAAATTAGGGGACCCTCGATATGGTCTCAGGAGGAAACAACAGGAGTCAACTTTAAATTTAGGCAGTGAGCTATTGTTTGCTGGTCACGGTTACAAGACTTGCTGTCTCACTTGGAACATACGTACACTCTTCACGTTCATAATTGAAAGGGGTGTGAGATTTTGAAGGTGTTCCGTGGAACTTCTACCGGTTCCATCTAGTCCTCAAAAATTATCCAAGTATCACCATTACCTAAGCAAAATAAGAACTTGACTTAGCTTGTCAAAATTTGTAAAATAATCCATAGGTAATTAAGAAGAAGCCACTGATTTTCAAAGTTAAACAGCACAATTAACCCAATTGAACTTCCATAAATATAGGAGAAACCAATTATGGGATAGATTGGCAAGCCACGATGTTTATGTTCACCAAATTAGAACTCTTCAACTTCTCCACCAGCAATTGATATGAAATGAAATGTAAAATTATGTAAGAAAGTATTCAGGGAGGACAATATAGTAACTATAACTCATATATAATGTATAGAAATCTTTGCGCTTTGAACATTATAACTTGGTTTAGCTAGACCAGCACTGCAAAGAAATCATCGAGCTAAAGAGGAAGAGCTTAAATCAACATGAACAGATTACAAAGAGTGTGCTTTCACGTAAATAAAACAAATGCAAAGAGTGAAATCACAACCTGTCACACCAAACAAGCTTCGGCGAGTTTGCCAGCTCCTGTCATGGGCTATGACGTCATCTATGGCACTGCTTTGATCACAGAAGACTACACTGTAAACTAGTCTATTCACTGCAAACTAATGTGCCAGTACTATATCGAAAAGTTTCTTCAAATAAAAGCAAACGCTTGTAGCAATTGTTACATGGAGCCATAATTCGAAAATACAGTAGATAATTTCACTTTTTTTTAAGGATTAATAGAGTACCTAACGATAGAAGTATACTTTAAACAGGAAATTTAGTGGTAGGCTAAAGTTTTCCTCTCTACTGAAGGTAAAATATACATTGTAACATGATTTGACAATGACAGAAATTTCGTGAGAGACACGTCAATTTTCCTTTCTCATTTGGGATGCAAAATTGTCACACGTCATGAGGAGTAAGTTTCGAAACAGAAAAAATTTAGTGGTAGACTGAGCTGTAACTCCTTTTGTAAATGTCATGAGGAACTTGGATAATCTGAAGTCTCGAAGAACACTGTACCTATGAATTTAAAGAACATACAGAACAAGAATGAAAGTCTCTGTGATTATCACCTTTATCGTAAATTGTTTTCAGATCATCGATGAGTGCATTCAGTTTTGCTACACGAGTGAGACATGATCAACAACCCTATCCTATTCTGATTGAGTTTTGGAAGTGGCAAATTAAAATTATCAATTACAGAAGCAGAGTCTGCTTGCCCTACAGATTAGTGTTCACTAGTGTCAACCCAAATTCAGATACCGGTATTATAGTTCACACATCCGGGATTAAGCAAATGGAATGCATTTACGGATGATAATCTCAACCAATTTGCGACTCAGTGAGACATATCAAAGAAATTTGAAACTTTTCCTTTCTGATTTTTGAAGGGGTCACATGAAGACCAAAGGAAGCAGACATCTTAGGGGCTCTTGATACCTGCTTAGTTCCAATGTTGGCTCTAATAATTTAATTTAGTTTAATTAGCTACTTTGTACAGCTAGCTAACTACTTCGGCATTGATGAAAAAGCATCCTAGCTTAGTTAACATGAGGGATATGAGTAAGCTACAACGCCAAATAATTTTTGAAGTTTAGTATCCCTGTCTATCGAGAGTGACTATCAAATATAAGAAATACTTTACATAGTAGTTTTCAATAGGGAATTTTTATACCACCAAACCCTGATCAAGTTAAGACATCATCAATTGGCATGGCATAGGCAAGTGAAGGCAAACTAATTAGCTTTAGCTTGTTTGGAACTTTAGAAAGGAGCGCTGGTTTCACCACTCTGAATCATGCTGCAGATGTCATTAGCAACACAATGATGCGTGAGATGGTTAAAACTGCATTTCACAAAGAAGGATTGAGATTTTAGCCATCACACCACTTCTAATCATTTGGGTTTAATACAGGAAGCTTTGATCCAAACTGGTAAAACCCACGCGAGTGACTGAAGTTCATGACAAGTCTGAAGTTGATGAGCTTAGCTTTACTATCCCTAGCCGCTCCACACAGTGACATCCTAATGTCAAACTAGCACAAATTAGACACAAACAAAGAGGGGGATTTAACTGAGCCCTAGACACCTACAACTGCACGAGTATAAGACAAAATAATTCACCTTAAGGGAAGGACATCCTGCTATGCATCACAAAACTAGCAACAAGTTACATCCTATAGATGTAATGGGCAACAAAAAGAGCAATAAATTATGTCCTGCAGATGTGATGGACAACAAGAATAGCAATATATTGAGCCTAATATTAGCGAGTAGGTATATAAGTACAATTAAAGTCTGGAGTGGCACGCAATAAGGTGTTGAGAGATGTTCACTTGCCACAGGGAGTGCGAAGGGAGAGTTCAGCAGAGGCAGCGGCTCCGGCAGCGACGCTCCAGCCAACAATCTACTAAGCCGAGGCACCAAGAGACCCCCAAGATGCCACCCAACACTGCCTTCTTTGGCACTTTAGGCAGGCCAGGCTTCAATCAAATGATGCAGTTAATATATGGAAGCACAAACATAGATAGGTTTACAGTTTATAAAAAAGGCTATATAATAGGTAATAAATTGATGAAAAATGATGCAGTAAATATGACATAAACATAGCTATGCAGTTCATGAAAATGGGGCATTAACTTACAGGAAAAAAAACTGATGTGAAAAGCAGTTATAAGTTTAACATTTAGTCCAGCTAAACCTGTCTGCGCCAGACACTCTCTTTACCAAGCACACTTAACCACACGGACTCAGCGCCACTCATCCAAGGATCCACGATAACTCTGAGCATTTGGCTACCAATTTGCCTACAAATAACAGCGCCCCAGTGCATTCGGTTGTGCTTAAACTTGTATGAGCAAGAGATCAGTCATAACTCAGTGGCCATTAGTTCATCAACATGACGGCATAAGAGCAATGACTTTTCAACTTTTAGTATTTACAGTCATACGAAAAAGGAAATTGTGTTGTTACTGGAAAGTTGAGATAAATAGGTAGTGTTGTAATTATTCAACTGCTGAGTGACAATGAGTCCAAGTGGCTGAAGGGATGGCAATTGAGCAACAGTTACAAAAAGGTTGACTAGCTAGTGACTTAACAATTACTATTGCTTATACAGGTTTCATGGGCAGATGAGATGATCAATATATACCTGTGCTTACTTGCAAAAAGTTTATTTTTACCCAATAAGTAACCAAGAGTGCTTAGCCAGGTTTTGGGACTCGTATGATTGCGAAATGACTTGGTCCTCCTCTTCAATATAGCTACCTAATTTAGAGAAACATACCTACGTAGATACGCACAAATCAAAAGAAACACAAATAAGAAGATAATCTAATAAATTCTCTAGAATATATATACCTGTTTCATTAACAGCATTAGACTTCAGCTTACGAGATGAAAGGAAGTGAAGATCTTCAATTAAAATATTCATGCAGACTACATCTGCTTTTGCGTTGTACTAACTGGGGAAAAAATACAAACTAAACTCTATAAATTGCCTAATTGCAGGTCAAGAGTTTGTTACTTTCTGATGCAATACAAATCTCAAATGAAAGTTTTTGCCCAGGAAAATCACGACTAGGTACGTAAAGTAACCAAATACCACTTGACTTCATGCAATACAGTATTCTAAAAGTTATGAACGTTTCGGCATTGTGAACCAATTTTAACTGTACCATAGCTCGATTTATTGCAGGTTTCCGAATATGCCCAGAAAAAAAAATGCTTGACGGCTACCAAAAAGGAGTGGATTGTTGAGGGCCTTGCAGAAGTCTTGTCTCTCATAGATCAAAGAACTTTGTCTTCAATGTTGAGAACTCAACACCAAACCAAGGAAAGATAAGAACAAGAGAAGAAACCTTTCACTTTTGATATTCGAATAAATACATAGAGAAGTTAGCAAGAAAGTGAGTTTGTATGAGACGGTCCAAAGGGAAAATAACTTTTATTCATCACACTAGCCTAAATACGCACAGGAAATAGTTAAGATGAATTCTCACGATAGTTAAAAGCTTAGGTGACTCGTGTTTATGTGCAAAATAGTTTATCGCCCTGGTTGCTAGAAGGACTGATGGGTCTGGCGGTCAAGAGACCACCAACTTGGGAGCAAATGATCGCGTAGTGAACCAGCGAATTTCTGTAATATAATGCAAGATCCACTAAATTCTACGCAAATGCGCGAGTTTGCAAGTTTTTTTTACGTCGCATTCGCTTGTCAAAACTTGCACTCATTCGACTACACTATGAATTCGACTTGTATTTACTTTCAATGATGCTTTTTGTGCTGCTCTTACTTTTACCAATTCGCTCTTTTTTTTTTTTTTGGTAAAATCGCTGAAAAGTGCTTAGGTTGAATTTCATTCTTATGATACCGGATTTGTTTCATTGGACGGACAATATCTACTATTTCACTGCTGGTAACTGGCAACATATTGCACCGACTTTCAATTCTTTGACTAGGAATATTGTTTTGCACTTCAGTGCTTAAGTTTCGTGTTTTCTTGACATGTCAGGCGTGTTTTATTGGTGAACTTCCATAGATATATATATATATATATCTAATCATATTAGCCAGTGTGACTTGATAAACTCGATAATCAGGATGAACTTTGTCTTCATTTGCTACATTGCATCGACGTTCAAATAGTTCATGGATAACCGGTACTGAATGCCACATCCAGATAAAGATACGCTAGTCTCACCAACTTTGAATTTTTTTTTTAATTTTACTGGAAAGCTTTGAATTAATCATTTTTAATTGCGTTACTACCATTAGCGTCATCGTTTTTAGAGTGATTTCAGTACAAGGTTATGGCCACCAAAACCTATGTCGCTTCGTGGAAAGGAAGGGACTTGTAGTACGCCTAGAAAAGCGTGGAACAAATGCACAAGAGGGCTCCGGGTTATCTAGAAACTGAGTGTGAATGGGAACAGCAAGTAGGGAAAGTAGTGGAAGAACAGATGCATCAGCAATTGGAGAGACAAAACGTTATTAAGCAACGTGGACAGGAAAGAATGGTAACCCAAAGGCCAAACTCAAGTTAAACTAATCGATGTATTCCTCCTGGACAAGTGCTTCCCTATAGCATAGAACAGGCAAATCTGATTAACTATGGCCAGTGACCCATTCTATGTCCCTGGAAGACGTTACTGGCAAAATGATTACGTTTAATATGGCCAGACCCTAATTTTGTAAGTCAAACTCAATTTTTTGCAAGTTCGAGGGAATTGGTTTGAGCAAAATGTCTGAAATTCAATCTAAGAGATGCAACGACCCCTACACCAGCAGTTTGGGAGATAAAAAAGCTTATCAAATTTGCTGCAATCAGTCTCATTGTGCCACTCATTGGTACCTGAATAGGGTTACATTTTCGGCCGTCTACTGCATAATTTACTATTATTTCCTGAATTGTAATCAAAAGTGGCAAATTCAAATGTGATTAGATATTCAACTGGTTAAAGCTCACAGTAACACACGTGATCCGACAGCACCTATGTGGCACCTCCCACTTCGTATTTTGAAACTGCACTTGGGGTCTACTAGCCCTTGAGTTCCCGTACTATATTAACCAACATTACCATATGCATTCTCAAAAAGTTCATGCATCATGAAACTTTATTTTGAAGATAGACATGGTATTCAACAAAATAATCACATTCATTTGTATCTACTCAAATTGGATAGAGTGTTGCAACGAGTTTTTCTCAGTGGCGAGCGAAGACAGAACACCTCTGTCGGTAGCACCAGACCCGCGACAGCGCCTAACTCTGGGGCGTCTAAATGGTAGTTTAGACTGTTTCGAGGCGTAACCCTCATTGTAGACAGATTTCGGTGTTATCTTTTTAATCCAGGCCCCACCCACCTGGTACCTCAGGAGCCCAGCATCAGCACTCCTCATGGAACTGAAGAGGCTTTGGGTTTGTTTGATCCTCCAGAGGTGTTCTGTCTTCGTACGTCACTGAGAAAAACTCATTGCAACACTATCCATTCTCAGTGGCTCGCTCCGACAGAACACCTCTGTCGGTAGCACCGACATGCCCACGGTGCAGCAGGGAGGGGCTTCATGGTCCCCTAAGGCCGCGGCCCCACTGGCGAGACAAGCAACGTGCAACGCGACAAATTTGTTGCACCACAAAATGTAACGGAGGGTACAGCAGTCTGCTGCCCCCACCGCCGCAACTGTGATGCCTCGCGACACCCGTGCATTGCTGCAACACGACTCCTGGAAAAATCGCATTGCGTCGCTTGTTGCTTCAATGAGACAGCGGCCTAAGTTGCTGGTGCAAGGATCATGACCTGGACTAATTTATTCTCTTTCCTCTTTGTTGACTTTTCCTTCCGACAATCCAGCTCTTTCAACAATGGCCGGATAGTGACTGTAAGTCATCTCTAACCTCAGGTGGTACCTGGCAACTATCCTCAGTGGGTTGCTGTAACATTGGTCTTCTATCAAAGGCTCGAGTATTAATAACGAGCTGCCTATTTCTGGAATGTCTAGGAACAAGTCAATGGAGCAGAACCCTGCTAGGCCAATACTGTTCTAACCCGGACTCTTGCTGATTTCAACCTTTACCCGAAGGTTCTGAAGCTATTAGCCAGAGAGTAGAATCGCTTGAACTCACCTTCTTGGGCCCTTTAGTGTTACTACTTTTTGCCAGGCTCCTACTTAGGAAAAGAAGGGAAGGCTTTCAAATCCTTCCGGGCCCAGATTTGGGTCGTTCCGAAACTGCCCATCTGTAACGGTGGTCGAATTCCGCGAGCTCTGGCTTTCCAGCAAAAGCAGTGATCCATCACTCTCACTCCATCTTTGGCGACAGTACCGTATATCTGCTTGGCGGATTTGTTAGGGCACTAAGTCCTAACAACCAAGTGAGGACATACATGCCTGGCGGCCTTACAAGGGCGCGCAGCCGAAATAAGCAAGTATGAATAAATATGCTTAGTGTATACTTGTTAGGGCACTAAGTCCTAACAACCAAGTGAGAATAAACATGCTTAGCGGCCTTGCGTGGGCGCGCAGCCTAACCAAGCAAGTATAAATATATAAAAGCTTGGTGGACTTGTTAGGGCACTCAGGCCTACCAACCAAGTGAGAATATACATGCTTGGCGGCCTTGCGGGGACGCGCAGCCTAACCAAGCGAGTATAAATATATAAGCATAGCGGACTTGTTAGGGCACTAGGGCCTACCAACCAAGACTTGAAGCAACAATGTATTTGGTGAAATTCTTAGGGCACAAGTACCAAGAACCTAAATGTATTGCTGTGCTAGATGGAATTGTTAGGGCAACAAAGGCCTACCATTCAGTCTTTGATGTTACGATAACGGGAGGGGGGGGGGGGGGGACACAGAAAGGCCGTAAGGGACACCACCGTAAAAGAAGGAAAAATCATATCCTGTGGAATTGTTGGGGCTACCACGATGTATTCAAGCAAGCAATATAGCTACTTGTAGGAATCCTCAGGACACATGTGCCCACCACCAAGTACGGTATGAATTCCTCTATTGCGAGTAAAAACGAATTACGTTAACTTTTCTTCACAACACAAAAGCCATCATTGTCACTGGTCTTCATGAACAAAACAGCTGCTGCAGCTCTGTGAACAGAAGGTGACATTTGTTAAGCATCAAAGATGGCGGCACCTTTGGCCGACCACACACAGGCTCCAAAACGTATNTATCACAAAAAACGGTAAAAACATTTCCGAACAGGAAAACCGTATTCGAGCTCTAATAAACCGTAAGGGAGGTAATTCCCAAGATCTAACATCGATAGGTGAACACAGAGCAGCAGCTGAGACCAGAGCACAGGTGGAGATGTTAACAGTAGCGCGAGTCGTAACAGAATGAGGAGTGCTGCTGCTGGGCTCCTGAGGTAAAAGGTGGGTAGGGCCTGGAAAAACAATGTTACGCCGTCCGCCAAGCATTCCGTGATCATGTGACTGCCACACCTTAAGACAGTCGAGCCTTCAGCTATAAAAGGGACTGCCAAGTTATCTCGGTAGCCCAGATAGAGTCCAGAGCTCCGATATATAGCAGCTCGTCATGACTAGACCGTCTTGTCTAGCCTTCAAGATGTACCTTAGTCACAATAGGTACCACCAGGACTCACTCTGTATCAATCATACCAATACAGAAAGCAGAACTACAGTATGTTTCCTTCCGACCCTCTGACTGCGCTGTCGTCTGACCCGTGGACATTGCCCAGCACCCGCAGAACCGCCAGTTAAGTCCGGTTCACACACCTAAGGGCCGTCACAACAAAATAGAACACCAAAAGCTGTCAACAATGAGGGTTACGCCTCGAAACAGTTCTAAACTACCATTTAGACGCCCAAAGAGTTGGGCGCTGTCGCGGGTCTGGTGCTACTGACAGAGGTGTTCTGTCGGAGGGAGCCACAGAGAAATTGCTCACTATATAAAATAGCATCAGCAATTTTTAGATATTGGTGTATTGGTATTGGCCCACTGCTAGGTATGGGCACACCTCTACTTTCACTTAGGCCTATTTAATATATATATATATATACAAGGGTTGTTCCAAAAGTAATGACTCCTATTTTTTCGTTCCACCCAAAGGGATCAAAGAAGATTGCAAATTGTGTTAATATGATGACTGAACTAATGGAGATGGGTCGTTGATTTCAGAGTGGCACGACAAAGTGTGCTCCGGACAGCATGCACAGCCACCCCGCAAAACAAAGGGCGCCTCTATCAACTCATATGCATCAACCGGCAGATAACGATGGATGAAATGAGTGTAGAGTTAATGTGGTGTCAGTGCAGTGGAAATGTCATCAAAAAGATACAGCAAAGTGAGTGCTAGGGGGGTTCCACAAATACGAAGGGACGAAAGAACCACTGATAGGATGTTTGTCAAGGCTCTAGGTATTCATATTCATTGCTGGCAAACGTACATTGAGAATGGTGATGAATGAATAGAAAAATGAGTTCTGGAGCACAAAATGTCGCTTGTTGTAATGGTGCCACTTCAGTCTTCGTCGCTCTTCAACGTTTTGACTCAAAAAATAGGAGGCATTTTATACTTTTGGAGCAGCCCTCATATTATTTCAGAAAGTAATAAAATCTTGACCTGCAATAATGCAATTTACACGGTTTAAAAGCATAATTTGCTGTTTTTATCATATAAAAACTCTCTGTAACTTGCTTCTTTGAAAAGATAAATTGACTCGATCAAGCCTTCATTCCCTCTACAAATGGCGATCTAACACGAGAAACAAGGGGCATAGCATGTCGATGGATATGAGGAACTCGNTTAAAAGCATAATTTGCTGTTTTTTATCATATAAAAACTCTCTGTAACTTGCTTCTTTGAAAAGATAAATTGACTCGATCAAGCCTTCATTCCCTCTACAAATGGCGATCTAACACGAGAAACAAGGGGCATAGCATGTCGATGGATATAAGGAACTCGTGTACAAAATGTACAAAGGTGTTTCCACACAGCATCAATGCGCATAGGAACAGTAAATCGGGAAAGAAGAGGAACAACAGAGGAATGTAAGATCAGAAGAAGTATAAATTAGAAGGAAGTAAACTGGGCACAAAAGACAAAAGACAGCTGTCCCAAAAGTCTAACTAATGGCTAGGTCCTCCTGGGGTTGCTACTCCCATAACACAGATGTACGAACCTAACTTACAGTCTATGGCCCATGCTACGCTCCTCGAGAGGTTTAAAAAAAAATAAGTAGAATGAAGTGCATCAGTTGCCATTCAATGACAACATAAACTTGCATAGTAAAAAGGAAATTATGGTAGGTACTCAAGTACTATATACCTATAACACAGATACACAAAAATTTCATGAGGCTCATGAATGGTTTATGCCTCCATCTCCACTACAAAGGCAATATAACAGAGTAAGAATAAGGGACCTACAATATATCAATAGAAAGGTGGAACACATGTATGAGGATGTTCCTACAAACAATCACCACGGATGCTATTATTGCATTAGTTATTATTATAGGTATGTCGCAACATGAATTATTATTATTATTATATTGAATAGTTCAAGCCTCCGTCTCCACAGCATCGGCGATCTAACAGAGGAAGAAGCAAGGGACATATAGTATGACGATAGAAATATGGTGAACCCATGCACAAAGGTGTTCCCACACAGGATCAATGCGCATGGGAACAGCAAGTCAGGAATCACAACATGAATTCCTAATAACAGTGAATTTAACTATTTAAGAAGTCACAAATATGACGGATGGGTAGCTTAGAAAAAAAAAACTCAATGACTGCAATATACACAAACGCTGTAATTCTTTCCACTCGCAAAAAACATACAAAATCTTATCAAACATATGAAGGCTATCTCGGGGGTAAAGTTGATAACAGACACAGGGTTGCAGAGTCAGAAAGCTTTTGGTGCAATTGAAGAAGTCAGTGAGAAAATTATAATTACAGTCAATTTTGGTAGGAGTTAGAGTCACAAAAAGTTGGAAGTGTTGGAGTGTCAAGTGTTGAGAGTGAAAAATAGTATTTAACTGCAGGGTTGGAGACTCATAGAATTTGTGGATTTGAAGGGGAGAGGGAGTCAGAAGCCCATTTGCTTCAAGATTCAGAGCGAGACATTGAAGCCAACTCCAATTATGGAGAATCACTTCATAAAATATTTGAAATTTTTAAATTCATTTTTTTTTAAAATACTGAAATATATTAAAAATTGTGAACAAAGACTGTTTTTTTGCTTATCTACGTGTTTGCTGATGATCCAAGCAAAGTCTAGCCTGATGTTAATTCTTTATAGGCCCTATTTTATAATCCAACTGAACATTTCAATCCCAAGTGATGCGAACAATAAAGGGTGCCATGGCAAATGCGAACAAAATATTTTCTCAAGCATATATAATGCTGGTGTATATTATTGGCATTCATTGCCTAGCCAGTAGCCCTATAGGCCTAACATGTTTCTGGATGATATACAGTTAATAAGGAATTATAAAGTTGTCAACATTTAGAGTCCCAAATACATAGTACATACTATTGATGCCACATGTTGTTATAAAAGTGAAAAAATAAGTAGTTTAGCTTAACACATGCATCGATAATAGCAGTTGGAATAAACTGATGCTTGTGCTAAAGGCATCGAGAAGCCTGAGCTCAAAACAAAAAAAAAAAAAAAAAGGAAGACCAGGAGTCAAAGTTGAACTTGGAAGATCCAACTCCAAAATCCTGCTTTACAGTCTAGGGTATTAGGTCATGGAGTCAAAATTTTTGGGCGCAAAGACTGACGAATTGTAAACCTACTGGCTCCACAAGTCAAGCATCAGACCTTCACCATCTGACTCTACATCCCGGGGTACAGTGTTCAACTCTACCCTCAAGATAGCTAGCTGCAGTAAAAACAATAAAAAGGTTCTGAGCCATTAAAAAAATTATAACTAGTTTTAGAGAGCATTAACTTTAGAGAGCAGATAGCCAACTTTCACAATTCAAGATTTTTAAATTTTTAACCCAGTTCAGAATTCAATGCTCAGTTCTCACAATTTCCAGCATTTTTAATGGAAAGCCCGTTCGCCTTCAGAGCTACCTGAAACTTTATAAAGATATTGAAGAAGTTTATCAACTATTTCTGTCTTATTTTTACTGAGAAGCTGTGATGAAATGGACATGATATGCAATTGAAAGCCACAATGAAATTTCCTGCCTGAAGAGGGTATCTCACTCAACTTCTTGAAAAATATGCTCACTTTCACTCCGCATAATTCCCAAAAGAACAGCACACCCAGGTATCATTTTCAATCTGATAGCTAGTATTCAAATTCTAAGAAAAGTACAGTACCGTACATACAGTACGGCGGGACTTTTCCATCACAGAATCTCTCTTCAGTTCAACAAACGTAAAACGCAAAGCTTACACAACTACCTAATTAATTAGCACTCACCCCTCCACACATGCCTGTTTGTCCGGAAGTCTTGCGACTTCCTTTCTCCCATGGCTCCAGATGAGACACTTGATTGTAGATCTCATCTAGCACTTCATGATATGTCTTCAGAGCATACAGCTTTACTGAAAGAGAGAAAAAAAAAGATTAGGAATCCAAATAATATTAAAAAAGGGAAAATAGATCAGAGAAAGCAAATTAAGAACTGAAGTACACTTTTATTTAAAACAGATTTACAGACATGCAAGTCAGTAGGAAGGATAAATGTAAAATTTTCATTATATATATCTTATTTTCGGTTTTAGCACCGTAACCACGTCATAAGATCCAAGCAGTGAGACTCAGTTGATTAGGTTGCATCAGTATATGAAAGTTTTGTCTCGGCCTCCCTGCTGGAAAGTCTCAGTTCACCAAGTGCATTATTACTGGCAGGAATAAGACACAAAGAATACAAAAGACCGAGTGGATGGCCCCTTTCGTGGCCTTCTACACGAGAGAGTAGAGGTGCCCCGTGGACTAGGCCGGCTATCTCATTCTACAGCCCACCTTGCGGAAACAGAAAGGGAAAAAATAGAGAACCTACATAACTTTACAAAGCTAACATCAGCAAGAACTGCGGCCAGCAGCAACATCTCCTGCAGAAAAGTTACTCAAGCTTGCTCCTGGGTTCATAAAGCCCACATATATTCTGACAGAGAAAGGGGCCACCAGAATATACCTACCCATGACGGCATAAATGTGAAATTTGCCAAAATTAATTTTCACCCATTTCATACTGCAAGCAGACACCAGACAGAGATGCGCACCAGTCAAGTAACCAAGATGGTGAGCACAATTATATACTAGCTACATATTAGCTTGAACCTAAGCACTGAATCAAAATTTTTTCTCACAGAATAACACTGCAACCCTGTTCCACAGGTTACTTTAACCATAGCTATCACGGGGATCTTTTCCTTGTGCCCCTGTGTGGTCTTGCTCTCTTGCTGACAAGCTTTTTTCTATTCTTACTCCTCTCAAACATTGTGTTTTGTCCTGCTCAGATAACTATTTTTCTTTTGGCATTCTTTTTTCCCTACTTTTCTTCCGTGATGCTTCATTGCAAAAGCAAGGGAGGCTTAACCCTATAGCTATCTTCAAGTTTAACTCTACCTATTTGTTTAGAGTGCTATTCCCATAATCTGGTGCAGTCTAGACACAGTGTCCCTGAAGCACTAATAAAACTCTTCTTACTATGTAGCTACTACTGCTAGGACTGAGTGTGTCATAATCAGTTGGAAATTTCTGGAGCAAGTCGGAGTTGGACACCTGCTGGTTACTGGCAGTAGGAATAAAATTCATGTTAACCCTAACTAAACATCTAATGTCATTGACGAACCTGAGTCGAAGCTGGAACCCCAGGGCACCAGGAGGATACAACTGCCCCTAACAGAAAACTGGTTGAACAGCACCTGGGGTACCAACTTCAACTCGGAAAATAATAATGAATAGAAAAATTCTTAACTCCATATGGAGTCCCTGAGTTAGGTACTGTAGGCCCTATTCCATCTCCACAGGGCTACCATTTTGTAAACCATTGGTGCACATTTGTAGGGGTAGTAATGGTAAAGGACATTACAAGTTTAAATCATATAGTGAAACACTGATTGTAAGTGCACACTGCAGCACAATAATAACTCGCACTTGTCAACCATTAACTTAGTCCTTGGAAACTATGAGCTAGCTATTAGAAATTTGGGAACAAGGTAGCTATAAATTTTAATAAATAATTAGTTAAAACATCAGAATATGTAAAAGAAGGTCTCATTGCTCAAGCCCATTTCTACAACTGGAATGACATATCAATTCAACAAATTAGTTGTTCGTCAAACAATAGGTAGTCACCTAGCTTTCAGATTACAAAAGGTCAACTTACATTGATGATCCCTTCCTGAAAGGCAACATAAGTCAAATGTGTTCATAAGTCAGAACCAACCATTTAGTTGCATGGATGTAAAATAACATATTACTAATTTTCATTAGAATTATTGTAATTGAAAAAAACCATATGTCCTCTAGTGCGCAGCCAGATTATTTTATTTGAGTAAACCTGAGGGATATCTTTAAAAGGACATATGTTTAGTCACTCTACTGGCTCAGACAGTCTGAAATGAATAGCAGCCAGCTGTCTCAATTAAATATCAAGTATAACCGTATTACTGTTGGATAGGCTACATCACTAGATAACTGAACAGTGCTTCAATCAGAGCATCACATAAAACAAGATTGATTCCTTATAGTTTCTCTTACTCCTTTTCAATCCAGGTCCTTAGTTTGAGTCGTACAAGTACCAAAAGGGCGTAGATCTAGTGTATCTAGACTTCCAAAAGGCTTTCGACAAAGTCCCCCATCTACGGCTAATAAAAAAATTGGAATCCCATGGCATCCGGGGAGACTATTTACGATGGATCAGTTACATCAGGGGTTCCCCAA
>LQNS02276927.1:7354603-7366945 GCA_001587735.2 Parhyale hawaiensis | reverse complement strand
TTACAAACGAGCCTCATCAGCTGAAACTGCAGCCAGATGTAACACCTCCTGCGGAGAGTCATTGAGGTTGTTGTTGTTGAGTTGCCTCCAAGAGGGCGGAGTTTGAACACCACCCTCTCTGACCGCATGGAGGAAATAAGTGATGGCGTTTGATCCTGCAGGCCCAGGTCCACGTTACCACCTCAGTGGGGCTGCGCCACAATCAGACCATAGTCCTCAAGGGACAAAAAAGGGGAGGGTTTGAGTGAAGTGCAGTGGGCCACGCCGAACCCACACGACGGGACGCGCCCCTGGACACGCCCGCGCATCTCCCCCGACGCTCTCCAGCAACCCACCAAGCAAGGCTCGAGCCGCCGCTCCGACCCGACGTTGCCGAGTGCTCGGAAAAGCAAGGCGCGCCCCGCCCAAAGGCCGCCGGAGACAGAGAAAGAAAGCGAGCGCGGGCGCCCCCCACCGCGCGGACCCAACACCACATTGCACCACTCCTTGCTGCATTTGGGGGAATTGCGGTCAATGCAGCAAGTTAGGTACCGTTGCAGGTCAAATTCTCAAGGAAAGTGGCCTTTAAGCAACAACTAACGTTTGCTCTAGCCCTTGGGAAGTGAGGCTTGTCATATAAATTACAAGCCCATCAAGTTCTCTGGGCGGGAGTCATTGAGGTTGATCCTTGGGGGCGTGCGGTCCATAAATATTCTGACTGGGAGAGCGTCCGCTGGCATATCCCTTGAGGGGTAACTTAGGCTACGGTAACCTAAGATGGCACGTAATTCATACAGCAGTAGGTACGTACCACTCCCAGAGGGCAATGAAACAACACATGCTCGAAGCAAATGATAAAAACGTAAACTCATTTACTGAAGTCCATACATATCTACAGATACACAATGGCAGCGCAGAAAAAAAAGAGTATGCAACAGTCCCAGGAAAACACAACGCAGCTATACACAGGCTGGGTCCTGGCAGCAGTCAAGGGCACACACACACACAATGCTGCAATAGCACCTGCAGATTTGGTGTTGGTCCAAGACATGCGGTGTTCGTCTGTCCTACACATCACCACTTCTGGGGTTAACACTACATAGCTGAACTAGGATTTAGCTGCACGGAGGACTACCATAGGTATTGGTACCTATAGCTATGCCAAACTAATGAATTTCTCCCAAAGTTGATGTGAAGAATGTGACATCTCATGGTACCGTCCACAGAATTTGTTGGGCGGAGCAGCCACTAGAGATACAACAATGAGTTATCTATTCTTTACCAGTACGGCTATTGTGTTTCCGTCCTGCCACCCACGTGTCTGCACGTTAAGCTTGCAATATTACTTAATTATCAATATTATATTTAGCAATTTAGGTCTTCGTTTCCAAAACAAGGGCGATATCAGAGGAAGAAAGAAGGGACATATGGTACGACGATAGACGCATGGAACCCACGCACGAGGGTGCTCCCACACAGGATCAACGCGTGTGGGAACAGCAAGTCGGGAAAGAAGAGGAAGAACAGATGAAAGAAAGATCAGTAGCAATACGAGATGCGAAGGAAGCAAGGTGGGTACGAAAGACAGACGTCCCGAAGGAATACCGAATGGCCAAGGTAACCTACGCATTGGGCACCCCCCGACGAAGGGTATTATATCCTACCCGCTTGGATTTGTTTCGATTGGGATAACGGGTAGGATACAGGAGACTCCCTCAAAATGGATTCCTTTTTTCACATAGGTGCTATTACCGATCCTTTGTACTCAATAACCGACCATTTACAAGGCCAGTGTGGTCATTTCAACAACGGTATTTCCCAGGAGAGTATTCAGTCGCCAAGTAAAGGATTAACCCTACCTAATTGAGGCTGCCGTGCTACCCTGCAACGAGCGCACATGTCCTCCCGCAGGAATACAAGGAGGGGGGAGAGCACTGGCACCACAAACAGTACAACCTGAGTAACATACGGCTAAGATGCTCCTCATAAGTTCAGACATGCTACCTGACTTACAATGGAACACATACTAATACTTCGTACCCATGATACCGATCCAGGCTTAAATACAGAAAAAAATGCCGTTCTATCGAAGTTTCACATGCCTCGGCTAGTAATGATTATAAGTATTACATAGTAATTTTTATTAAATTCAAAAGTTTAACACTCCGTTTAGTAATGATTATAATTTTAGTTGAAGTCTCCGTAACACCAGCATTACAGGCACTCCCAAGAGAGGAGGGAAGGATACACGTGTAGTCTGCTAGGTAAAAAGACGAGAGATGGCAATAGCAGACTAAGAAAGAAATGGAAGAGCAGTACTCTTTCTAGGACAACGAACGAGTTGGAATTAATCCTTTAAATGTACGTGACAACGCACGACGTCTATTTAAGTGAGATGTGAGTGTGCCCTGTTGCGACATCAGCTGGCTTTTAACGCACTCACTTATGCTTTAATGGGCTTCCCTAATCACTTTGCGTTCTGTTCTTTCTTGACTTGATCCTGTGTGGGAATATCCTCGTGCATGGGATCCCATGCACGAGGATATTCCCACACAGGATCAAGTCAAGAAAGAACAGAACGCAAAGTGATAAGCAAACAAATGGAATGAAAAAAAGTGTGCAAGAAAGAAAGACATCCCGAAGGGCTCGCTAAGATGTCCCTCTGGAGGCGCTGCTCCCAATAACAAAGGATGGGTGAACCTAACTCGACAGCAGCAAAACAATGCAGTCAGGATAAAATAGGGTTGATGCATGTTCCATTTACACACACTCTGATGGAGACAATGTAATGCTAGTACCCCTACTGGACCGAACTTTCACTTATGAACGGTTGCTTCGCTTTCAGGATCGAGTTTGAGTAATTAGCCCTCCAGCGTCCCTATTCGTACGAACAGCACTACTTCTAAAGTTCACACATCTGTACAGTAGACATAGAGGGTTAATCGCAAACCGATTATGCCGAAAATCGAAACTTGATGAAACAAATGAGAAGAGTGAATAGAGTTCAGTAAAGAGGATGTAGAAATTGCTTTCGTTGAGTTTGAGCACATTTTCAGCACACAACTAAGGTTATCACGATGCTATATATAGTTTGCATAGGTGCAATAAGCACGGTCGCAGATTCAGAGGAGGCTTTCACGTGCATAGAGTAGGAGGAGTCAGACAGCTGCACCAGGAGTCTGAGTCGGAATAAAACTGGTAGCTCGACGCAGTCGTTAAGGTGCTCCTATAATTATACTTCGAATATGCATAAATTGAGCAATTTAAACGTTTATTAATTAATAGACTGCATTACTATTGCTGACATGCGCTGCCAACCTGGAATGTCGAGATACAATTGTAGGTGGAAATTTTTTAATATTCCTTACACGAAGCCGCCTAATGGAACTGCTCATCTCATCAAAACCTCGCATATGCAGCAGACACGTGCAGGCAGCATGAGGTGAGAATCCTCACAAACAGCTCACGGAAATCAGTCCAGTACAGTACTTTTTTTTTTACACAGGTAAGCATGAAAAAATTTTACGCCAAACGACGTAAAGGCTAAGAAAATCACAAGCTGCAGAAGTTAATAATAAATGCAAATACAGTAAATATCAGAAAATCTTATGTGCTACCGAAATTTCTCTTCGTAATGAATAACATAAATCTCGATAAATTTTCCCACAAGACTTTCAACTTGGCTTACTTGTCGATTAGCACCAATAATACTGGAGGTCTCGCGAACACACACAGCTCTCAGCACCAGGGTTGTGGAATTGGTAAAATTTTTGGAGCCGTGAGTCGGAGTCGGAAACTGGCAAGCCCTATGATTCGGACTTTGTTAATCTGATTCCGCGTCTTTGCTCAGCCCAACACAACCTAACCAGACTAAAGCGAGACAGGTACTGAGCCTGAACAGACAGTACCAACGGGACTTGGTGAGAGGGGGGGGGGGGAAGTGGGCGGCATCAGGCTCACTCAAGCTGTTCTTCAACTGTGCAGTGTCCACACACACTCAATTCGTGATTTTCAATTCCCCAAAAAACTTGACGAATATAGCACTTTGTATCTAATTTGCTAACCTTGTAAATTTCCGTCCTGTCTTGAACGTTATATATTTTTTATCTGCTGGCAGGTACCGACAGCCAGCTCGCGCTGATCAGGTGCAGGCCATTTAATTACAGGGCAGAACTGGCTGTCACCCAATCACTCAACCAGGTTGACCGCTGAAGTTGTAAGTGTTAGAGAGGAGGAGTTCCAGCCAGTTCCTACGGCAGCAGTTACCAACCACGGTGGCTTCACTATATTTTTAGTCTCAAGTTCGTTTGTGCATCAGGCTTTCAATATCAGCTACATGAAGAAAGTAAGTATAACCTAGATACAGGCTGGTCAACAAAAGCCATAGGTTTCAAGTCTTTGTTCTTTAAAATGCAGGCTTGGAATATAGTTTCACAGTATGTAGGTGGCTATGGTTTGTCTGCTCAGTGGATATTCTGTAGGTTAGTATGATTTCTTAAACATTCCCACAACTATCCACAGATGAACCACAACTAGGCTTTCACTTTCGTAGCATCGAAGAATAACGATTAACTGTATCCAGGATTATTAAAGTTAACTATGGAAAAAATTCCCAGAAGATTCGATTAAATCATATATCCGAAATTAGTCGTCTTGAGGAATATTTAAGAAAATCATGTATTAGTATAATGAGCGGTTAAAGTCTCCATTTCCACAACAAAGACGATACCACGGGGGGAAGAAAGATGGGACATACAGCATATATCAATAGAAACGTGGAACCATGCATGCAAGTGTTCCCCCACAGGAGCAACAAGCATGGGAACAGCAAGTCGGGAAAGAAGAGAAAAGCAGAGGAAAGTAATATCAGCAGGAGTATGAAAGCGGAAGGATGTAACGTGGACACGAGGTAAACACGTCCCAAACGCCAAACCAAGACTATGGCAAGCTACAAGGTCCCCCGGGCCGTTAGCAAAGCTCCCGTAACATAGGACGGGCGAAGCTAACCCTGCCGCTTCTATGCTCCCAGAGGAGTCAATTTAAGCTATATCTTTATTGCCACTTGACACAGCGCGGTATACACGTATTTTAGAGTCAGGAATGGGGTATCGATCTGTTCCAAATTTCCAGTAATAACCATGCAGTATGCATGGATATATAATACAATCACTGGAGTAATGGGTGGCCAATTTAGTCATTACGGACGGCCATTGTGGCAATTTTCTTAGAGCGTGACAAAAATGTCAATATATATCTTTATTAATAATACACTTTGTAAATTATATACAATATAGTGAATGTGACCCAATTTAACCAACTTCCTAAATGGCAAGCATATAAGACTTTCTAAAAAGGACATAAGTCATTCTACTAACCTACCATCAGTCTACGGTCTCCGAAAGAGAGACTACGATGGAAGGATACAAACGATGAAATACTTACGCAATTGCCATGAAAACAAATAGTGAGTGGGTCGTCGCACCACTGTTACATATTCGTGTCGGCCCCCGTCTCCTATTTACCATTTATACATTAGTCAACAATTTGAGGGAGATACTTTGATGGCACAAGTAGAAGCATGCGTAACCCATCCGAGAGTCTTAAAAATACATTATGAGTAATGGGAACAGCAACTTGAAGAGCTCCGAGACGCTGGCATGACGCAGACGTAGCAGCTAGAGCCAAGGGCAGCAGCAGGACAGACGAACTCTGCAGGTGTGTGCGGCACCAGCAGCCCAAGGAATCGAGACGACGTGAGCCACACGACCTCCCACCCCCGTCCGCTCTCCTCGTATGTAATCTAATATTAAAGTCGAGACAAAGGACATCCCTGTCCGTCCCCGTGATCTGATATAAGGTTAGATAGTCGAAAGGATTATAGACGCTTTGGAGAAAATCCAGTCTTCCCCTCCAAAGCACAACACAAGTAGTTACCAAACAGGAATATCAAGAGCAAATAGTTGAAGTGCTCGGGCAGAGCTAAGTCTCCTCGTACTTCATCACTTTTTATAAGAGGGGAAATAAAAAATTCGGGGAAAATTGTTCTCCAAGTGTCATTAGAGATCTAGTGACGTCAAGCTCCGTCTGATAAATATAATAGCCAGCCTCCAACCACTGCGATACATGGCACAAGTCCAGTCGCAACGATGAGATGGTGGTCCCCAGGCTTGGGGTCATATCAAAACATTAAAAACCACTAGTTTCAAAACAAAAGTCTAGAATTCGCATCCTCCAGCGACCATGGAACCAAATGCTCCGTGGTGATGCCCTAATGCAGTGGTTCCCAAACTTAAGTTTTCTACGAACCCCTTGTGAAATCGCCCAGAAATACACGGACCCCTTCCCCCGCCGCCATTAAAATTTCATCAATTTAGTATATTACGTACTGAATAACAGAACAAGTATTGTAAATGTCGTCGGCTTCCAGGCTATTGTTTTTCAGTTAATACAGAACGGCAGAGACATAACAACATAAGCCAAACATACAATTACTCATGTCACAGTCACGTGACATCCCAGCTCAGCTCATTATAAACATAAAGCGAGTCTTTACCTTTACCTCTCTGTAAGTTACTTTCACTTGCCCTAAATGACTACTTATATTGAATGATGGTTAGCATAGACTGTTCTAGCCGTTTTTAAAAAAACAGAAATCTAAGTCTTTGTAACCGAGCAAAAGCATTTAGGGGTAATTATACCATAGTTAAAACTTTTCACTTTGAGTAAATTGATGTAAAATATTATTATAAGCTTCAAGTTTATAGTTTTCTTCCAATGACCTTAAAATATTCTGCAACTTTGATCATCTATGGGATAAAAACTATTGAAGCTACAGAAGCTTCAAACATCATGAACCAGTAGGGGGTCCCTGTGTGAACCAACAGGGAGTCCGTGGGTTCATGTGCACCCTCAATGGAAACCACTGCTCTAATGAGTAATAGATCAGTGGCCTATTAAAGTGCATCAAACTTACGTCGAAGCTGGTAGCAAGAATCTGCAAGGAAGAGGTTAAATATCTCCGTGATTTGCGAATAAGCTGCAACAAGAGCAATATAGTAAATACTCACACTGCTTGGGTATTTTGAGTCCCTCCGTGTCTTTTATGAGCACCTTATGTACAACAGCATGGAAGAGATACTCAACGAATAGGTTCTTAGACTCTCCGGGACAAGGATCGAAGAATCCTGGCAGTTGAGACTTGGAAGCGTCTTGTAGGATAAGTTTTGAGTCTTTGACTAGGCACTGCAGAGGTATGGTCACGTCAAGCAGATCGTCTTCTAAAGCTTCAGACTCGGAAGGTGTCACCGCGAACTGACCGTACACAGCACGTATGATGACAAGACCTTTCTTTATTTCTTCCACCTCTCGGATTCTCTTTACAGTTTCCCTCATGAGCTGTATGGCGGCGGCTCCTTCTCGCTTGAGTCTGCTTAACCTCTCTTTGTTCAACTCCCGTTTTCTGACAAGACTCTGCTTCTTCTGCTCCGCCAGGTAGGGTTGCAGGATAAGCCAGTCAACGGCTAACCAAGACAGGACAGGCAGGGCTGTGCCGTACACTATGGGCGCCAGCAGAGGGTCGTCCGCTAGGATGATGTTACTCGTGTATGTCTGTGTCGCACGCCTGCACCTGAGCTTGAGATGAACACCAATAGGGCCACCAATGCACATGGTGGTGGAAAGGAAAGTGTGCTGAGTGACCCTTTTCTCTGCTGTGTACTCGACCATGCCTCCAAAAGTCCCTAGTTTCAAATTAATTTTAAATTTGTAGTCAGGTTGATGCATCTTATGAGTATACGAGAGGGAAACGTAGCTGTGGGGCAGGCCGAAGTGCCAGGACAGTACTCGGTGGTGGTTCTCCGTGTCATTGATGATCATGGTACTGAGACCGGAGTTCATCCCAAGCTTCCATGTGAGGTAACCGACAGTTGACTTATCTATTTGACTTGCTAGAGCTGAAAAACAAAATTTTCTCTGTCAGTTGCTTCATAATCGACATAACTAATTAACATAGGTCGGACTAACTTACACCACATAGCCTATATGTACATTATTTTAGACCTCCCTAGAGAGAACAAAGAGCTTAAAAGAGGAAAGACACGTAGCATCAAAGAACAAAAGGAGCCAGCGTAAGGTGGTTTCACATCAGCTAAAAAAATTCGGAAAGGAAATGGTAGAAGAGACAAAACTGCATCGAGAGCACGAGTTTAAAAAAAATTAAAAGAAGCGAAGTGGACAGTAAAGAGAGAGAATTAAAAGACTAGGGTAATATTTGAAGCTCCATGGGATGTGACTGGCCTGTAACATAGGATGGGCAAACATGACAGCCCTAATTCTAAAGCCTATCCCATGCTCCCGAGAGGCAAAGTTTACAGTGTATCAATCTAATTTTGCTAATGCTACATGCCAAGCTACAAGCGAGCACATGATAATATTGAAGTTTGGCGATATCAAAAATGAACCCTGAAACTGACTTATTAATACCAGATCTAATCTTTTCATTTTATGGAGCCCGAAGAATGGCTTATTAAATGCAAATCAAATCATTGAAAGGGGATCTAGGAATGACACTAAATGCAGATTTAAATCATTCATTTCAAGGTGTCCTAAAAATTACTCACTGAATATAAATTTTATTCTTTCATTTAAATAAACCGTGACAATGACTCGACACAGATCCTATCCTTGCATTTCATGGAGCCCTTACATGGACTCAGATCCAGTCCCTCCATTCCACGGAGCCCTTAAATGGACTGAGTACATATCCTACCTTCACAGAGCTCTAAAAGGGACTCGCCTAGTACCGTACATTTCACAAAGCCACGAGAAGGACTCACTAAATACAGATCCGAGCCTGACACCATTAGTAGCGAAGTTGCTCTGAAGAGCAGCATTGCAGTACACTCGGTCAGAGAGCCGTCTGAAGATTTTGAGAGCCATGGAAGTCGGCCGCGGCTCTGGTTTGAGGGGGAGGTGGGTTGAGAAGAGACTCCTCTAGGCGGCGTGCCGATACGAGTACAACGGTCTTGGAGCTGGCAAGACACTGCTTTCACTTGGACGGTTTCACTTTATATTTGTGAATTTTTGCTTTTAACCCTCAAAGACCTGGCTGGTCAGTGTACTTACCTACCTAGCACAGCACGCCAATTATGCATTTTTGTTCTTAACGCTTTTAATTAACTACATAGCACACCAATCAGGCATATTTATGTTCTTAACAGAGGTGACCAGACCTATACCTTGCCGGTTGCTAGTATATACACCAAATTGTACTTAACCTTTTAGGCAGGGATGGATTATGGACCGGGAGAATTCTACGCACGCACTTCAATCAAGATAATCAAGCCCAACATGCTTGAACTAGTCCAGAACTTCTATCCAGTGCACTGGATTTAGTCATCTGAAGAGTATTCAGTTTGCATCTAATCAATGGGGCAAATTCAATGATAAGGATGACATTTCTGGAATGCCTAAAGCTAATTAACACAGATTTCTGAAGAAATCCAAGTAGGAAAACTGCACTGAACATCTTTAGTACAGCTACTCATCATACAACACGCCCTGCGTCTGCCTGAATTTTACAAGAAAAGTTTCAGAGTCAGAGTTTGGGTGTAACAGAACCAACTCTGGCTCCTGAGACATGTGACTGCTTTAGGCAGCAGTTGGACATTTTAGGGGGCAGGAGTCTGGCAGTTTTAGGGGGCAGCACCGGTAGTAGTAAGGTATTTTTATGAAGCACTAGTAGGACATATTAGGGGTAATAATATGGCATTATTAGGGGCAGTAGTCGGACATTTTTAAGAGAAAGTAGTAGGATAGTTTTAGGGAGTAGTAGTCAGATATTTTAATGGTTGACCAAAAGATCTTCATACCCATGTTGTCTGAAGTTCTATTGTTAAAGAATCGTTTAGGCTCATATTCATGTCTTTTCTAACTTCTTCTTAGCATCTAGAAAGCTTCAAACTAGATCACAAACTACTATCAATTCTCCTGGACAACAACAGTGTACCATCTCATCATATGCTCCATGTTAGTGTTCCAAGGTTTAAATCATCCTATGCTGTTCTCCGTTGCATACCTATCATATCTACCCTGTTGGTTTTTGGCTAAGAAGAAGTAAAAGGGACGATGTAAACCCTCTGCAGGTAGGCCAAAAAGTCCGCAGTTGCTCTCTGATGAGCTAATTTCTTGTAGCCACTTTAGATTGCTATAAGAGACGCAATTGAGTGGCCTGCACCACAGCAGCCACTTATTCAAGCATGAGTGCGTTGGCGGCACCTGCCGGTAAAAAAATGATCGTTCAGGAGTCACGACCGGAGGGGCACTTGATAAGCGTTGTAACTAGGATACTGAGTGTCACATCAATATGCAACTGCACCACATGAAAGTTGGCCACTGATTAAAGAAGCTTAAGTCCAACATATAGTCTCATTCTACTTCTTTCAAGGTCTTTGTCACAAAGAAAAGGTAACTTAGTGCATCTTGGATTTGCATACAGTAACCAAGATAACCTAAGCTGATCAGCTTCAACTTGTCAATTATATCAATCATAGGCTTTTGACTTACTCCGCTGAGGGGTTAGACTTTCATGTCAGAATTCACATAAATTAGCTATGCACGATACTGATGAAAACTTATTTTAATCAATACCTATGTAATTGTCAGGTAGCTACCTACCTCTTTATTGAAAGTGGCGACTCAAAATTCCAAGGTGAAGTTCTACATAAGATGAAGCTAATCAGATTAGCTAACCTCAATTGCAATGTGCAAATGGGAGACATGTTAGCACAGGCGTCACTAACTTACTAAAAAAAAAAGACCGAGACAAAAGATCTTTGTGGCCTAGTCACAGGTAAAATATACATAACCTTAAGGCACACATGGAGTCAAGAGCCACACCAGCTGTTGGGCTGAAACAATTTAATTCTTAACCGGCATAAAATTTCACAATGAAACGAGACAGCCCGAGACCCGTGGGGTCACTAAACACCTATCCAAGTACTGTATTTCATTTTCTGTTGCTCTATTTGTAGACTTGAAGTATATACAATGAGAAAAATTCTGATGCATGTGAGTGTTTCACAGAGAAGCGTCAGGATGCATGTAGGTGTTGCATCATGCATGGCGTAGTTTGGTGTGTCATCGCAGCAGACAGAAAAACCTATTCCAGTCAGAAAAACATATTTGTGCAAAAAGAAAGAGAACAAAAGCTTTGTAGTTTTGTTACACGTGAGAAGCAAAACGCGATTACAAACTAAGATGCAGATCGCTGTTATAATTCAAAGTTTCATTACTTCAGGTGCATCAATTTTATCTGTTTTTGATGCATCTTGGTGCATCATCGGCTTTGTCACAAAACCAAAACACATTAAGTGCATCAACGTGACTAAGTGCATCATAAGACTCTATATGCATCATCATGATGCACTTTCTCTTTATGATGCACTAGGCGTTTCGGTTTTGGGGCAAAAATGCAGGTAATTTGAATGCAACTAAGTGCATCAAATTTTCTCTCAGTGTAGGTTATAGCCACTAGATTTTCAAGTAGGTTGCAAAATACAGAAAGACAATATTTTTCTGAAATAAAAGTACTACAGTGCTGTATCCAGGATGCAGTGGTGACAGAGCTTTTCCAAATCACTGATGAATTGAATAAACAAATTGAAGCATTATTCTGAAAATCTCCAAGCTCCTTTGCGTTTCTTCCCTCCTAGACGACCCGTGACCCGTCGGGTCGTCATTGCGATCGTCTTTGCTTTCGCACTAAAGCAGGTGTTATTTAGCTGGTCTAGTGCAATACTAGACGACCCGTGACCCGTTGGGTCGTCATTGCGATCGTCTCCGCTTGTGCAAAAAAAGCAGGTGTAATTTAACTGGGCATAAACCACCCGCTATTCGGCCGTGCTCTTCTGCCCGTCAAGGAGCGGCCCGTTCGGTTCATTATCAACAGATTCTTTGCTCCTTTAACGAATATTCAACCCCCAGGTTATAAGCCAAGTCAAATTATCATATGTTACGAATTTCAGTGGTATTGCCCGTGGAACCAATGAATTGATCATGCCCATTCTTGAGGCCCAGCTCAGTTCAACTCCCGTATCACAGATACAATCGAATTAAAGAGATAATCCATGGAAAGAATGCCACTGCTCCCCCCCCCCATAACTCGAATTTCTTCTAGTGTAATAATGATGTGTTAAACAAGACACAAGTAAATGAGCAAGACACAAATAAATAAACAAGCAAGACCAGTTCACGGAGTTTTAGTATAATACTAGACGACCCGTGACCCGTTGGGTCGTTGTCACGATCGTCTTGTCTGTCTTTCGTGCCCATTTTGCTTCCTTCTCACCAGTTACTCATACTGAT
>LQNS02276927.1:7341037-7352846 GCA_001587735.2 Parhyale hawaiensis | reverse complement strand
GATGTGTCAAACAAGATGACAAGACACAAGACACAAGATCACAAGACACAAGACACAAGATCACAAGACACAAGATCACAAGTAAACAAGCAAGACCGGTTCACAGACTTTTAGTATAATATAGATAGATAGATAGAAGATAGATAGATAGATGTAGTTATAGCATAATAATGAAGATTATCAGCATGGTGACGTCCAAGAATGCAAGTTTATCAGATTTTTATAGGTATAATAGACGATCCGTGACCTCTTAGGCCCCAATCACCATTTTCTTTCCTTTAGAAAAAAATCAGGCGTTATTTAGCTGGTATAACACCACACGGTGTTTGACCTCATTCTAGTGATGTAAAAACGGTTTTATTTGCTCGCTGTTTTTTTGCAAAAAATAACATGCTTTTATTATTATTTTTTTTTTAATATGTACCCAAGACTGGTTATTTATGGGTAGCTAATAAGTTTAGGAAAAAAGGTTCAAGTGTTTTACTCATCTCTCTACTATATTTATGTGCCATCTATTGTTAAACATACATATGAAATAGGTTTGTTTTCCTTTTAAACCAGGCAACGTGTGATTTGTGGACTCTTCAAGTATTGTGAGTCTCGGGAGCAGGGACCTAGTGGATCACTTGATATTTTAATTTTTAGTTAAATGAAGCAGAAAAAGCCACCAAATAGATAAAACTAATATTCAATATGTAATATGCAACAGAAAAAACAGCAATTAGTAACTTGAAAAATCGATTGTCAACAATTGATTTATACATTTTGCATTTGAATGAACACCTCAAGGGGCATAGGATGGGCAAAAGCCCATAGGGCATAGGGTTGGGTCAGTTAGGTTCGCCCATTCTATGTTATGAGGAACAGTGCCCCAGGGGATTTCGGTACTTTACTTTAGTCACTAGCTAGACTTTTGGGACATCTGTCTTTTGTGCCCACTTTGTTTCCTTCCGATTTGATACTTGTATTGACCTTGCTTCCTTCTGTTCTTCTTTCCCAACTTGCTGCTCAACTCAACGTGTCTGTGTCACTAAATTTGTTGACAAAAGTGGCAAGATAATTATCATTAGTTGTTTTGCTCTGTTTATATAAAATACTTCAAAATTGCATTGTAGATTAATTGTGAAATAAATGAAATATGGTACATTTAAGGAGACCGTCTTGCAAAAAGAAAGTTTTTTTTTTTTCAAATACCACATTGGGTCATTTTTGTGAAATTTGTTACAGTTATGTTATATCAAAAATGAAGGTGGGTTTGCTTACAACTTTTTCCCATTTTTCTTTATAGAAAACAAGTTATTCAAAGAATCTGGAAGAAAAGGAAGGTCTGGGGAAAATTCTACTCCTACAGTTTTTATTTTAGGATGATACACAGGCCATGCCATTGGATTTCCAAATGCACAGTGCACAAAGTGAAGCCTGCCAAATTTCAAAATTTTTAGAAAAAATTGTGGGAAAAATGTGTTAGCTATTGATGCTTTTTATGTGGTTTACCACAGACTTTTCAAAGAAACATCAACATCATTATGATTTAGAAATTATGCGAGCTTGACTTTGCAAATCTAACGGTATATGTATCATCTCTACGATTAAAACTGTACGAGTTTCATTTTGAAAATTGGGAAAAGATTTCAGTTAAGGTTTGCGCTTCTTACTTGTGTTCCCTACTACTTAAGCCACGTCCACACGATCAATCACAAAGAAAATAACCAAGAAGTAAAAACACAAACAGTTCTGTTCTCTGTCCAGACGGGATCAAACAGGAACCGCAAACACTTCAAGGCCACAACAAGCAAATTCAGCATTCCATAACTATTAATAAACATTCCATCCTCACTTTATTCTCGCAGGTATTCAGCTATTTTAATTGTTATAAAAGCTGACTGGCAAGTAAAGTAGAGCTAATAATTCACTGACTGACACCTCTCAAATACACAAATTCAAATGACAGAAACATTAATTTTTCAATTTTTATTTATTAATTTCGTGACTTTCTATTGCAATTCATAGTGTGCACACCAGTTTCTTGCTTCAAAATGTAGATCGTCCTCCATTGTAGCTTTTAATAACAAAAAACAGAAGAAACTGATGTAACTAGACAAATATGCTACAGTTATTTACTATTTGGCATCATATGGTAGCCAAATGCTTCCCGCTGTCCAGAACTTGGAATCACACAATGATAAAATCACTACGCAGTCTAATTTAAATTAAAAAATATTTTTTTCATTAAATACGGTAATGGAGCCATGTACAAAAAACAAATAGTTGTGAAATTCACACAGTGAAATATAATTTTTGAACTCTGTGTTTGTCAAACTACAGCGAGTTTGTGACGAAAGTTTTCCAACATGTTCGATGGGCATCAATCATAAACCTCGGCACGTGTGATCGTCAATCAAACTGTTGGGCAAACACAAACTTCGGGAGAAGATTGACCGTCTGAACGAGGCTTTAGACTTACACTGCCTGCCTAACACTTTCCTTGCGTGTCTATCTGTCTAATAGCTACTATTATAAGAAAAAAGTATTCAGAAAAACCTATCTGCAGGAGGTGGGGCTAGCATACCATTCCCCCTAAGAAAGTATTTTATTATTGGGTCGATCTTCAGGAAGCTTAGTACAAATATGTAAAATCAAAAAAATATATGGTAGACTCGTGTACTTTTTCCCACACACGAGTTATTCAGAGAAAGTGGGAAAAAGGGGGTTATTAGTTTTATTTGAATAACTTGTTTTCAATGGGAAAATAGAAAAGTACAGGAGTCTAACCCACAGTTTTTTTTGTTTTTACATATCTGCACCAAGTTTAAAAATGATTGGCCCAACAGTAGAAGAGCTAGAACTTTAAGGTCCACAGCACTCAATTTCCAAGTTAGGTCGCCCCAAATCCATAAAAATGTTTTTATTTTGCGCAGATTTTCATCAAACTTGGTACTGAGAATAGACATGTAGTCAGATAAAATTTAGGCTCTGATATTTTTCCTATTTTCCTCATAGAAAACGAGTTATTCAGATAAAACAGAGCTTTTTCTTATTTTCTTTGAATAACTAGTTTTTTTATGGGAAAAAGAACACAACTATAACCAGCATTTGTTTTCAATTTCACATTTCTGTAGTGGACCCAGTTTCATGAAGATTGGTCCAAAATATAATACTAAAAAAACTTTTTGAAGTTTAAAAAGTACATAGACTATAGGCTAGCTACTTCTGTTCTACCCACTTAGGGTTGGACTGGCTGCCTAAAACTTGGCCTGCACGTTTGTCTGATGTAACTGTAGCTACTGTGTATTGAAAAAGAAGTAACACTGAAAATTTCAATGTTTTTGGCCAGACGGTCTCCTTAAAGCATGGCACAAAGGGAATGGGAAATGTCCTAAATGCATAATAAACAACATCAACCTCTTAGTTGATTACGTAGAAAACACAACATGTAAAAAAATTCAATGATGTTTTGGTCGACGTTTTTGGTAAAAAAACGCGTTTTTTATAAAAAAAAAGAGGTGTTCATTTTAGTCACATCTCTACCTCATTTGCCCATGTCCGTACAGGTCACCATCACCAGTTTCTTTGCTTTGAAAGGTATATTCAACACTCTCCCTGTGCGCAAGGAAAATATATGTATGTGACCTAGTCCAATTGTATTTCTTGTACCACCTTTAAATTCAATGAACAAGTTCATGCAGTGGAGCTCACATTCATCTTTCGTATCACGGATACAACCGAATTGAATCCTAAATGCTCTAATTTTTTCCCATCCTAAAGGAAAAGAATCTGTCTCGCCCTGACTACTGAACGATATCATAGACTGTATGGCGGACCCTAAAACTTCCCCCACGATTGACTGTCGAATTTCTTCCTATCTTAAAACGAAGGCCTGCATGCAAACAAGCAACCAAGTAAATAAATACAGTTCACAGAGTTTAAGTATAATAGCTACAGTATAGATAGAGTAAAGGTGAAACCCTGTCCGATCTATCTAAATGCCATCACTAGCCAGTCAGAGACTGCAACGTATGTTTTGATGGAACAAAAATCAAATGATGTAGAAATGAAGATCTCATTTATAAAACTGACGTTGCCACTCTGAAGATGCATTTAAAAAAACAATCCGCCTAACACAGCGCACCGCACGACTGAAAAAGCACTCAATGTTAAAGTTAACCCTTAATGTCCTTCATGAATTAATTTGTCTCGCTTGTAAGGATAACCCTAGCTACATAAAGTGTAACATGTATGCAACGGTATGAAAGAATGGGTTAACAGACTATACTCACCATGTCAAGTGCGTTCTGTAATGGTAGCAAACTTTGAATAAAGTGGCACACACACACCCACCTCTTACCGGGCAACTCAGTGATGACAAGAAACTTTAGGCTAAAATTAAATAAAGAATTTACCTTACCACCTAGCTACTGTGAACTTCAGTTCACTAGCTAATGATAAGAATTTTATTCAATAATGAAATTAACTTAGCGAGTACCATCTACTGTGAAGTTCAATTCACTCCTAAGGTACTTTATTCTAGAAATAAACCAAAAATACCTATCATTACCGCTGAAAAGGCATGGTAGAACAACATACAAAAGTTTACTTACCACTTAATGTTGAGTTCAAAGTACTGGTGATTGGGAGCTCTATACTTTGGTTGAGGGCCATACCACTCACTTCAATGTGTGGTATCCCAACTAAATCTCTGCGAACACAATAAAGGGAGCACATTATTTACCCATCCAAGCCCATGATGAATACAAACTGCCTTTTAACTACAGTTTCTGGATGATTCTGGGAGTGACCTCACACAACATGGGCCAGGACAAATTACTTTCAATTAGCTAACAAACAAAAGACAATACCTACGTCCTCACACTGCCAAAATTGGAAGTTTCCACACCGCCCTCATCTACACAATCATTGATTTGCCGAAGTACTCCCTCAAAGAGTCGCCCTCACCGATATACGGATGTTTGGTCTGCTCAATTAGTGAAGGTACAAAGGATTTTTAGTCCTTTTATTCATCAGGTTTCGTAGGCGGACCAAATGGCATATAATAAACAGACTTGAGTCAATATAAGAAGTGATACTTGAAATGGATGGTTTCTTTTCACACATTTTTTACTCTGTATCATTAGTGGTACACCGATGCCCTCCTGCACATAAGCAGTCGGCTTACTAGTAGGATAGCATGCAGTATTATTACACACAGCGTCATCGGCATGATTGGTTAGCTTTTCCAACCATGCAGTCGGTATGATATGGTAGCTACTATAAATAAGATAGTTTATGGCTCCCTAAATCAGTACAGAGCTGTTCTAAGAGACGAAAAGGATGGGACATATAGGTATGCCAAGATAAACTTAGAACCCATACACGAGGGTGTTTCCACACAGGATCAACGTGCATGGGCACAGCAAGTCAGGCAAGAATAGGAAGAACAGAGGAAAGTAACATCAGCAGCATGTGGTCGGTTTACTGAGCAATGTTACATTGTCACAATGTTGTTGGTTTACTCAGAGTTTAGCTCAACTATTTCCGATATATGAACCATAAGTAGATGGCTTCGGCCACGGTAGACTGATGCAGGGGTCTCCCTGGCATATGCTCAATTAATGAGCTTTGGTTCATTGAAAATAAGCCAGGGTTCCAACAGAGAGATGAAAATAAAATTAAAGGAAATTTCGTGGACAAAATGAAAAAATCAAGGACATTATTTAGAGGGTTTGGTATTATTTTACATACTCCACCCAATCAAATCCAGTATTTTTGTGAACATATTTAGGTTAAATAAAGCATTCTAAGATTTTATTCATTCATCACATTTATGTTGGATAGGCTTAGTTTCTAGTTTCTTAGATATTTTACTTAGAAGTTTGCATTGTTTTTCTATGAGAAGAAATAACCGGCGTTATTGAAGGCTTGCTAATGACGACCCCATAGGAACTTAAGCAAACCTAGGTTAGAGAGGTTATGGTTAGGTTATGTTTCTATGGGATTGCTAGCGAGCCTATAATAACACCGGTTATTTTTTCCAATAGAAAAGCAATGGGAACATCAAAGTAAAGTATCTCAAGAGCAAAGCATTTCCGATGAAAGTGTTATTCCTGAAAAAATCTTAGAATGCCTTATTTTACCTAAATATGTCAACAAAATAGGCTATGGGATTTGAGTGGGGGATAGTAAGAATTTGCCAATGGTTTAAATTATTACAGCCTAATTAAGTTTTCCTATGATACAAAAAAAAAATATTCATATTTATTGGCCCCGATTGGCTAGTAGAAGAAAAAAGATGACTTAAGGAGTTCTTAGATGGATCTGAAAAAGCTTTTTCCATAGATTTTTATCAACATATTTGAATTGAAATTTATTTGATTTATATGATATTAACCCGTATCCAGAGGTTGGGCACAACTGTGGACAGCATATCTGTAGATTTCTCATTATCCGGGAAACCAGCAACCGGATACAGGTTAATGCTGAACTAAAAAATCTTGTCATCATAAAATTAAAATTGACTGCCAGCAAACTGGCAAAAATATAACCAACTATTTTTTATTCAAAAATGACATTACTGCCAGTTAACCTTTTCCTCTGGATGGGGCATGCCTTTGAGCCAATCAACTTGAAGGTGCACATGCCATCACGTTTGGCTGGGAGCATACTAGCATATAAGATATAATCAGTCTCTTAATCTGAAAAAAAAAAATTATTAGCTGCTGGTAATATAAAAATAGGAGTGATTTTAATGTTGATCTATATTACAAAAATAATGCACTAAATTGCATTCATGAAAAATTAATTGCTCAGGCATGGGGAATACACAAATTTCTCTAAGTAAGACTATAATAGCTACTAGTCCTAACCCTTAATTTTGGCTCAGACACAATTTTAAGTGATTGACTAACCACAGTAACCAGTAGCTAAAACAAATTAGTACTATTAACAATATTTCATAAACAATCAAGGACATTTTCACTTGGATAAAAGTTCAAGGACACAATATTTTTTCCAGAACATTTCAAGGACTTCAAAGACGTGTGGGAACCCTGTATTTGTACGTGCAAAATCGGAATAATAATAATATAAAGTGGAGAGTCGAGAGTCAACAACCCTCTTCTGAGCAAAAAAAAATTAACTTGATTCAATACCTAGTGAAGCCCATAGCTACTACGTATTTCTAGCACCTAAGTCATTGTTTCTACCCATGTAGACTATGTAGTTCTACGGAATAGAAATAAAGTCGCCGAATTCAATATGAAATCATTAGGATTTGAGTTATTACATTATTTATCTACACAAAACAGATGTCGCATCCAATGGACAAACTCTGCTGGTATGAATACATACCTACCTAGCCCACGTGGTAGCTAAAGCAGTGATCCGTGGCGAACCTAATCTGGCAGTTTAGCAATCGTCTAGTAGGGGAACGTCGAACGTGCAACTAATATTCCTTGTATTTTCATTTTGTCCGCTCCTCACACTGAAGCACTTTACATCAACGGGCAACCACAGTACCGTCCATACCTAATTAAGGGACAAATTCCCAAAATTTTATAACTACTGGTATTCATCACACATAGGCCTACCTCATCTTTTGATAATTAATAGTCTGTAAGATGTTATTAATGTGTGAAAATTTGAATCAGGTGTAGAAGATAATAAAAAATGTACGAGTGAGAAACTTTAATTTTGAATTTGGAACGTCCAAAACTAAGGGACAAATATGAAGAAAAACAATAAATTGCACACTTAATCCATTATTAAGTTGCACAAGAAAACTTGCGCTATTCGAAAGATTTGAGATAGGGTAAACCGTTCAGAAAGTGTTATGGGTAGAATTATGATGTCTTATAAAGAATCTGGTTGTATTGTTCGTCCTAAAAAAAACTGACAGACCTCGCAAAACTTCACCTAGAGAGAACATGGATATGCAGGGTATGGCATTAAGGGACCGTTTTTCAAGACTTCAGCAGAAATAGGCAGGGTAATGAATGACTCACATGTAAATGTGTCACGGCAGACTGTCTCCAGACAACTACAAGAAGTAGGCTTATTTGCACGAAGCACACAGAAGAAACTACTTGTAAGTTTCAAGAACAAGATCAAGATATTGCGTATGCAAACAAGCATGTCATCTGGCCATATGAAAACTGGGCCAGAGTGTTCTTCAGGGATGAATGCAACTTAACTCTCTTTGGAAGTGATGGTAAGAACATCGTTAAGTCATGCGGGTGGTAAATTAAGCGCAAAGTTTACAACAAAGATTGAAATTTTGGGGCGGCAGTGTGATGGTGTTTGGTATGTTTTCAAGTCAAGGGACCGCCTCTCGTTCGCTCACAAACCCGTGTGAACGCTCAGGTGAATAAAAACACTCTGAAAAAAGCTGTTGCACCTACTAGTCAGAAGTCCGGTGTGGATATGGTTATCTTCATCCAGGATAATGCACCCTGCCACAAGTTTATTATTATTATTATATTGGTATTGTCCCGCTATTTCCGAATCAGAGACGATCAATAGCGATCTAAGGTGGAGGAATTACTCGGCTATATACCCTGCCACAAGGCAGAGACTGTGATAAGTAGAGCTTGGACATTGGAGCATTTATACGTAAGATGTGCCAAACGTTATAATGGTTCCAAAGTGCTCCATTTGACTCTAACTGCGCACAAAGTTGGAGCAATCTCAAATAACTGGAGTATTCTTAGCAGGTGGTGAACCTTCCCTTCAAGTGTAGGTATTGAATATAAAAGAGTTTGACCCAAGAATAAATAACCACCAACTGCAATATTCAATACACAGTGACAAGATGTCTATCAGTTTGAATGTGGTGGCAAAATGGTTGAAGTAGGAAACTTCTTGGGGTGGGGTAATTTAATTACGAATTCCCCCTTACTATGACACACTAACGAATAAAATGGCATAATTGGTAGATGAATGAGACTTGCATAGTCAGTTTATGATCTTTCAAAATATATACAGGGTGTTGGGTAATTCGATGCATATATTTTAATCATATATAGAAAAACGCAAAATAAAACGATTTTCAAGAGTGACAAAAAACTGAAAACTCCTTCATTTTCGAGCAAATGACGACCTGAACTACTGAAGCTACATGTAGCTTGGTCAGAGAACGACATAGTTGCACACAAGATTCCACTCTAGCCATCTTACTTTAAGGCAAGAAATATAAGTCTACATTCAACATCAAACTGTGCACTTGGCCAACATTCCCAGCGCTTACCCATTATCAATAGCTACCTACCTCTGTAACTGAAGAGAAATAAAAAAAAAAAACGTAAGATCCTTACCTGAGATCGAAGTAATAATTATCATCAGAAGGGGCAAAGAGCTCCGTGGCGTTGATAGACATAGTCACGTTACTTTTGGGATTAGTGCGCTGCATCAGCCGATGTTCTTCTCTTTCTCTGTTGAATAACAATGGAGGATTTATCTTTTAGCCTGCTGGTGACATAACTTCCATCACTAGGTTATGCAGTTAGATGAAAATGCTTCAATGTTTAACCGTAATGGGTGACACTCTCTTATTTCTGTATATTTTGAGTTCTATGGTAAAATTACTTTTACCGTATATATAGGTAGAATTTTCATCATTTTCATACTGCTGGGTAAATATGTATCTACATTTTATCTCAATACGGAAAATATACCGGTAGCTTACCGTACACATTGTAGATATCCTACTGAGTAAAAATACTCATTTCACGCTGTGAAATAATACAACTTCTCTACTTTTACCATGCTACAGGCCTGCTTTCGCTTTGCTCTGTTGCCTAATAACATCTGTCTTATAGTTGCGCAGAAACTACAAACCGCCCAGTCCTGCTGTCAAGCAAGTGACGGTGGGATAAGATTGTAGTCGACACCTGCCCACACTGCCGAAATGTTCAACAGACCATATAATATTATCAGCACTAGAGACACACCACACAACATCAAATAACCGATTACCCCACACAATAATTTCAGTGAACTCAATACGACATTGTAGCAGTTCTACCTCTGAGGAGTTGCCCGGTGTATGTCATTGCCTACTTCAGTGCAATGGGCCTGCTTGGCCAACCAGATATGGGCCATCGAATAGTTGCTTCTATAGCCACTAAGAGAAAGCATTAGCTACATAAAAATTTTGAAAAATTCAGTAGGCTACTTGACCATTGTGCAGACAAAGGGCCCACTTGGGGGCTCTATCAATAGTGCTATAATTAGCAAAACCAAATAGGAAAAAGCATCAAATGCACCTGAAACTATGTATCTCAGAATAAAAATCTTCTACCTGAACTGAGTAAATTTCTCCTAGTAAATTGCGCAATGCAATTCTGCAAGCTTAAAACAAAGAAAAAATGTAGGAGCCTGACTCGGACCGAGCGACTGCAGACAGGGCTCTAGTACCCATTTTGAAATATGTGGGCACTGTAATTCGCAATTGCATAAGAAACAGGACACTACAAATCGCCAAATTCTCTGCTGTGCAAAGCACTTCCGACAACCGTGCCTCCCGTGCATCTTTGGGAGGACCTCTCAGCATCTCCACCTGTTTTTCTCCCAATCCCACCCTTCTTTTAGCCATTTCCCTCCATTTCCACACCATCCTCTAGAAGCTCCGCCGAACGAGGATTTCAGCACGGCGCAACGACAACAACAGGCACAGTTGTTCAACAAACTGAAAGGTTTTTTCTATAGGTATGACGTAGGACCTATCTTGCTAACCCGAGTTCTTTTGTTGTCTTTCATCAAAAAATATTTGATTTCTCCTAAAATCTCGTTAAATGCCTAATTAATAATAAAAATTAGTTTACACCCATACGCAGCCATTGCAAAGATGAGAAGAAGGGTCATATAGTAGCCTCAGCTGATGAAATTATGATTATTATTTTGGATAGTTTGAGCCTACAATTCCCCAACAAAGGTGATCTCACAGAAGAAGAAAGGAGGACTAAATAGTAGGTATGTCAATCGACACATGGAACCCATGCACGAGGGTGTTCCCACACTGGATCAATGTGAATGGTATTAGAAGGCAGCACATATAGTCAGACGGGGCAAGACACGACCGCGGCCATGGTGGGGTAAGAAACGACCGTGTCCTTAATGGCATTCAAAATGTGCTGTATAAAAATTGAAGGCAGAATCTGTTAGAGCATTTATTTCCAGTCATTTCAGTATCAGTTTTGGGCGCGGTCGTTTCTAACCCCACGATGACCGTGGTGGCGTCTTACCCTATCTGACTCTAGTTAGCTATACGTACTTAAATTTTGCACTTCTAGTGTTCAAGAATGTCATTTTTGGCTCATTACGATGCAGCTACGTTGCCCATACAAAAACATAATTATAGATTTTTTAATAGCTAGCTAGATGAACTGTAATAATTGCATCAAAGTAGGCACAAGATGTTTAAACATATATTCTTTCTAGAAGCAGAGTAGGCTAAAAGTATCACCTTGCTAGTCGTTCATATTCTTCCCTTATCTCCTGGGGTGTCTTTGTTCTCTTAACCACCTCCCAACCCTGGGTGTTGAGGCCCTTGACACCCAGGCTGTCGTATATTGCACGCTGGTGGTCATCTGATAACACTGCACAATAAGAGAAACATTAATACGCTCATGTGTGCCAAACAGAAAACACAGTCAAAGTCTAATACCAAGTAGCACTGGGTATTGAAAAGCCCCTTTACAATGTTACCTTGAGAGTCTTCGGAAGAAGTCCAGGTGACGTTTCTCACATCACCTCACGTGTGTGGAGTCACTCTGCTGGGTGTCTTCTGTGGTGCCGCAGTTTGAAACCAAAGAGAGAG
>LQNS02276927.1:7274844-7294105 GCA_001587735.2 Parhyale hawaiensis | reverse complement strand
TTACCACCTGCACCTCGCCTCCCCACACCAGTTACCACCTGCACCTCGCCTCCCCACACAGTTACCACCCACACCTCGCCTCCCCACACCAGCTACCACCTGCACCTCGCTTCCCCACACCAGTTACCACCCACACCTCGCCTCCCCACACCAGCAACCACCTGCACCTCGCCTCCCTACACCAGTTACCACCTGCACCTCGCCTCCCCACACCAGTTACCACCCACACCTCGCCTCCCCACACAGTTACCACCCACACCTCGCCTCCCCACACCAGCTACCACCTGCACCTCGCCTCCCCACACCAGTTACCACCCACACCTCGCCTCCCCACACCAGTTACCACCCACACCTCGCCTCCCCACACCAGTTACCACCTGCACCTCGCCTCCCCACACCAGTTACCACCCACACCTCGCCTCCCCACACAGTTACCACCCACACCTCACCTCCCCACACCAGCTACCACCTGCACCTCGCCTCCCCACACCAGTTACCACCTGCACCTCGCCTCCCCACCCCATCCCCTACCCCACCGCTGCTACACAATCAAATTAAGCGCATGGTTAGAAATTAATTGCCGGGTCACGTGCGCCACGATGGAGGTCCCGGTATCATGGATACGGATCTGCTCTCCCTCGCGCATAACACGGCGCTCAGCTGCACAATATTGGGAGGCGAGAGTCCGTCCGTCGCCGCTAAGCGTCTATTGATCTCATCCGCGCGCCTGGCGCTGTTTTGCCTTCCACAATTTAGGGCTCGATCTTGACCTGCTTTTTAGCTCATTTTCTTTTTAAACTCGTAACTCACATTTTTAACTTCTCCATTCTATTATCAAGCTGCTACCCTTTCGCTCTCAAGATTTTAATTCTTGCACTCGGCGCAGCACTATGGCAGCAACTTCTTATATTTGGTTTTCTGCGCCCTGTGGTCCTTTTTCGGTGGTTTTACGGCCCGTGATGCATTCCTTGTAGGCGTTACGGTGAGCGGCCCTACGGAACTTTCCGTTGCTACATTTATGGTTATGTGGTTTTTCAGTCAGCCTCTGTGGCACAAGTGCCTATCACTGATTTTTAGCAGCCGGGCGGTGGTCTAGACGAGTTCGAGATTAATATCTGTCCCTATAGTAAGTCAAGTTAGGTGCCTATTCCAGCTGAACCCAACATATCATAACCTATTCCTAATGAAGCTGTCCCATTCTAACCTAACTTAACCTAATCTAGCACACTATGACGTAGGCCACATGCTATACCGTAACCATATTTTGTAGCCCTAAGTGGAGAGGATCACTTTTCAGAAATTCGGCCGGAACACGCACGGCCGTATCACCTCTGGCCACAGGTCTTCCAAATGGGTTTGAGGACACGAAAAGCTGTGTAGAAATAAAGAATGATCTATTCGAACTCCCGCTCCTGACAGGCCAGCTACTTGAGCTGCACTAATATACACAACACGGTAAATTGTTGGTCGCCATGCAACTATCGGGAATTTGAGTAACAACTGTTCTTATGGTTTCCCTCGCGTCAAAAATATAAAGGCGCGTTCGATTGGGGTCTAAATTAAACCTTCGAGTCTTGACTGGTCCCTATCTTTAGAATGAAGCTTTAGCTTTGACATTTTTGAATCTTGTTGTAAGTGTTGCGCAGCCTGCAACTCTATTTTACGGGCACGAAGCAAGACTAATATTCTGGAAGTCTGAATTAACATTACATTAGATAGGCGGCAGTAGACGAGCCAAATGGCCCATTCCCAAAGAGACACCGAAACTTACGCCCCAGCCCTCTATGAGCAATTGTCATTATGTTCGTAGGACATAGAGGACAGGAGAAAAGAAAAAAAAAAAAGGGGGGGGAAGAGTCCCTGCCAACGAGACGATCATGAATGCACGCAAGGACGATCAAGAGCCGCTGATACGCGGAGCTTAGAGATGTCAAACCGTGTAGTTGGAGCGGAAGAGAGAAGAAGACGGATTAAGGTGGCCTCGGAAGCTGTGGCCGTTAAGAGTTTGCGACTCCTGGAGGAGGAGTTCTTAGCTGGGGAGGATGTCTCTCCCAATGTATATCAAGACAATTTTTAAACGTGTTGACTGACTCGGCACTAATAATATTGGAAGGGAGTTCATTCCATATGTTGTCTTTTAAATACGGAAAGAACTGCTGATGTAAGGTCGTTCTTCGAGCTTTATGCTTAAGTTTTTCACCGTTGTTTCGCAAGCGATCATTGACGTCTCTTTCAAAGAGCCCCGCTGTATAGGTATGCTGTTGATGCCATTCAAATACTTCAATGTTTCTATTAGTTGCCCCCTGAGTCGTCTTTGCTTGAGAGAGAACATACCCAGTTCTTTTAGGTGACATTCATACGGCTTATTTTGCAGCTGAGGTATCAATTTTGCTGGCCTGCGTTGGACTCTTTCAATGTTATCGATATCTCTGGTAACCAATTAAGGGCCAATACCTGCAAGTCAATTGAACGGGTCGATGCCTCCCCAGCAGCCTCAAGTTTTAGACAAGTCGAGCCTCGAAGGCTTATAATTTCAGTGCCTAATCAAACACACCTTAACACTATTTATATTTTTGGTTACGATTAAGAGCCCAACTAACGCAGGCCTGAGATATCACCCCTCAAATACGTCGACTGGTCGACATGACGTCATGCACCGACAGGCGGTAGCGGCTGTTCCATTGCAGTGCAGGTGAGTCCCCCCTTTACATTCTCTGCTTCCTGTGGTGGGCACCAGACAGGTACAGTTCAGGCACCGAATACCTGAATTCTTTGTTTGCCTATAGTGGCTATACTGTAAGTACTATATAGCAGTCATCACTAGACTAGCTGTTACGCTAATATGTTGAAACGGTACATCTGAATGAGATAAAAGATAACAGGTGCAGTATATTAACAGGTGGATATCATTAAGCTATGTTTTACCGAAAGTATGTATTTTGCAAGTTAAAACGAATACCAAGAAAGCTGATATTTTCTATAATTTGGAAAGCTTTATGTAACTTTCTTTGCATAATACAAAAGGCACGTTCAACTGGCTCGTGAAAGTCGATCTGAGCCAGTTCTACTCCTTTGAGGACTCTGGACAAGAGAGTTGGGGCATGTTAGGCCGCGTCCTAAAATGAAGTCTTCAAGGCTTCACGTGTCTGCATGGAACTTCACGCGAGTGAGCTGACTTCGACCCGTGTAATTGAATTTTAGGGATTGACCCTCAATCGGTTATAGCCATGAGACTCAGAAACTCAATTTTACAGCGCTATGTAGAGTTTTCAGCCGGCCCGATGTAATCGGGTTGCTTTTAACTCGTGCAACTTGCACAATCCACAAAGTGGTGACAATAATGATAGCACATTTTGAAATTTTGTAATAAGTTTGAAAACCCTGCATCAATATAGTTGAAATTTTAACTGAATAATGTTACTCTAACTAGTTACCGATTCCTTATAATCATTATGGTATTCGTTGTCTTTTCAAAATTTTACCACGAAAATAATAGTTTGTGGGTGCAAATCGGGTGGAAATAAAGAGTAGCACATATGGAAAAAATTGTATTTTAGAAAACAATGAGAGCAAAAAACATAAATCTTAATATTTACAAGCGTTGCCTTTTGATTGCTACACCTGTACACATCGGTTATTCATAGAATTAATTAAATTAGCGAACATGTCTTCAGGGATAGCCTCCCAGCATTCATTTATGGTCTGCCACAAGCTTTCTTTATTCTGAAATTGTCTCCCATTGGCGTAAACATGCGGTGAGAGTATCCCCGAAAGATTCTCAATTGGGTTTAGATCGGGTGACTTAGCAGGCCAAGCTAAAGTGGCGATATTATGGGCATTAAGCCAATTTGTGGTCAACCTCGCTGTGTGAATGGCGGCATTATCTTGCTGGAACACCGCTTCATGCTGATGTTTATCAGTTTGAAATGGGAGAAGACTAGTTTCTAAGACCTCTGTGTACTTCTGAGCATCATCATCATCACCAAAGTCGCCTTGCCCTTGATGGAGAATGCTCCCCATGCAGATCATAAGGGATCCGCCATCAAATTTGCTGAAAATTTTGTCCCCCTTTCTACTAAGATCATGCCAGTACGTAGTATTGAGAACCGTCTGGTCCGTCTAGGTTAAACTTTTTTTTCGGAAAAATAGCATTACACCAATTTTCATAGTTTCATTGCACATTTTCTCGAACCCATTCTTCGCGTTTTGCCTTGTGTGCTTTCGTGAGTGCTGGTGCAGTTTTTCTCTTCTTATAAATAAAGTTCTTAGATGAACCCAGGATCTGTCGCACTCTTCTCGGTGTAACATTTAATTGCAGGGATGTTTGCAGGCCTTTTGACCCTTTGATTCTCCTGCATGTCCTAGACGCCTCACGGAGAAGTCGGCGGCGGGCTGTAGGGCTCAATTTTGAAGGGCGGCCAGCAGGCTTCTTTTTTCCGTATTCTTCTGGGTTCTTCAAAAAGTTGGTTACCACCTTTCTAGATCTGCTAACCTTCATAGAAATCTCAGATATAGTGTATCCTTATTTATTTATTGCGCTTTTTTGACCCTTTTCCTTTTCAGATAGTACCCACACTGTTTTCCCATGCTAAGAAATGCTTAATTTCCAAATATAGAGGAATTACAAGGTGGGGAGCATATGGCGACGCCGGTTTGTTTTATATTCTTCTTCTCTAATCTGGATGCAGTAATGCTCAAATGTATTTTTTTTCAAGTTGTGCTATCTTTATTTCCACCCAAATTCCAACACAAATTTATACTTTTCTTCATAAAAGTTTAATCTAATATAGTCTATAGGGAATCTATGATAAGAAATAGGTAACTAGTTGAAATAAGGTTTTTATGTCAAAATTTCACATGATATGGAGTGGTATTTTTTAAGTTCTCCAAAAATCCTGGATTGTGCTATCATTATTAATTGGAACCACTTTATCGGTTTCGAATGTATCTTCCAATTTAAGGCATACATCAAACTGCCATGAAGTATACTTTTTAGCTGTTTAAACAGACACAACAACGCATTGGAATGCTGTGAAACATGAACGTATAGAGCAAACACTTACAATAATTAATTAAGAGTGAAACGATCCTAATTTAATTGGAATCGTCCGAGAAATTAACCCGGCGAGCATTGACACAATTAATAAATTCTCTTTCATTGCAAAAATTCACAATAGAGTGGATATACTATAGTGGCAATTTATTTGAGGGCGTGTTCGATTAGGACGTGAAAGTTGATCTAAGCTAAGCTAGCCCACTTGACTTAACTTGCCCGGAGCTGTCGACATGAACTTTTTTTATAGCTTCGTCGCTATGAATCGTGTTACGGGTGTTATAGAATGAAGCGACCCGCTTATGCTGAACCGACAAAAGTTTCTATTATCTATGCGAAATAATATTGAGTTTTTAGAAGCCTCACAGGTGATCAATTTTGACTTATTTAATGAATGAAACTTGCATAAGCGGGATCAAAGTCGGGACACCTGTCTGCAGTTTGCGACAAGTTAAGTCATGTAGGTTTGGCTTAGATCCACTTTCAGGTCCTAATCGAATACGCCCTTATTGTCTCCGGCTTCATATCTTGAATGTGGACATGCATCAACGCGGCAGAGTAACTGTCTATATATAGTTTGTAATTAAAGCCGTCTCTTTCGTCATCGATATATTGTCTGAAGTCAACTGCACTTCATCTCTGCCATTTGCATATTGTAAGCCTGCATGCTGCTCAATAAACACAGGATCACCTTTACGTTTGCTCAGTAGCAGTGAAAAAAAAAAATTAATGTTCTATTGCATGAGAGCATATTATACTCGTAGAAGTTATGAATTCTGAGAAAAAAATAATGAAATCAAAGAGCTATAGCATATAGTAATTTTTGAGTAAATCTGAATTATACTTGGGTGACGATGTAAAACTGTAAAATGAGTCTCTCGCGCAGTGTACAGGAAATCCTCGATCGATATATAACTGTAGAGAAAACAGTCTGAGAGCGCATACCTCCGCCAAGCAAGGCAAAGTACGGCAACGAAACATCCAAATTGGTGCTGAGACCATGATTTTTCTTGTAGCAGTACCAAAATATATTCATTTGTGCCTTTTGATAGTATTAACACTTTCTGCATTTTTCTGGAAGATCCGTTCATAATATTTTGAGTTATGTTGTTAACAAACATTAATTATATATGACCAACATAAGTCAAACATACTATATAAACCAATCTATCTGCACTAAAATTCAATCATTTATGTCTCTTAGCATAACTATAACAACTGTAAATTTCATACAGATCCATTCAGAACTTTTTTGAGTTATTGTGCACAAAATCAAACGCAGTAATTAACTATAACACATGAACGAACTAACAGATCATCACAAAAATTTGCTCTTTTACTCTTAGTAAACTTAACTACGTACTTATGCAAATTGCATGAAAATCCGTCCATAACTTTTTGAGTTATGGCTTTGACAAAATGAGGCGGACAAACATGCACACGAACAAACAAACAAACAAACGAACATACAAACAAACAAACGAATGAACGGATCTTCACCAAAAGTTCATCATCTTTTCCTCTTAGCTATAACATACTTAACAGTCCTTGTCGATTTCATTCCAATCCGTCCATAACTTTTTGAATTATCGTGATGACAGACAGAATAAGAGACAGACAAACACGACGAAAGTATAACGATCCTATAGCTAGGCGAAGGGAATTATAGCCACCTTTGTTCAACACATTTTTAGGTTGATAATTTTTACTTTCAGGCACTGGATGTATGTATGCTCCTGAAACAAAAGCATATACATCCTGTACCTGGAAGTACAAACTTCTAAGCTGAATATATAACAACTAGAGCACTCTGAGAGCACATACCTCCACCAAGCAAGGCAACGGTTACGAAAAATTAAAATTGGTTCTGAGACCATGATTTTCTTTCTATCAACACCAAAACCTAATCATTTGTGTCCTTCAATAGTGTTGACAGCTTCAACATTTTTTTAAAAGGCGTTCATAATTTTTTCGGTTATACTGCTAATATTAACAAGCATAATGACAAGCATGAGTCAAACATACAAACGAGCCAACCGATCTGCAAGAAAATTTAATCATATATGTCTTTTAACATTAGTACCAATTTTTATAAATTTCGTAAAGATCCATTTCTTATTTTTTGAGTTGTTTTGCTAACAAGCATGAAATTAAAAACAGTGACAAATGAACGAACAATCGGATCATTGCAAAAAATTGGTCATTTACGCTTCGTAATACACCTATATATAACAGCCAACTCATGTAAATTTCATAAAAATCCGTCCATAACTTTTTGAATTATAGTATTGAGGAAAATGAGGCATGCACAAAACACAAATGGATGGACGGATCTTCACCATGAAAAAAATTGATCATCTGTTCTTCTTAACATACCGAACAATCTCTGTAAATTTCGTCCAAATATGTCCATAGCTTTTTGAGTTATCTTGATGACAGACAGACAAACCCGACGTAAACATAACCTCCTTGGCGGAGTTAAATATATATAACAAAGGTGACTTTTATCGAAGACTTCTTGCATAACTCCTGCTCGATCGAACTCCAACGTCGATTTCAGGCCCTGCCAATTAAATTAGTCACCCCGGCCCCTGTCAGCACATGCCCTCCCCCCCGGCCTCGTCCTACAAAATATCAGCCCTGGTTAACCTATATCGTGCGAGTTGAATTTCTTAGAAGCAAAAGCCTGATTCGCTAAATCTAGTACAAAATTAATTTATTTATTTAAATTCGAAAAAACAACAATTTATTACTGCAGCTTGTGTTCTTCGCAAGTCATCGATCGTACTCAACGCTGAAGAATATCTTAATTACTTAAATGCTCAATTGATCATCAATTCAATTTGCGAGTGAACTCAAAGTCTGGGTTGGAGCTAGTATATGAGAAGAAGAATGTTGTGAGAATTAAGAAAGCAAAAATCAGGGTACATGAGAGTGGTCTAAAAATTAAGAGAAACGGCAGATATTTTCACTGCTTGATATATTCAGCGACGGCAATTTGCAAGAAGACCATTCAAATACGCGTTTACTATACTTTTACTACTTTCTGCAACATGGATGGTTTATGTATAGTTTTCGCCTGCTGCCATGGGTTTCAGCAGAGCGTGCCACGATGGTTATATGCGCAGTCTTCAACCTGACCTAATTTTCGCTTCTCCGTTTCTTCAAGCTTGGCATAACGGGACAGAAAAACAAACAGATGAATACGCATATTGGTCTTTACATTAGTGTCTGATATTTGCCCATCGTTAGAATTAATAAATTAAGTGGATGTTGCTTAGCGGCTACTGGCGTTAGCTTAACCCATATCGCAATCTTCGTTGCCGCTTTTCGAGCTATGGTATATATATGACGTCATAAACTGTACGCAGAGAGGACATCGGTCATATAAACATAGTACAGAGGCGGGTTGTAATCAGTCACAATATAGGGGTTACCGGTGTCAACTACACCGCGGTGACCCAGCCTTTTAAAAACTGTGTCACGTGTAATTTACAGCCCGAAAAACGGTAACGAAGATTGGGTCTCGGGTTACGGTGACACATGCAGGTAACCGCTCAGAAACATAAATTTCAAATAAAAAATTGCTCCTGAGTCGAGTCAATCGTAATTTCATGTCTACGAGGGTCGAAGCTAAGCTATGTACATAGACTTTACTCCTTGTTCATTTGTGCTTCATTATTGTTTAACTTAAAACGCTCCTCGATAGATGGCGTTCTCGGAACCACATCTTGGGTTACTGTTACCGTTGTCAGACTGCAGTAGCCCAGCTGGGTTGGGCTTACAAAACGTCTCTGGGTAGCAAAATTGCTCGCAAAATATTTCGAGAGCTTTCACGAGTTTTGTTTGTGTCCGTTTATTGTGTGAGTCCAGCTGGATATCCACAAGTATTAAAAAATAAATACCTTCAAGTTCTAACACGTCTATGTTTCAAATTTCATTCCAGTCGTAAGAGGGTCACGATTTGCAAAGCGTTTTCACATTTTCTACCCAAATCATTCAAGAATTCTTCCGTTCCACAAAAAATAGACTACATTCTTGTTTGAAAATAAGAGCGCAGCGCAAACCATTCATCAATTTGAAAAGTTATCCTTCCATGCAATCTCTGTTTAATTTACCTCCTAAATCAATCAACAACTCTTCATTTTGACAATAAAAGACAGCTGGCTGGTCGGCCCAAGTTCCCATAATCAAAAATGTTCATTTTGGGCCGAGATGATCAGCATTCAGTGATAAATATCCTCCTCCTCCTTCTCTGCTCGGGCTTAAATGAAGAGGCCATATGGGGAGGAGTCAACCCAGAATCAATGGTGGGCCGGACTCTAATGGACAACCAGGTGTCAAACGCAGCTCGACATTCTTCAGTGCAGACATAATTAATTTCCTTGATAGTCCAACATAATTTCCAAAATTCAGGGGCTATTTCCAGGATTTTTAGGTCTACAGTTAGGGTGCTTTGGGCTAAAAGCTACAGCGGTTTTAACTGAAAATGTCCAAAGTATTTCCAGATTGCCTATCACTCGCAGATGAACCGGGTGCGTGATGTTGACACTGGGAGGACCCAATATCTTAGGGCATGTTGCTGAAAGGATGCTAAAGGCGGGGCTTTAAACTTTTAGGGCGTGGTTTCTTTACCAAGAGGAGGAGTTTCAAACAAATTCCCTTATATTATTAACAAAACGTGAAGAGCTTCTGGACAATGGAGGTGTGTCACTGGGCGGGGCTTGGCAACAGAAGCTGCTACCCATACTCACGAGTCCCAGTGCCCACGGTCTTGTTGTTGAGTGTGCAACACAATGAAGTTACTTGACCAGTGAAACTTTGATTCTTACCTGTGTTTTTATGCATATAATTACATGAAAAATATTCATAATATACATAGCATTTATCGATGTGTAGAGTTCAAGGGCCAGAGTCGCTCAGAAGATAAATATATAGTGTTGTTGTCGTCGTGGCATCTCAGCATAACATAAATAACATCTCCATTTAAAGGAAACAACTCTGTCGGTGGTGCCGAGTACTCTGCTTGCAGCTGCCTCGCTCCTAGTCACTTAACTATTTATTTAAAGTTAAAATTTCCAGTGGAAATAGAAAGACAGACAGTATTACTTTTATTTGCTTATTTGTTTTTTTTATCTTTTTTCAATGTGCACCATTACGTGTACCCCATGTATTTCTGTATTGGAGCTGAAAAGCAGATTTACTGTTATTGAATTTTTCTCCTATTTTTTTGTAAAGAAAACACGTAGTCACAGCAAATGCACTCAACATGAAATTTTCTAGGAAAATGAAAGACAATTTTCTTGCAACTATAGTTTTAATAGCTTGAATTTTTGTCAAGCAAAATGGAAAATACCTCATTACAGCAATGTATTCCGTATTACTTTATGTTTTCACTAGATAGGGATTCAAGATCTTGACATTAGGTTTTCTATTATTTCTCATGAACGCAATATACAACCATCATAATAATATGCCTTTAAACTGTTTTTTCCATTTTCCTGGGACAGGTTCTACAACTGTGTTTTAATTAACAAATATATATGTGTAAATTTACGGAATATAAAAAAATGGTGACTGATCTTCCGATCGAAGCCTGGCAGGTTTCGATCCCTTTATTAATTTTTAAATGATTGTCCTCCATATCAATATATATATACAGTATATATGTAGCTGAGGAAAGAGTGGCATATTTCAGAGACAGTGTTTACGATATGTTCGCGAAAAGAGCAAAAAATTGGATATATGATTAAAAATGACTATGTTTTCATTCTCTCCTTAAATTTTAATCCGCTATATACATAACAAGCTACAACATATATAATGCTCATATGAAATTTATGAATTCTCCCTAAGCAACCGACAAGATTTTCGTTGGTTCATCCCTATTGTATGTATATACATTATACAACCTATATATATATACATACTTATTATATATTACCAGAAAAGTTGAATTATTGGCAGATCTCAAAAGTTGATACACCAGCCTTATTTTAGGAAATATTATCTAGTGCTTGTGACAATTAATATTTCATGAATACAAATTTCACCATCGGAAACCGATAATTGGGCTTTGTTGATATCAATCGATTTGCTTGAGGTAAATTTAGTGTGCAATCTGTCTGTATATGCTTGCATATATCTTCTCTATAGTGGATTAATGAAAGCTGCATGACTCGGAGTAATGTTTCATAGCACTTCTCAGTACATACATACTTGTAATATATACGCATCATTTTATTACGTATAGACTGAGCACCTTATAACTATATATAGAGCTGAGCTATAAGTAAGTGACGCTGCAATACGTATAAATTCAATAGTTTAACGGCTTCATACTGATGGTGATGTCGTATATAATGTGTAAACATCTACATGTACGTGAACAATATTAAGCTCTAAAATTCAACTGTATATATTTATGGCTTTTCACGCTTTCTTCTTCATTAATTCTTATACAAATTCTTTTCTTTGCTACTTTATCGTGACACATCCCGTATAACCTATAACGCCGTTTTGCAAATTTTTAACACAAACTTTGGCGTATAGCATATTATAATGATTGACACTCTTGAGCGGCCCATGGAGCTTTCAATTCCATACGTTCTATTCAGAATCGGATAGAATATGGTGTAGGTTGTGGGGCCACCTATATATACTTAATTAATTATACCGAATATACTATCTAAATCAGCATTTATTCCTGAGAACTGGGTACGTGCTCTCGATTTGTAGAATTAAGAGAAATATGTTTTAGGTAATAGGCTAAGCCTATATAGTGCTTATAATTAGGAGACTAATAGGAAAGGTTATTGACTATATGTATCATAAGAGTTATGACGAGGTCCAGCAGGTTCATATATATATGTCGTGCGCGTTTGATGTATTTGCGCGATCGATATCGATCGCGCTGCGCAATTAATCGGTGGATGTTGTAGGCATTAGGCCGTAATTTCGGGTAAGTTGGACTATATTCAGGTTTAATGTCGGGTAGGTGAGGGGAAGCTAGGACAGTTTTTTTTTTCATTTTAAAATTTGAACGATCCACCGATTTCGCAGCGCGATCGATCGCGCGAATCCATCAAACGCGCACAACATATATATATATATATATTTAACTGTCATTTCCTATAGGAAATGACAGTATAGCTTTGATTGAACTAACTGTTATTTAGAAAGCTAATAATTTCTGCAGGTTGCAATTGTGAGATTTTTTTTAGTGAGCAAAGCATGGTCTATCACAATCATTTTACAAATATTTCAAAATAAAGTTGGTGTAACTTTCAGCATGTGTCAAACTTTATATATTTTATATAGTACATGGTATACATTTCTATGCAACAACACTTCAATCAGTATAAAAAACATTGTTTTTTTATGTCACATCATTTTCTTTTTATACTTCTATCAGTATATATAGTACTTCTGCAAAACCCCCGTTAATCTTCTTTTTTCGGTGTAACTTTAGTTAAGATTATTATATATTATTATAATCATATAGGTTATATTATAAGATTCTGTTTTTCAGGCATATAAGTAAGTGCAATTTTCCTCAGAACATTAAACCGTGAATTTGAAGTACATATTCATCCAGATAAATATAAAAATTCAGCTATACGCTACTATTTTGTTGCTTTTCCAGCAAAGTGTACAAAAGTTTCCTGCCAAGCATTTTTTAAATGTAGTTCACTTATATTTTTGCAGTTGCATATGGAACAATTACTAGATATTTCTCTCCTTTTGTGAATGTGCTACATTATTATGTGTTTTCTGTTGCAAAGTGATACATGCTTCCTAACTGTTTGAAAATATATGTGCCAAATAAGGTGCCAATTAATTAGTGAATTTTGATATATGCATGGGAAAAGCGATATTGTTAGAGTCAACGACAACCGATTCGAATATGTACACAATAATTGGTTGTTGAATGTGATTTCGGTATTATAGAACACACACTATTTATAAGATGTATTAATTCTGTTAATACAACACATATTTCAAGGTAGATAGAATAAGCTATCCACCACTGGACTCTGATAATAAACATGTGAAGTAAATATTAATGGTGGAACGTTTAATTGCTTCACGATCGTGACATTGTTCACTTATACCAGTGTTTGTTTCAGTTAGGGTGCACGCTATAAGCAAGGCATATAATTTCGTCACTTAAGTGTAAACTGCGTAACAACGATTTAAAAATTTAATTTCGCTTGATAAACAGTGATATTTTTTCAAGAAGCAGAAAATTGTGAGTTTTGAAATAATTATCTTGAGCAGTGGAAAAAAATGTGTTTTCGGAATATTTGCCCTTCAAGAGAATTTTAGAAGTATAAAAAAAGTCAAATTCTGACAACTCTATTTTTCATTATACATGTTTAAGCCGAAATAATAACTGTTGCCAAAAGCTAGGGAAAAATTAATAGCTTATCGGCTTGAACTTCAAGAGGTGCCACAACCGACCGACATATATGGACGATACGCGGGAGGGGCTTTAATTGGGCTTTGTTAGGTATGTGTGGTTTATCTTCCGCTTGACCTTAGCATTGAGTCACTGACCACTACAAAATTTAGTTAAGCGCTTTCACCGCGTCCAGACAGATATAGACAACTTGTCATACAAACCAGTTTGGCATAGGGAAATGCGGTAGGACTGCAGCAGTTCCTTCGAAGTGCCAGAAGTATGAAACTTGAGGGTCAGTTGAAGTGAATTGCGTGCGTGGAGTAACAACATATAAAGTTAATGCAAATAGTTAAATAAGTTGAATGCAGAAACGTAATCTGAAGTGCGTAAAAATAGAAGAACAGGCAAGTGTGCGTGAGGCAAAGTGCCTGCAATTACTTGAGGAAGGTGGAAAAATCCTGCTAGGTCAGGATTGATGTCAGTGAGGTTAGATTCATTATGAGTTGTGCCCAGGTAATGTACCAGCCATATGCAGGTAGTCCCTACACCGCTCCCCCTACCCCCCACAGTACCCCTACATCAGGGAATGGGGTGGACCCACACACACAGCCCCACACCCAAACGGGTCAGACACAGGCGCCTCCTCAGCAGCAGCAACCCCAGCCTGCCTCCATACAGCCCCAGATACCTGATATTACCTCCTCGGTTACGGCAGTTACCACTTCCATTGCCGCCGCAGCCGCTGCTGCTGCTGCTGCTGCAGCCACCAATACCTCCAATACCCCAACGCCCACCCAGCAGCAGCAACAACAGCAGCAGGCTGCTCCCCAGCAGGCCGCTGACGGAGGCAGGGAGACATCAGCGGCAAGGTGCTCCTCCAGAGCGGCGAACTACAGGGCCGCGAGCAATGGGTCCGCCACCGGGGAGGCCGAACAACCGCCAGAGAAGGTGAGTCTTAGTCGGACGTAGGGGACGTTAGGGGAGGACTGGTGGACCCAACTCCAGATGTTTTTTGGAAATCTCCCAATCTGAAATGACTGACCTTTCATTAGCTAAATACTCCACATTACTCGTACATCTGGTCTGAGCCCTTGATCTTCTTCTTCAATCGTTAATCTGTACCCCTGGTTGGACATGCGTGAGAATGGCTCGTATTACACCGTTAACATTAAATCAGAGGAGTGTTGCAATGGCAGCTTAGTTAGGCTACCACAACCTAAAAAAAACACTAACCATAACCCGATCAGCGACCGCTATATAATCAACAGCTAGCTAGCTTCCCAATCGTCGCTAGAGCTTTTCGGGCTGTGTTGCCCAACGCTTTACGAACCGCGGTCGGTCCTGACGCTACCCTAACTAGGTTTGTGGTTGTAAATTTAATGCAATACGACTCTACAGGGGCCGTATGCTCAAACGCCTTGCAAGCAGGCACGAATGCAACCATGTAACGGCTGAAGTTTTACAATTTTGCTCCTCAGTTTGAGTGTGTCTGCTATTTAGGTATGCATCGGTTGGAGGTTCAAACCACTTTGATCACAACTTTGTGAAGATCAGTACAAAAAAAGTGACAGAATCTGAGCTGCGATATCTGTGCTTCTTCATTTATAGGAACTGTACAGTTTACGTTGCCGTAACTTTACAAGGCGTTTGTGCATCCAGCTCCTGGTTGGCATGGTCCTCGCTGCTGTGAGGGTGAGTTGGTGTCCGCTATCCGTACTGCCCGACAGAGGCGACTTGTGACTCTTATAAAATTTATGTAAATAGTATTGCACAGTTCTGTATACTCGAATTTTTCCACTTTTTTTACGTCATTTGCATTACCTCCTGCAATGTTTAGCTTCCTGTATTTCCTTGCCACAATATGTTTAGGCATCGCGCACCCAAGGGTCCCGATCGAGTGCCTTCTCCGCATCTGGCAGCATCTGACCGCAGTTCTTGCTGAGAAGGTTAGTTTTGCAAAGTTAGGTAGGCTCTGAATACTTCCTCTTCTGTTTCGGGAGGTGGGCTGCCGATCGAGGTGGCTGACCTATTCCCGCTAGACTTCTACCTTCTTGTATTTCGTTTCCTTCCTCAGTGCGGCGCAGCTGGGCGAAAGCGTTCAGCTGCGCCCGGGGGTTGGAGATGCTCAACTTGCGCCTTTTTCCTGTCAGTAGCGCACTGACCACTCTGAGACCCACCGGCTGAGAAGCCGAGACAAAAATCATTGACAATTTAAAACGCGCCCTAGTCGGCGCACGAGCCTGTGGTTAAACACAGGAATAGTTCGGCGCGATATAGGCAGTGTGCCACTGAAGCGCTAGTAAAACTTCTACTACTTAGTTTACTGTAATGATCTGCGAGTCATTTCAGTCTGTATTTCACGCTGCAGCTCAGGCACATTTTGAACTAGAGAGCATTCTGAGACCGTATACCTCCACCAAGCAAGGCAATGGCAATGAAAAATTCATTTGGCGCTCAAACCATGATTTTCTTTGCATTACACCAAAATCTGATCATTGTGCCTTTTGATAGTAATAACAGCTTGTGCACTTTTCTTGAAGATCCGTTCATAACTTTTTGGGTTATACCGCTAACAAATGTTATGACAAATATGAGTCAAACATACAAACGAACAAACCAATCTACATCAAAATTCAATCATTTATATCTTTTAACATTACTAACAACCACTATGAATTTCATTCAGATACATTTATTATTTTTTGAGTTATTGTGCTAACAAGCATAAAATTAAAAACAGTGACAAACGAACGAACGAACAAACGGATCATTACCAAAATTTGGTCATCTACTCTTTGTTATATACCTAACAACTCACGGTAATTTCAGAAAAATCCATCAATAACTTTCTGAGTTATGGTATTGAGAAAAAGGATGCAGACAGACAAACAAACAAGCAAACGGATGGACACATCTTCACCAAAAGTTAATCATCGGTTGCTCCTAACATACCTAATAATCTCTGTAAATTTCGTCCAAATCGGTTCCTAACTTTTGAGTTATCCTGGTGACAGACAGAGAGGCAGACAAATAGGCAAACAGATAAAGAGACAAACACGACGAAAACATAACCTCCTTGGCGGAGGTAATTAACTTTTGGTGATAATCCGTCAAACTGGTCGCAGTTACCTCCGCCGAGGAGGTCATGTTTTTGTCGCGTTTGTCTCTCTGTCTGTCTGTTATTCTATTTGTCGGTCGCCAAGATTACTCAAAATGTTGTCAATGGATCTTTACGAAATTTGTTGGGATTGTTGGGCATGTTACATTTACTGATGATTAACTTTTAGTGAAAATCCGTTCATCTGTTTCGTCGTTTGTCTGCATGTCTGACTATTATTTCTTAAGGCTATAACTCAAAAAGGTATGGATCAATTTTCATGAAATTCTTTTGAGTTAGTAGTTATATCACAAAGAGTAAATGACCAAATTTTGGGAATGATCTGTTTGTTCGTTTGTTTGTTTGTCGCTATGTTTGATTTTAAGCTTGTTACCAGAATAACTCAAAAAGTTATTGATGGATTTTTCTGAAATTTTTCAGGAGTTGTTAGTAATGTTAAAAGACATAAATGAATAAATTTTGGCGATGATCGATTGGTTTATTTGTGTGTTCGACTTATGTTTGTCATAATGTTTGTTAGCAGCATAAGTCAAAAAGTTATAAACGGATCTTCATGAAAATTACAGGAATTGTTGAAATTATCAAAGGGCACAAATGATTTGATTTTGGTGCTGATGTAAAGTAAATCATGGTTTCAGAACCACCAATTAAAATTTTTCGTTACTGTTACCTCGCTTGGCGGAGGTATGCGCTGTCAGAGTGCTCTCTCGTTCGATCTGTTTCTGTCGGCGGCCATATTTCAAAAAATTATCAACGATTCTCCATATAGTTTTCAGGAAGAATTAGAAATAATACGAGAAGAAGTAACCAAATTTTAGTGACGATATGCTGGTCCGTTTGCCGCTTTGTCACACTATTTTTTTTTTGTGCCTGCCAGCAACTTGACTCAGAAAGTTATGAGTGAATCTTTATAAAATTTGCAGGAAATATTAGAAAGATTGTGAGAAGCGGATGACCAAATTTTGTAACAATTTGTTAGTCCCTTTGGCTGTTTAATTGTATCTGTGTTTGCCATTCTGTTTGTCAGAACTTAATTCAAAAAGTCGCAGACGGATTTTCATGAAATTCGTAGGAACTGTTAGAATTGCTTAGAGGCGCAAATTTTCACAGTTTTGTGATGATCTGTTGGTCTGTTTGCTTGTTTGTCTCAATGTTTGTGTTTTATTGTTTCTCAGAGCATAACTCATATAATTATGAACTTATCCTCATGAAATTTAGAGCAACTGCTACGATCATAGTACGAGGAATAGTTGATTAAAATTTTGGTGATCAAAAGGAAATAATGAATTTGAATTTCGCGATTGTTTTCAGACGTAATTCTACTTCTTCAGACTTTGATTGGCAACTATCACATCTTTGTTCTGTTTGATGGAATATTAAGCCTTCATGAATGATATTTTTTTTATAATACAATGAGTCCCACAAGCTGGCTATCAACAAAAAAGTTATCACACATTCTTTACTATAATTACTGATGACATTTGCATTGGTAAACTATAAAAAATCCGGTGTTATCGATCGTACGGAGCATGGTTTTGCAATGCATGCTTATATTAGGTATTCATGGTACTCACAGGGATAGTTTCCGGCTATTCTGATGATTGCAGGAGTTCCGAAACATCGAGATAGGTTACATGTGGAATTTTCGTATTGTAGGTAATTTTTTACTACACCGAATCAATTTACAATAAATATGTGTATATCCTTCGTTCAATGATGTATCCGAAGGGAAATAACCCTAGGGGAAAATATCTCCCAGAGGACGTACTATACCTACTAAATATGCAGCCTCATCATGTGCAAGTTTTATGATAGCCATGGCGTTTCAGATCACAATGGTGAAACTATTGACGGACCCCAGTTACGCGTGAATATGAATTTATAATAATTACCACTCTCGACTTTACAAATTTAAATCTAGATTCTTTTCGCTTGACTCAACATAACGCCATGGCTTTCATGCAAAATTGCATGAAAGGTTGAAAAAAATTAGTGGACAAAACTATTCAATGGTAGTATGTGGAACATTACATTTACAAGTTCTCACCCCCTCACACACACAAAGAGAAGGAATTTCCCCCATTCCACCAGCGTATTGATTTCCCCTCAGCCACTGAGGGCAGTTTCTGTCTTGCATAACATTTGCGTGTGTTTCATCTATGCCATCAGCGAACGTATAAGACAGATATGGTTGCTTTAGCTGAAAATTTTCGGTATTTGTTTATTTCAAGGAAATTGTATTTCATTATCCCGTATTAATCCTTTTCCTAGAAGAATTTTCAATTTCCTCAGAGACTTAAATCGTGAAAAAGCTTCTATTTGGGGAGATCAAACTTTCACTTATAGGGTTACTGTCCGATTAGGTTGAAGGGCGGTCGTGCACAACTTGATTAGTTCTTAGTGCTGACGGCATAGCCTACCTATTTAAAACTAAACTCGGATCTGTACTGTTTGTATGTTTGTGTATTTAGTTAATTCTTTATTTTTAACTTTACTTGCAAACTGATAGGGATGTTTGAATCACGCGTTAGGTTGGGGACATGGAGGTATCATTGCACTGGTATAGTATCACTGCGTCGTAACGTGCTAATTATTATGTCGCTCCATTGCATCGCTGAGCCATTGCGCCGCAGTGCCATTGCGCCGCAGTGCCATTGCGCCGCAGTGCCATTGCGCCGCAGTGCCA
>LQNS02276927.1:7250966-7273620 GCA_001587735.2 Parhyale hawaiensis | reverse complement strand
CTGTGCCATTGCGCCGCTGTGCCATTGCGCCGCTGTGCCATTGCATCGCTGTGCCATTGCGCCGCTGTGCCATTGCATCGCTGTGCCATTGCGCCGCTGTGCCATTGCGCCGCTGTGCCAATGCGCCGCTGTGCCATTGCGCCGCTGTGCCATTGCATCGCTGTGCCATTGCGCCGCTGTGCCATTGCATCGCTGTGCCATTGCATCGCTGTGCCATTGCATCGCTGTGCCATTGCATCGCTGTGCCATTGCATCGCTGTGCCATTGCGCCGCTGTGCCATTGCGCCGCTGTGCCATTGCGCCGCTGTGCCATTGCATCGCTGTGCCATTGCATCGCTGTGCCATTGCGCCGCTGTGCCATTGCATCGCTGTGCCATTGCGCCGCTGTGCCATTGCATCGCTGTGCCATTGCGCCGCTGTGCCATTGCGCCGCTGTGCCATTGCGCCGCTGTGCCATTGCGCCGCTGTGCCATTGCGCCGCTGTGCCATTGCATCGCTGTGCCATTGCGCCGCTGTGCCATTGCGCCGCTGTGCCATTGCGTCGCTGTGCCATTGCGTCGTTGTGCCATTGCGCCTCTGTGCCATTGCGCCGCTGTGCCATTGCGTCGTAGTGCCATTGCGCCTCTGTGCCATTGCGCCGCTGTGCCTTTGCGCCGCTGTGCCAAGTCGCCGCAGTGCCATTGCGCCTATGTGACATTGCATCGCTGTGCGATATACTGTATATTGAAGTTCTGCTTGTTCCCCCTACGTTCCTTTCTTCTATTTTCAGTTGGTACGACTGTTACGTTTTCAGCTTTACATAGGGTTAACTAGGATATCCTTGATACGATATCGAAAGCTACTGCTCACAGGCGCGGAGGAAATGTATGCTGGAGCTCGCGCCTCCACTCACTCCCGCACAAGGTTGGGGTGTAATTTCCGTAGTTTCTGGCCGATGTCGGTGCTGTTTTTTTTTAATTGTCCTGGGTGCACATATTATTTGCGTGTACTAAATTTTAGCTTTTCAGTTCGTTTGCGGACTCGATAAATATAGCACTCGGTATCAAATTTACCAGCGGCTTCTGTGCCCGTGCCATCTCGAACGCTAATTTTTGCCAGCGGGTTCAGTGAGCCAGCTTTATTGTGCTTCAGTAAGTGGCTAATGTACAGTATGTAGTGCAGGTCTTTTATTTGCACCGGAAAACTGGCTGTCAGCCAATCACTCAGCCAGGTAGGCAGCCGAAGTTAGGGTATTGGAGGTTAGAGGCTATACAACCATTTTCCAAGGGTGTAGTCTGCACCGGATCCGAGGAGGCTGACATGCAGTCAAGTTATATTGTCTTTAAGCTCTCAATCATAATAAGAAGATTTGCTGTCTGAATTGAAACGTATTTTCAAACTTCGTATGCATGATACGGGACTGCAATACAATATTTAAGAACAATGTTTTCATTCTGTCGAATTTACACAAGCTCTAGCTATATATAGTAATACTATACAGCTGCGATTTGCCTCCTTGTTTTTTACTTGCGTGTTGTTTGTTTGTAATCTTGTTTATACACTCCATTCTTTGTATAGGGGGAATACATAGTGTATATAACTGACAGCAGACAGCGCGAGGCTGACGAAGTTAGTGGGGCTGCTGTGATGCAAGTTTATGCAAGAATGTTTGTAATTAATTGCTGCACATAGAGTAAAAAGTTTATTTGTCTGCCTCTCCCACTTTTTTAAAACTAACTTGAACCCTCCTCTCCACCACGGGGCACCTGCAGTTCGCTGCCATAGCTATTCGCACGTTGTATCGTAATTCGAGTGAGGAATAATACTTATTGTAGTTGAAAACAAAAGGCGCAATACGCTACCAAAGCCAAATTTAGATATCGTGGCAGTTCAAGTGAGCCACTGCTAAAAAGCTGGCCACAACATCTGCGCTGTAATAAACACATGAGGCGTACGTGTTGTGATCCTAACGACATGTAGATTATTCACGCTGTACCATACCTAGTCTCACCCTTCGCTCGCGAAGCCGCGTATTAATTAATTGTAATCAGTAACCTTTCACATACCAACCAGTGATGGGGCGAATATCCGCATCCGCGGATCATCCGCACCTTTCTTGACATCCGCGTCTGCATCCGCCGATTCTAAGATGGTAACATCCGCAATCGCATCTGCGGATGTTAGAACTGTAACATCCGCTAAAGATCCGCAGCAGAAGAGGCGCGGATGTGCAGGTTTAACACTGCACACTAAGCTCCTCCATAGTGCTGAAAACTGCAAATTCTCATTTGGATTGAAATGTGTGCAAGCGCTGCCCTTGTCAACAAAGCACCATCTAAGTTTTCTTCGCAAGTGTTGAACAAACTATACGTCGAGCGAGGGTGTGTGTGTGTGTGTGTTTGTGGTGGGGCGAATATTCGCATCTGCATCCGCGAAACATCCGCGCTTCTTTTGCAAGTCTGCATCTGCGGATGTCGGGATGGTAACATCTGCAATTGCATCCGCGGTCAGAACGCTCAAAGATCCGCATCCGCGGATGTCCAATAAATGACATCCGGCCCATCACTATTCTGGTACTTCTCGTTACCACTGGTCACAGCTACATGCAGCGACTGTTTTAATCTGAGCTAGAATTATTTTGATTTGAATTTGACTTACTTCAATTTGAAATTGATTTATTTTAAATTCATTTGTTTTAATTTTCAACTGATTTATTTTTATCTGAACTTTACTCATGTTAGTTTGAAGTTAAGAAGGTATAGTGTTTGCAGTATTAATTGTTTTTACCAAATTGAAAAGATTTCGGAAAGAAATTGTTTGGTTAGGAGGTTATATGGCATGTTTGCATCTATGATACTTGGGCTAATTAGAACCGTATCTTCTGTCTTGCCAAGATGCAATGGTGACGTCATAACGGTCACGGACGGCCGATTTGAGGTACGCTTAGAAGTTGTGCGTTTGTTTATTTATTCTTTTGTCTGTGTGGTACGACCGTTTATAGGCTTCCGGCATTAGAATGGGTTAAAATAGAGCACCGTTGATACGGCCTCGGATGGAACAACAGAAGTCAGCTTATATTTAAATAGCTGCTGCTCGCAGGGCATAGCAAGGAGGTGTAATAGAAGAAGGTAGTAACGGCTACGGAGATGGGGAGCTGAATTTTCCGGTAAGGCTGACTCGCTGTTGGCCAGGTTCCAGCTACAGTATCAATAAGTTTGGGAAGCTTCATGTGTCAATCCTTGGTCAGCTTGTTAGCTGTTCGGAATGCTCATGAAAATCTCAACATGTAGACAGAAATCATAAAAACCACCACGGTAAATACGGAAAATCAATTACGTCGTTGCCTCAGCACGAATTTCAAAGCGTGCTGTTCCATCTCTTTATTATTTGTCGATCATTTTTCTAGCGCATTTGAATTGTTCTGGTTTTGTTTGGAGCATAATTATAAATACTAGCTGCACCCGTGGAAATTCCACAGTTAGTGAATGTTTTCACTCACCTTAAACCTGAGGTAGCGCTCATATTCTAACCCACCCCGTCTGATCTAACGTCAGCCGCTTATCCTCGTCGTTTGTTACGCAGTCCGTCTACCGTACATCTCGTCTAACCTTTCCTAGTTTTTCGATTTCACCACTGACTTACGCATTTGTTCTGTCAGCAAAGAACTCACACTTGTGTCTTGATTAAGACAAAGAAAAACGACGGTACATCTTGCAATGTTCTCTTATGCATTTGCACACCTTTTCTAAGCTCTGTTTCCCACAGTTTACATACAATTTAGCCCTCCATAAGGTTACACGTTTTAATTTGTTGTCGGTGCATCCGATTTTTTCACTTTTGGAATCCGTGGATACTGATCAGTATACCCATCGTTTTTCTGCTCTGTTCTGCTATAGCTTTATAATAAAAGAAAACAAGTTCGGTCAATTTCTGCACTCCTAAGAAAGTAATCTTCTGTTCTCGATCTATAATTGTATATGCTCAGACATCGCACTGTGATGGCACAAGCTTTCCCAGCAGCATATTCGCTTCAAAAAGACTTCAGAGAAGAGATGCCCAGTGATACCCGTTCTGTTCACCTGTGCCGTATACTGGCTACGAAACTGCCATATTAGAAGATTCATCCGTTACCAGTAGAGTAAATAGAATGGTGTTGCAAGATATTAAAAGCGGTAGGTAGATATAATACTGGTGAAATGATATACATTTGAAGTCAAATCTCTAATTTCCTTCTGTCTATAATTGAAGAGCGTAACACGCGAATGTAAGAAAAACGCTATTAATATTATAGATAGAAGAAGATGTACATACAAGCGCTCCTATTTTATGTGTCCACTGTATGTAGGTATATACGTAAAAATGACATGGAACTGATTAAATTATCGCTATATTTAGTGTTTGTTAATCTCATGACTCCCACAAAAACGAAGGAAATCATTAACGAATTTTCAGGATAACGATGAATTTATATCATAAGTGCGAGAAAAAGTGGTTAACATTAAATAAAAATTATTAGCGTCACTGCTAATAATGATAATTTACTGCTTAAGCTAGCTTATTTACAGGCTTATTATGTATTTTTAAAAATATAAAACAATTTAATTACGTCCCCACCTGACCCCTTTATCCACTTGTGGGTATGTTAATATACGACAATTTTTGTATATTTGTCTCCATTTCGTATATTTACTACAGCTATTTTTGTATATGTATACATTTTTGTTCGACTATTGTCGTGCATTTTTTTCATATATTATGACTATTTTTCCACGACCATTTTTGTACATCTACTTTACACTTCTTTTTGTTTTCATATTCACCGATTACTGAGGCGCCACTTAACATCAAATACGAAAATAACTCGCCATGGTCCTCTCCATCCGCGCAAAACAAAAATCTTCATTGCAACAAGGTAAAGAAAAAAAAAACTAATACACACATGCAACTGTCTCCCCCTGTCGGCAGCCATGACACACGCACACACTGTTGTCATTGAGACTCCGACTTCCGTCTTTATGCCACAAGTCACTTGACAGTTGTTGTGTCATAAAGCTGACGGATTAGGGCGAGGGTCCGCCTAACTAAGACACGATGTAGTGCCGCACCACTCTGCTTTTCTTTACCAAATGAAAAGGTGAACATCTACACCTGTACTATTATTATTTTGCAAGATGACACGTATACGTTTTAGTTTTGAAAAGTAAAAATCGAAATTTTAGTGTTGTCAACGTGACGAAACGAGCGTTTAGGAAAGATTTTTGGACGATCTTCTACAAAAAATTACTTCAAGCTCTCGTTTGTAGCAGAAATCATTTTTAGGAGAATCAATTAAGAATAATTTTGGTAGTTCTCTGGAAAATAATTTCTGCTGGAATCGAGAGCTTTAACTAATCGCTGTATGAGATCACACGGAAAATAAGATATTTGTAATCGCTTGTTTCGTTGTCTTCACAATACTTATGATTGCTACGTCGTGGGACGGTTATTAGCACAACTATGATGGCACATGCAGTTATGCATAAATAAAAATGTTTATATGTAAACATTTATATTCAGAATCTTGCACTGCATCTTGTTGATTGTAATGTTTAAATTTCTTAATCGTTGTCTTCCATGGGACTTGCCGTTCCGCGAAGTAAATGTTTGGGTTCTAAAACGCAGAGCTGGGCACACACGTGCCATAAATGCAATATACTTCTTATCGTGCGTCAGCGCCTTGCCTCACTTGCGCCATGCGCCACTGAACCATATTTCAAGCCCTCGGAGTTTGCGCCAAGTATCACTTTGCGCCACCGCGCCATGCTATCTTTAATGGATTATTTTAGGATCAAAGAAATTCACAAGAATTCTCGTTAAATCTTTGAAAAATAAAAACTCGATATCTAATTGATTGAGCTCATTAAAAATGTAAGCATTTATCAGGAATGGTAAATCTGGTGCATCTATATATAATGTAGTAAATAAAATACTTGATGTTTCTCCCCGCGCAATTAATGGGCCTATGCGATAGGAAGGGCTGGAAATGGATAAGTGAATTGTTGAATACTACACTGCTTATTTTCTACTACTCACAAGAACAGCCATGGAAACACTATAATACTTGCTACCAAAAAATCGCTTTGGAGCTGTGTTTCGAGCGTGGTTTCGGGTAAAAATCAAAAATCAGATTAATTTTATGCCTCCTCTACGGTAAGAATATGACCCCAATATACATATATTTAGTTACGGTGAGATGTTTGGTAAAGATCGAGCGGAACTTTGCAAAAAAAGGAAATTTGGTTAACTTCTGAATCTGTTATGTTATTAGTAGCAGCTTGCGTCATCATGAAATGACGGCAAGGAAATAAATTCTTCATTATTAATGTTCATATGATTGCCTGGTTACGGGCCGAGTCTGCTAATATTGCACACTTGCAGACTGTGGAGTCTGTGGTCAAGCATACTTCTGAGCTTTGCTCTGCGATCAAGTGACATCAAATCAAAACACACGAATGACTTCATTTATTTATATATTTTATGTCCCCCTCTTGCATCGGGGCTCCGAAGACAGGTACAGGTAGAAATGCTACCCTCGATTGAACAATGGTAGACGTTACTGAAACGAGCATCGAGTAGAATTCATGGTTCATATACGATGCAGATGTATGCATGATCAACTTCAAAGTGCATGGGCAGTTAGCTTACTTGATTATTGAAGTAAGAGATGAAGGTCGATGACGCATCCACGATTCAGTCTTTGAATGACGCGATGCAGGTTTCATCTCTCCTGGGCTCTCTTTCTTTGTAAATACTCGTACTTTTTTTTACTTCTGCAGCTGAACTTGAAGTGACCACTTGAGTAGTATATCCCAATGGATGTATTGCTACCCCACAGAGTGTACCGCATTTTCACTTCGAACGAAGGATCGAGAGTTCAATCGTATAAAGGGTGGGCCATAAATAAGGTACTCTTTTAAAAAAAATTATAACATTAAAACTAAAAATGGCGCTGCGATTTGGTTTTTTTTTTGCAAATGAAAGAGGAAATTTTAATTTTTTTTATTTTTGTATCTATTTATTCTACCGACAATGCAACATATATTGCTGTTAAAATCCATAAAATATCCCTGCCTCAAAATGAATCGTTATTGAGTGCAACAAGGAGCAAGAATGGTAAAACTTTACTTCCGAAGTAATTGTTCGGTTACTGCAGTTCAGAGGATATGCTGGAACATTGCTGGTATTGGAAGAAGTGCATAAGATTACTGGTATTGAAATTTCGAGAAGCAGGACAACAGCAGACCATGGCGTATGGGCAGACCACGGACCGGACGAAATGATGCTTCAGTCCAACTTGTTGCAACGCGTATTGCTGATCGGCCAAAACGTCGACTGGGATACGCTCAACTTAACTGGCAATATCACGTACTTCACTGCCACGGATTTTGGCAAAAGATGTAAAGTGTCATTCATGTAAAATTCAAATAACCCAAAAAAATCCCATTTATAGGCTGCCAAAAGCGGTTAGATTTTGCCAATAGGTATTTACAGCTGGCAGAAAATGAAGAGTTAGTGAAGAGTGCAATCATGACTGATGAATCGAATTTTCTCCTCGATGGTTTAGTTAATGAAGAAAATTGGAGATTTAGGACGCCTGAAAATCCAAAGCTAATTCATGAATGTCCACTTCACTCAGTATGGTGTGGCATCACGTCGTCGAGGATTATTGGACCATATTTTTTTTAAATACCAACTGTACCGTTTTTGTTAATAAGAGAATCATGTCTACGGACACCATAGCTGTCAGCGCCGTTTCTTCGCCGTCATATTTTGACGGCCTGGTAAATTTATTTAGGAAATAAAGTGCAAGCTTTTGCTAGACCCAGAATCTGAAGAGTATCTTGGGTGCGGCTGATTATTACTTCCATCCTTATCTCTCTGCCACTAACGATTAGAGTCGTACCATCACCAACGAACTAATTCATTTGAAGAAAAACCGGAGCATTTCGGGCAATGAGCAACGAACATCTCCATTCAATGAACATCTCAAGAAGTAGAGAATATGCTGCAACATCAACAAAGAAAAACAGTAATTTGCAGCATTAGTAACAGCAAGAGTAACGATCGAATGGAAAACGAACTACGTCTGTCGTAAAGCCCAGAGCAAGAAAGACTATTACCTGAGAAACTAACTCGAACCAGTTAATTGGGGAGCTGGGCTTAAGCGATTGAAATCTTTTCAATAGATATATGCGCTATCAAATCACTATAGCTATTGATTATTTATTCATTAGCATAATTATGTATTTCTACTTATACAGTGGATATCGTGTCCTCTTTCAGCAGTATACGTAATTATGTATATACCTATACACTAGGTTAACACGTTTCGTGTTATGTCAGTGATGCTATCCACCTGTGGTTCGCATCTACTATCTATTACAGGAAAATTCTGCAAACTTTATTTACTTGCATGTTTATTTACTGATTTTCTTTCATATTTGCAGGTAATCTATCGCTGTATGATAGGAAGAAATTAGATATCAATGCGAAGGGGGGGGGGGATGACTGGGGTGTACCTGAGCTCGGCTGCATTAAACGTGTACGTCAATTCTAAATGAGAGACGGGAAATTCAACTGGTCTATGTCTTGTTTATTTATCCGTGCTTACAGGCCGAGTGTTGAATATTCTTCCGAGAAGTAAAGGAGCTAGTGACGGTGACCCTATGGGTCGCGGGTAGCTAGTCTAGTGCACTGCTAAAGCTAGCCTCGCCGGTACGAAGGCGAACGCAGGAATTGTATTCATTAGGATAGGTTCGGCTTAGCCTAACCTTACTCATAAGCAAGCCTATAATATATGAATGAATACCAGGCACACTGTAAAAAAATTCAGCGTTTCAACGGGTAGAAACAAGAAAAATGTCTGTAGTTTTCTCCGTTTTGTAAATCCACCTAAAGTGTCTGTCGTTTAGCTGAAAGAGCCTGTACTTCACATTGTTCACAGAAGTTATATTACGTTTTGTTTAATTACGGAGATTAATGCATTGTTTCTGTACAGTAGTATCACCGGGAAGTGTCTGTTGATAAGCGTGTTACCGGAAAGTTTTCCTCTTGTCCGTCAGATTCCAGGTCTACAAGTTCTATATTAGCGTGTTTATCCAATTTGCTTGAACTTCCCGAGCCATTAACTGTTGAAGAATTTACAATATCAGCTATATATATATAGAGAGAGAGAGAGCACTCTGAGTGCCCCTACATCCGCCAAGCAAGGCAACGGTAACGAAAAATTCAAATTGGTTCTGAAATTATGATTTTCTTTGTATCAACACCAAACTCTGGTGCCTTGCAATAGTTATTAACTGTTTCTGCAATTTTCGTGAAGATCCGTTCATAACTTTGCCATAAAACTGATTGCGGGTTACCCATGACCCTTTTTTGACCACTGAATAGGCAAATCTTTGATAGCTCGAATGTCTAGGGCGCAGCCTTCAAAGTACCTATAAAAGGCGTGGGTTCAAATCCGGCCCAGGCACCTTGCTTTTTCAAAAGAACCACAAACAACGGAATGAAATTTCACAATCTATATTCTACCGGGAAGTCGTTTTTGTTTCTGTTACAGGAAAGAATCCGCTTATTGACGGAACTTTTAAATACTTTCTGGAACGATTAAACAGAAAGTTGGAAAGTGTCCGGCGAATGGGCTGCCGGACACTATCTGTCATTTAACGTAAAAATTTTTTACAGGGCACGCCACACAAAATACTGGCACCCATATTTCTTTCCATTTGTTCGCTACCAACACCGTGTTCTATTCGTCAAGAGGGGTTGACTTTTTCTCTCACGGTAGACCATATAAGTTTCATAGCGTTATCCCTATATATAGGGAAAGACACAAGGTCTAACTTAACCCTTTGCCTCCTGAAATTCAGATAACATTTTTTTCACTTTTTTTGTTAAATTTATGAAAAATAGGTTACTTAAACACAGATTTGAGAAAAAATTTAGTTATACTTGCAAAAACAGTATTTTCTTGCACCGGCTACTACAGATGCCGTCAGTGTCTTGGGTAATTTACATGATGCATAGCTTTTGTATAGGGAAAAATAGAGAGTGGCATCTGATGATGCCGTCAGGAGGCAAAGGGTTAAAGGCTTGCGCTACCATATTTACCCACCGACCTCATGAATACCGTAACGCTTGGGTAACTTTTATTGGCCAATTAATCCGTTACGCCCGGGATTATTTCCTTTGTAGGTTCGGCACAATCTGCGGACTGTCCCAATGTATTATGTCGGTTTCTAGAACGAATAGCGTTAGATAAAACGTCGTTTATAAAGTAAGCCGTTACAGATCTGCGGTGCAGATATCACGCAGCTTTATGTGATATCACTAACGGAATTTCTTGCCACCTCAGAAGCTGACTTAGCAATTTTACTTTCTCGGGCGGTCCATAATTCTGCCAGGGCTAGGACGGCTAATGTAATTTAGATTATAACTGTACTATACATGTATTTTCTGCCTATATATGTTCATACGGAACTATGTTTAACTGCATAGGAGAACCTTTTTAATTAACTAGATTTTGAGACTAAAGGATGTGGTTTGAAAATTAGGGAATACCGATAGGACATTTCTTAGCTGGAGCTGGACTCTGAAGGCGTAGACGTACGACAAGCAACGCATTAAAAACGAAATTTAAAAATGCTCCAGAATTCAGGATTTCTTCATCAACAAAAATAATCATTCATCTCGTGATATTCTCAACAGTTGCTGGATATATCGTGAAGTTCCGTCTGTAACTTTTGAGTTGTGTTACTGATAGTAAGTGCGACACACAGGCGGGTCATCACCTAAGTTTAATAATTTATACTCTAGTTCATCGTGACATTCCGACAACACACAACTTTCGTTAGTGCTAGCAGCCTAGTGCCAACTCTAATAATCCATTTACGGGGACGCGGCATGGCTTCAGCCTACTCAAAATTTACTGTCCAAAAAATTGTTGAAAATTATAGCCGTTATGCAATTTTTACACCATACAGCAGGAGCCGATGGTGAACTTTCAACTCTCGCTTCAAATTTTAAATTGTCTACCCTCACACATAGACGTCATGCTGAAGTCGCAGTTAAGACTAGATAATTGGATTAGTTGAGTTCGTTCTAGGCTGCTAGAGCAGCCGAAAGTTAGAAGTGAGCAGTCGACTTAAGATTTCCTGTAAATTTCTTGAAGATCCGTCCATAATTTGTCAGTTAGTTTGTTAACAAACAGAATAAAAAACAAATCCCCACATAAGCAAAACTTTATTCTTTAGTGGAGAACATAATCAGTACTGTTAGCGTTTAATTCAAAGATATATATATATATATATATATATAAATATACCGTACATGTGTTATTGACACAGATTAGTTTTTTCATATTCAATGCTGTATATAGTGAAAACTGTTTAGATAATCCTTCTGTGAAAATGTATTCCCATCATCACGCTCGGTTTTTATATATATATATTGAAGAATTAGACCAGAAGCAAATAATATAGTTGAAATTTCAACTATATTATTTGCTTCTGATCTAATTCTTCAATATGTACGCCATCTAGAACCAGAATATATATATATATATAATTATGTATGCATTATATATACATGTAGTATAGTTATATATAATTTATTAATAGACTCTAGATCTATTTGAAGACACTACACTAATGTTCTTTCTGTGCAAAAGTCATATTATTTTGATGGATGTGAGACTTAATTCGGGTTAACCCATGCGTAATAACGCATGCTGTTCAATTTCTTACACATTATTACCTCCGCCAAGGAGGTTATGATTGCGTCGTGTTTGTGTGTCTGTCCGTGTGTCTGGTGGCCTGTTCGTCGGTCTTTATGTTTGTCTGTCACCAAGATAACTCAAAAAGTTATGGACGGATTTCAGCGACATTTGCAAGGATTGTAAGGCATGTTAAGAGGAACATATGATTAACTTTTGGTGAAAATCCATCCATCCGTTTGCCTGCCTCATTGTCCTTTTTGCCATAACTTAAAAAGTTATGGACGGATTTTTATGAAATTTACTTGAGTTGTTAGGTATTTTATGAAAAGTAAATGACCAAATTTTTGTGATGATTTGTTCGTTCGTTTCATTGTTTGTTGCTGTGTTTGATTTCACGCTTGTTAACAAGATAACTCAAAAAGCTATGAATGGCTCTTTTTGAAATTTACAGGAATTGTTAGTAGTGTTAAAAGACATAACTGATTAAATTTTGGTGATGGTCGGTTTGTCCGTTTGTCTAATGTTTGTTAGCCGCATAACTCAAAAAGTTATGAACGGATCTTGTGAAGAATTACAGAAACTCTTTATACTGCTTGAAGGTACAAATTATTAGATTTTGGTGCTGATAGAAGCAAAATCGGAACCAATTTTAATTTTACGTTTCCGTGTCTTATTGGCGGAGGTATGCCCTCTCAGATTGCTCTAGTTAATGGTACTTATAATTCCAAAGAGATTCAACACTTTAAATAGCGCGGTTATCCTTTCAAGGGCACAGAATTACCCACAGGATTAGGTTACTAATCGTATGTAAAGAGCAGCATTCCCTCATGACCCCCTAGGTTAATTGTCTTATCTTGGCCTTTAGGATCGATGTCTTTAGTCCATTCGTACTCGCTCTGCTTCCTTCCATTTTCTTACTCTTATTAGTAACGCCTTGTTCTGTTCTGCCTCTTCTTTCCCGACTTGCTGTTTCTATGCACGTTGATTCTATTATGAGTGTGAGCACCCTCGTGCACGGGTTCCATGTTTTTCTCGACATTTTCTATGTCCCTTCCTCTGTTGTAACATCTTTACTATGGCTAGGAAAGTTTAATTAAAAATATCTAGTTTATATAATAGTTACATTTACCTTTAAAGAGTTAAATTTAAGCCGGAACGTTAGATTTATCATGAAAAACAATCATGAACTAACCGCCGCTGGTATTTATCCCTGTGAACCTCTATTTATATATATCTATATAGTAATGTATGTGTACTCGACGCTTTAATTATCTCAGTAATGATGTACATCTTCTGGTAGCACATCACATCTTTTGCTATATATGACTGTACAGACTCAATAATTCCTAAATGAAAAACTGCTTCAGCGGATCACAGTACATATTTCCACAATAGGTATTTTTTGCAATCTTTACCTCATTACTTATTACAAAATTAAACAGCTATAACACATCTGTACAAATTAATATGACTTACTGAAGCATATACTCACCCAATACATTAGGATGATTCGATGACTGGAATCTGGGATTCTTTCCCAAATTTCCTCACCGTATTACTATTCCAAGCTGTTTAGGGCATCGTCTCATTCAATACATCGTGTAATTTTCCATAGTAATCAGTACATAAATGTCCTATTTTATCATGCATCGGAGCAAAAAGTGCATAAATTCAACCAATACATAGACAACTCATAACTAGCCTGATAATAGATGCAGAAGGACAACCCATGTATCAGATAATTATCTCACCGTATGTTGCATTAATTCATTCAATTGATCATTTACTTTATCCAGTGATTTTTATACGTCAAGTGTAGCATGACGAGGGGTTGTGAAATTTTCTTTCAGCACTATTTCCCTCGTTTAGCATGCTTCTAAATTTTCAAAATTCTTAAAGTAAGGCAGAGAAAATACCTCGTTAAGTTTACCACTGTGCATGTGAGAGATAATAATTGTTCATTAATTTATCACACAGTTGGCCACAGTATTTGCTGCATGTTCCAACTACTATAATTTATATATCTTCTGTAAACTCAGTAGATCTGTAGTAATTAACTGTGCTCGCACAACCAACTCCTTGGCTCAAATTATCCTCTTCTTTTTTTTCTGTCTCAGATATCTACCGTAAATGATCTTGACATAATGACAATAGCTCATAGAGGGCCGAAGCGTGAGTTTCGGCCACTTTCTGGGAATGGACTTGATAGTTCATCTACTACCAGCCATCCAATCTAATCTAGTCGTAATTTCATCCAATAATAACACATTCTCCAATACATGAGATGATTTACCCCACTAATGAAGGCATATATTAGACTCATCCCTCACACAATTCGTCTCAGTAACTGATGCATGAATTTCCGAAGACACGAGCCAGTTTCGTTCAAACAGAAGCGCATCGCGCCACATATTTGAAGGCAAAACACGACATAGCTCCGTGACAGTTGCCTGGGTAGCGTGCGACGCATTGAACCGACTGTCATGGGCACCATGTATAGCTGCCAGCTGGTTTATATTGATACCAGCTGTCAGATTTATACTGCTGCTATAGATACATTCCTCTAGCTGCAGTGTAGACTAACTTACACTGCTGCTATATCTGTGTGCCAGCTACGAGCACTACTGTTCTGCCATTGCTGTAGTAGCTACAACTATACCACTGCTGTACCAGGCCGTTGCTGCTGTACCACTGCTGTACTGCTGCTACACCAGAGCCTTATTACTGCTGCACAACTGCGATGCCACTGCAATTCCTCTAACTACTGTATGCAGTGTCTCTGCTATGCCCCTGCTGCTACTACTACTGTACTGCTGCTATGTCACTACTGTATTACTGCTGTACCACTGCTGTACTGCTGCTATATCACTACTGTATTACTGCTGTACCACTGCTATACGACTTCCGTACTACTGCTATACTTCTGTTATACCACTCCTATAGACCGCTACTATACTGCTGCTATACTACTATTAAATCGCTGTTATACAACTGCTAGACCACTGCTATATTACAACTATTTTACTACTGCTATGATACTGCTATAAAGCGGTGGAAATAAGTTTAAGGTTTTCTCAAATATATTCAGAGGGTCTTCGATATAGCATCTAACTGTGTTGAGAAAATGTGCCATGTATAGTCTAAAGTCTATAGTGTTAAGTATATGTAGTCGTTTCGTATCAACGTCCCAGCAAGAAGTTATACTCAAAACTATGTTCTCGCTGTCTAATGAATTCTTCAACATGTTGGAAAATCTGAATTACTTGTGGGAGTCTGCTCACATCATAAATGGATATTTATTCTCTCCTCAGAATGCTGAGATTGTCCCTTTCATGAAAATGAAAAAGGGCAGAACAGATGTGTTGAAGTGTTGCAATCGAAAGGGATTACATCTATTTTTATTTAATTTGTAGCATGCTTTAGTAAAAGTCAAAGTTTCAAATATATCCTAATGATTTTCTCTGTAAAAAGGGTAGTTTGTTTATATTATTTTTCGTATGCAAGTTAATGAATAAACGAGTGTGGATACTTAGCATTATAGGACCTAGATCGTGCATGCAAATTTTAAGATTAATAGGTGTAAAAAAGAAACAAATAAAAAAAGAGATATGAGCAAATTTGGGATATCTTGATTGATTTGATTGATTGATCTTGCCACCTTTACAGCATCATAATATCTCAACAGACAGCATTACATAGCAGCAACAGGCAGCACTACACCCCACTAACAGAAAGCACTACACCAACAGGCAGGATTACACCACACCACACAAGCAGGTAGAATTATACCGCACAAGCAGGCAGCATTATACCGCACAAACATGCAACATTATACCGCACAAGCAGGCAGCATTATACCGCACAAACAGACAACATTATACCGCACAAACAGGCAGCATTTTACCGCTCAAACAGGCAGCATTATTCCTCACAAACAGGCAGCATTATACCGCACAAACACGCAACATTATACCGCACAAACAGGCAGCATTATAACGCACAAACACGCAACATTATACTGCACAAACAGGCAACATTACAACACACAAACACGCAACATTATACCGCACAAACAGGCAGCATTATTCCGCACAAACAGGCAGTATTACCCCACACAATGAACAGCATTACATCACACAATAGCTAACATTACACCACACAACAGAAAGCCCTACGCCACACAGCGGGCAGCATTACACCACACAGCGGGCAGCATTACACCACACAAGAGGCAGCATTACACCACACAAGAGGCAGCATTACACCACACAAGGGGCAGCAGTACCCACACAACAGAAAGCGTTATACCACACAGCGGGCAGCATTACGCAGCACGGTAATGGCCGAAGCGAAGCAGTCGTCGCAGGCGCCGAAAATTCGGCCGCGAACTGCCGCCCAGCGACAGATTTGCCAAAACAAGCGGCGCTGAAGTGCGGCGCTTGTGAGCCGTGAGTGCTTTGTTCGTGAGTCATGCGGCTCACAGGGTAGCTATGGCTCACTCAGCACCATGTAAGCCATAGCAAGTATGGTGAACCACAGTAGCACCAGTTAGCCCCAGTAAGACCAGTGAGCCACACCAACACCAGAAAGGCAATAACAACACCAGTTAGTCACTGTACCAGCAATAAGCCATAGCAACAGTAGTGAGCCATATCAATACCAGTGAACTAAAGTAGCACCGTACAACCCATTGCGATACCAGTGAACCACGACAGCACTTGTGAGCCACAACAGCACCAGTGAGCCACAACAGCACACGTGAGCCATAAGGGCACCAGTGAATCATAGCAGCACCAATGAGCCATAACAGCACCAATGAGCCACAGCAGCACCAATGAGCCATAACAGCACCAATGAGCCACAGCAACAGCATTTAGCCACAGCAGAATCAGCGAGCTGATTTGACTTTTTTCGGGTAAAAGGAGATTTGTTATAGATATGGCTATTCCTGCTCGATCAAGCAACAAACCATAGTTTAATGATCATTGCCGGTTGGGGTTCAATTTTAAATAAGCAGCTTCCCGGGCTTAGCTGCGTTCGCGTGACCGTGCGCCCTGGTAAATATGTGTGACCCACAGAGCTGAGGCCAATCGTGTTTACGAGAGGGTACAGCATAGCCGCAGGAAACGTAAATGTAAGGTCAATTTTATCGCGCCTAAACTGGAAAACCTACAAGGACTGGTTCGTTCTGCAGACATAGGACGGCAGGCTTCATTGCACCACACCATCAGACAACAGACGGCTGCAGTCAAGCAAAAATCGTCGGGAACTATATCGGAAGCGACGCAATGCTCGATGTGACAGATCTGCGCCTCCGACCCTCAACAGAGCACCAGATTAATGCATAGTGCTCTTCTTGGAATATAGGGTTGAATGTAGAGAAGACTAATTCTATGATCGTCAGTCGGTTTCGTACACTCTTAACGCTCTTACCACAACACCCGCCTCTGAACATTGTGAAGGCAGTCTACAGGGATTAGCTCTCTGGAGATCTCGGTGTGCTCATCAATGAGAAATTTGAGTTTGGGCCCATATTTGCTGTTTGGTCTCATGTGCTACAAGAGGGTTGGATTCCTGTATAAGGTCACAGTGCTGTATTTTATAACGACAACGAAGTCCGTAGCTGCCACCGTGCTTTCTTGCTGCCTTTGTTGGAGTATTATTCCCGTTTGCGGGCTTCGGTTGCTACCGCTAAATTAAGTTTTTATATTGGGCTGATTTACTGGCTCGGCCAGTCGGCTGTGCGTCCAGAAAACTTTGGCGAAGTTGACCTATTGACAAAGCTGTGCTTGCCTCAGTTCGTTCCACAAGGTATTCAAGAAGAAGGGACATTGGTCGCATGCCTCTGTTGCTGTTTCCAAGGTGTTTGGGAAAATACACCAGCTGTTGTTGCTGCTCATCTCTTGACATTGGACAGTGTTAGGTGTAACGCTCGTCCGTTCAACCGGTGTTCTATAACTGAAACTGTACTGCATGGAATTCCTTACCTTGATCCGTGTTCGGCCGTGTGGGTCAGCAAGCTCTCCGGTCAGCCGTGAATGTATGTGAGAGATTGCTATCAGTAGCGCTTCAGTCAATATGGGGTTGCTTAAAGCTCCATTTTGGCTTTGTTCTCCGTCCCTATATGCTTGGGACTGTGGATTTTAAAATAATCAGACAAGCAGTGAGAGCGCATACCTCCGCCAAGTAATGCAAAGTTAACGAAAACTTCTAATTGGTCCTGAAAATAGGATTTCTTTTTTCGATTATAACTAAAATTTTGTCAGTTCTCCCTCTTAACATTTTCAACAGATGCTGTAGTTTTATTGAAGATCTGTCGATAAGATTTAGAGTTACGTTCTGACAAACATTAAGACTTGGCATACGGGCAGACACACAAACGGATAGTCACAAAAAGTTCGCTCATATGTATCTTTTAACACTTCTAACAATTCATACAAATTTAATGAAGATCCGTTGATGTCTTTTTGCTTTTTGTGACTGACAGGCATAAAACAAGGATGGAAACAAAGAAACAAACAAACGGAGAAACTGATCAACAGAAAAGTTTGGTCATTTGTTCCTAGTGAGAACGCCAACAACTCACTCCTGCAAATTTCAGTAAGATCTGTCCATAACTTTTTGAGTGATGTAACCGAGAAAATAAAGCAGACAAACAAACATATGGTTGGATGGTTCTTCACCAAACGTTAATCATCTGTTGTATCTAACACTAACAATCCCTTAAAAGTTTCATGAAGATCGATTCGTAACTTCTTTAGTTCTCTTGGTAACGAGACAATCAGATAAACAAAGAGACAGACAAACGTCTACAAAAACATGATCTCCTTGGCGGAGGTAATAATAAGCTACTGTATACATCAGTCCAGGCATCATATCCCATCTGCTGTTTACTCGTACAGAATCATGTATAATGGATACAGAATGCGAAACTCATTTTAAATGGGCGTTTCCCTGGAATCCCCTGCACAAGGAGGTTCTAATAGAGAGGAGTGCACCCTATCTATTTATGCTACGGGAGCGTTGCGAGTAAACTTTCCCCTTAAACTGGCTGAGTGGCTTATCCAATCGGAGAGCGGCATTGCCTCACACAGCATATATAGAAAGGAGTCCTGAACTCAAATTTTTATAGTCATTAGCCATCGACGAAATTCCGAGCCGATGGAAGTATGTAAAGAAAACTTGTATCCAGTATACCATCTGATGATGAAAATAACAGGGTGAGCGCTGGGATATAAATCATCAGACACGTTTGTCTTTGCCAAAATATTAAAGAACTGCCTGTCTGTATCTCCCTTAACTATATGTGCTGACTACTGCCACTTCAGCCAGTTTAAGATCTCCAAACGCCAGTTTCAGTCACGTGACAAAGCCATGTGTTTACTCGCCCAGGGAAGGCTTGCACGTACTCCTCCCATTGAAGCTCCTTGCCCCTGCATAGCCTCTTATCACAATGCGCACAGCGTGTAGGTTTATAAGCTAGAGCATTCATTGCTTCATTAATTTACTCTACGTAGCGGACTATCTTGAGGGTCCTGTACGGGCTGGCGAAGGTAGCAACATGTCGCGTTCCTCAACACCTGCAGCTCAAGCGATAGCGCCAGGTGGACCCGGCCGTTCGCATGGTTCTAAGGTGGTAACGTGATTTCGAGGAGCAATCCGTCATTGGAATATCGGGTCCGTGTGGCTGCCACGTTGCTTAAATGTTAGTGGTTTTGTCACGTGGGAGCCACATGAGGTCCAGCCATAAACAAAATGGTCACCACCTTGGCCTAATTTGCAAGAAAAAAGGTGTAGGAGAAATGTGGATTAGAGGTAATAAAACCACATGGGCTCTACCTACACTTGTTGGCCAGGAGGGTGTGTATATGTTTCTCAATAAGTTTTATATTAGCTTTGATTATTTTCTAATATTATTGTTCAATTATTGTGTTATATTTTTTTTGCAATAACCTTGAGATGCGCCTGTACACTGAAGTTATCGCCACATGTTGCTATGTTGAATTATGTTTGGGAGCATCCCAGGGAGCGGCTATGTTGGGTTAAAGAGCGTTTGAAAGCATTGTAATATATTTTAAAACTGTTTTTCCATTTTATTATATTAATATTTAAAGCACTGTTTTTTAACCACATCAATCTGTTAAAGCAATATAGCTCGAGTTTTTGCTCGTAAACCCACAGCCCACAGTACAGCCTCATATGATAAGAATATGGTAGGCACTGAAGCAAAGCTACTAGACATAACCTTGGCTGACAGTGCGGACGCACACGGTACTGCTGCCTAGACGTCTTCGCTTTCGCTTAGCTCCAGGGAGCTGCTGATGAACGATTTTCAAGCACAGTGGTTCAATCCTTTAATATTTATAAAAATAATCTCCTGCAGGGAGCATGCGAAAGCATTTTCAGAACTAAATTCTCGTATTATATAATAATTTAGTTTTTTATCCTCTGCTGGCTCCCATTTTACTGAGGTACTTGGTAGTGGGTACTATAAGATAGTTGCGTATTTTCGTACGATTTTATGGTGAGTGGTGTGACAGGAAAACGCTGCAACTTTCTGTGATATTTAACCCTATTCATACCAGGCTGTGTTATTATGCAAAATGGTTTTGACATCCTATTGTATTTAATTATACGGCGAACAGCGTTCGTATACAGCGCGGCAGGGACAGTGCAGCCACCCGCACTAAATCTTACAAGAAATTAGAATAATGATGAAAATTGATGTGAAATGTTGTTTTGGGAAGAGACCAGAGCGTACTGAACAGTGGGTACGTTATGTTGCTCTCCAAAGTGATCCTACATTGCAACATGTCGGCTAGGGTACGGGCCGGGCTTCCCTATCAATTCCTAACACATCGGCCGTAAAAAATGATGGCAGAGAAATTGCAATAGTACTGGTGGAATGTTTTCCAATTGGCAATTCTTAAGTAATGGTGCGATATTATTCGCTGCCGCCCATATAACCATTGGATGAATGCCATGCCTCTGATTTTCCGACAGGGTCCTGCTTGTAGTGGCGATACCTTCGCTTTTAGCGTTGCATAAATGTCTATTATGTTCCAAAAGGGTAGTACCTACGTGTCACCTGCTCTCAATGTTGCAAATGATATAGATTTTAATGGTTACTTTTCCATATTCCAAAAGAAATCATTGTTTGCTTTATTTCAGAAGCTATGCAGTGAGAGACAAACTCCAGTAACTCCTTCTCATCCGTACCATCCCCTACACCATCATCATCACCACCACCTGCTCAACCAGCACCACTTACCACCACACCAGTTGCAGCATCACCACCACCAGAACATACTACCAACTGCTGAGCAGGCAGATGGTGCTGCTGGCAACGTGAGTGTGCCTACGAGTATATAGATTTTATATGTACATTCGGAGTCAAGCCAGGACTCGGACCGTAGATATCCAGAATGGTTTACCACGATGCCACTCTACCATCAAGCTAGGGTGATTTAGTAGGCGCGTAATGACGTGATCATACAGAGATCCCCAGGTCAAGTCCTGACTTTACTCCTAGTATTGATCACAATAAAACATAAGGGTAAAAGAATGGATGAGGGCATAGCAGTGGTCTACTTCACATCAGGTGAAATATGTGCGCCTATTAGGTGAGGTATCTATAATATTAATACAGTTGCTACTACTTTCGCATGTTACGTTCTTCATCAGTAACAGATTGCAGGAAATTAGATATAATATAGTTCGGTTGTATCCATGATACGGAAGATGAAGTTGAGCTCGGTTGCATGAACGTGCACGTTAAATTTAAAGGTGATACGGGCAATACAATTGGACAATACGTCACTTATATATTTCCTTTGCGCACAGACAGTGTTAAATACAGCTTTCAAAGTAAAGGAGTCAACGGGGACAAATAACGCGTTGTCTTGACCAGCTAAATAACACTTGATTTATTAAAAAAAAGGGTGAAAACTACCCAACGGGTCACGATCAATTTAGCATACAATAAAATTTGATAATATTTGTTCATTACTGTAGAATTTCCAGCGGTCCAACCTGAAAGGCCCCGCCAGGCCGTAAAAGTTTCACGGGTGCAGCTAGTCAATATTATAGCTGAAGCCAGTTGAGCCTGTCCTAATATATTCTTAACTATAGAGCACTCTGAGAGCGCATACCTCCGCCAAGCAATATAACGGTAACGAAAAATTGAAATTGGTTCTGAAACCATGATTTTCTTTGCATTAACACCAAAATCTAATCGTTTGTGTCTCTTGATAGTATTAACAATTCCTGTAATTTTCATGAAGATCCGCTCTTAACTTTTTGAGTTGTGCTACTAACAAACACTGAGACAAACATAACTCAAACACACAAACAAATCAATCGATCATCACCAAAATTTAGTCATATCTTTCTTTTGACATTACTAACAACTCCTGTAAATTTTATAAAGATCCATCTATAACTTTTTGAGTTATTGTGCTAACATGCATAAAATCAAACATAGCGACAAACAAACGAACGAACCAACAGTTCATCCCAAAAATTTGGTCATCTACTCTTCGTATTATACCTAACACCTCAATTTCATGAAAATCCGTGCACTACTTTTTGAGTTAGGGCTTTAAGAAAAAATAGGCAGACAGGCAAACAAACAGACAGATGAACGGACTCTAAGCAAAAGTTAATCATCTATTACTGTCAACTAATAGAAACATTCAAGTATTTGAATGGCGTCAACGATGTACCTACAACGGGGCTCTTTGAAAGAGACCTCAATGATCGCTTGCGAAACAATGGACAAAAACTCAAGCATAAAGCTCGAAGAACGACCTTAAGTCAGCAGTTCTTTCAGTATTTCATAGTCAGCATTTGGAATAGACTCCCCTCCGATGTTGTTAGTGCGGAGTCAGTCAACGCGTTTAAAAATCGTCTTGACGTATA
>LQNS02276927.1:7201756-7220339 GCA_001587735.2 Parhyale hawaiensis | reverse complement strand
GAATCCGAGTACTCTGCTCGCCATTTTCACACTCTTGTCGACTTGCTGACTGTGTTGTAGTTTGTTGGTAATAGTGATTCCTAAGTCACGTTGTTGGGTGACAGTGGCCAATTCCATCCAATTACTCAGGATAATCGCCTCAAAACATGTGGTTAGGTTGATTTCCGTTGAAGAAGTGGATTTTTTCCTTCACTGGTGGATGAGACCGCAGTCAGGCGCGTGCACGACATCTCCCCGTCCCACCACCCCTAAAAAGACGCTACAGCTAATTCTTAACCGTCATTTTCAAAGGCCGGGTGCGCTCCTAGACAAACAAGTAAAGAGAGAAGAAGTCACACGATGCGGATTGTTCTGTAGAGGTTGCATATTAAAAAAGTATTCGCAACACCGTTTGCTCTCACGCCCGCGTCTCATTCTGATGGAGAGGGGGGGAGTGGTTGAAGGATAGAATTAAAGCTGATGACTGTACGGAAGCCGTCAGTGGAGGGTTGGGGGACCCCAGTTGTGAGTAGGGGGGTCCCCAGTGGGGCTACAGGCCAGAGGGGTCAGGAGATGGGGACGCTTCTCCCAAAATGGTGGAATTCTGAAGGAAGATCAATAGAGGGAGAGCGACGGAGGCTGTGGAGCTGAGAGGGGAGCCAGCAGCTGTATCGCTGCTGTATGAGGGGAGCCAGCAGCTGTATCGCTGCTGTATGAGGGGAGAGAGCTGCTGTATATCTGCTATATGAAGAGAAACCGCAGCTGTACAGCTGTTGTATAGAGGGATATAGCTGCAGTAAAGCTGCTGTATTAGAGGAGAGAGCAGCTGTATAGATGCTGTCAACGGCCTATAGCAGCTGTATAGAAGCTGCCAACGGCCTATATAGCAGCTGCATAGATATTGTCAACGGCCTATAGCAGCTGTATAGAAGCTGCCAACGGCCTATAGCAGCTGTATAGATGCTGTATGTTTATACAGCAATTGCATGGTGCCCTGTAGCAGCTCTATAGATACCGTGTGATGTTATAGCAGCTGTATGGTGACCTATAACAGCTGTGTAGGCTGAAATAGCAACAGTACAAATGGCGTAGATATTTTCATTGGCGAAACTCAGTTGGTTGCGTTCCCTTTAGTCTAGCTGGAGGGACAGTCATGAATAAAATATTGTTGTGTATTTGTAGTTTGTTTCTCCATCTACGCCCTTTTTCGCTTGAATAATTCGCGTTGACTGTGCTTGTAACCAGTCTGTCAGTATCTTGGTCACTGTTCTGAAGACTGTAGTGTATTTGTCTGCCCCTCTACACATCAATCCTCCCTCTAACGTGAATTCTTTCCATAGACTGTGCTTATATAACCAGTTTCTCAGTGTCTTGGAAACGAAACTGGACTTTGGAAGCAGAGGCCAGAAGACTGTAAGTCGCATTGCTTTGTCTTCAATAACAGAACAAGGAACGGACGCTGTTCAAAATATGTCAGACGCCTAAGCTGGGCATCAACTTCGAAATGGGACAGCCTGGCAGGTTCGTTTGAGCCCACACATGTGGCTGGCACAAGTCTTTCGATATTTTACAACGAACATCAAGCGGCCCGGCGTGCGTATTGTGTCCTCCCTAGTGGACTTGTGACCACGATCTTAAACAACGAAATGGTGTCGATATAGATTATTTGCCGTCATTTAAAGAGCCTGGCGCAGAGGCGTACAACTTCTGCGATACCACGGGTTTCGGCAGCACCTAATTAGATCTGCATGGCCTATGGAGGGCCCACTGGTATATATATTTAATATACATAACATAGTTTTTCCCCGCCAGTACCTGGCATTACCCCTAGTTCGAGTCCCTGATTCGAGTCATCGTATTCATTACCTCCACCAAAGAGGTTATGTTTTCGTCGAGTTTGGTTGTTTGTTTACATGTCTGTCTCTCCGTAACCTTAAGCTAACTCAAAAAGTTATGGACGGATCTTTACCAAATTCTCAGGGGTTATTAGGTATTTTAAGAGAAACGGATGATTAACTTATAGTGAAGATCCGTTCAACTGTTTGTTTGTTTACCTCGTTTTTTCTCGGTAACCTGACTAAATAAGGTTTGGACTTGTCTTTATTAAATTTGCAGGAATTGTTGGGATTATTACTAGGAGCAAATGACCAAAGTTTTGTGTTGATCTGTTTGTCTGTCTGTTTGTTTGTTTCTATGTTTGTGTTTATGTATGTCAGTAACCTAACTAAAAAAGTTATGAACGGATCTTCATGAAATTTGTAGGAATTGTTAAACATATTAAAAGGCCCCAAGCTACGACCAAATTTTGATGATGATGATGATCAGTTTGTCCGCTAGTGTGTTTGACCAACGTTTGCCAAAATGTTTGTCAGAAGTATAACTCCAGAAGTTATCATTGATTTTCATGAATCTTGCATGAATTGCTATAAATGTTAATAGGCACCAATGGCCAAATTTTGACGATAGTGGGTTTGTGCCAGAACGTACCTCGAAAAGTTACGAACGGGTTTTCAAGAAAATTACAGAAGCTAGTTTTACTGTCAAAAGTAACCAATGACGAAATTTTGATGATACTAAAGAAGAAATCGTAATTTCAGGACCATTGCCTTGCTTGTCGGAGGCATGCGCTCTCAGAGTGCTCTAGCTAGTTCTGTACATAAAATATTATATATTATGTACATAAATATATGATGAGGAGAGATGGTAGCTGTATTGCTTTTCCTTTTTGCTGAACTTCTGCTCCGTTTTTGTGTTACAAATTTCAACGAAAACAATTCTTGCTTCATTAAGGAAGAAAGTGAAATGCAATATTGGTGATACCGCAAAGAAGTACTGCGGACGACTTCAATGCATAATTTACAAGAATTCATGAAAGTAAATGTATATCTCATTGTAAAGCTTCATATCAGCACGGAAGGACCAACCAAACAACAAAATACGTATTGTTACAAAATGTGTGGGCTTTATTTTAACGGCCTTCAGGGATATAATCTGGCGGGCCCTATCCCTGCCACAATATATTTGGGAGTCCGGTGAGCGTGGCTAAGAACGCAAAACAACTTTGCCAAATCTTACTTAAGCGCGTTTTATAGCATGTCACAATCGATAAAATTATCTTTATGTTCAAAAACTTAAAATGCATTAATTAATAGATTTGGTTTTTTACTACTCGGTTCAATTCATCCCTGGCCCTGGAGTACTGCTGTACATCATGGTATAGACTACCGGCACTGGTACATCATGGCATGGACTAACCCTGGATTACTGTCAACCTTCAAAAACTCCAATAGTAGAAAGTTTATAGAAGCTGGCCATTCCATCGTAAATAGCAATGTCGGTAATCAACATTTAGAGATTAACTCTTTCTTTCATTCATGGAAGAAATAATAAATTAAGCATACAAACGCAATGCATGGTCAAGCAAACTCAACTATTCTGTAGGATCGATGCCAATGTCTCAAAATTTTCGGATACTTGTATGCATAGTTTGATATTGTATGATTGTAATTGGTAATAATTGAATTCATACCCATCTGCGAAAAAGATATATAATGTTTCTTAGATGCAGATGATACAAGGATAATTCCGCAGTTATTTTTTTTTATTAATTTTTATTGTGACGAAGGCACTGACTTAACCAGAACAGAAAGCTCGGAGGTAAAATAACTGGAGCGAATCTCAGCCCTCTTTGGTGTATGCCGTTGCCTTGGAAATTGGCTGTAGCCCCCAACTCCGTTAACCCCAACTTCGACAGCGAACCTGGCTGTTCGCTAGTAAGTAAATTAACTACGCAATTAAGCGGCTGATGGCCACGAAGAACGAACGGACGCCTGCCGTCGCAGAAATTTGTCGCCCCCCCCCCGCCACAAAAACCAAATTCGAAACACAGCTCCTCTCTAGGTAGTAGAGGCAGGACGATTGTAATTAATGTGCTGGAATGGAATTGGCGGTGCCCAATTTCTTCCGATATTTGAATTTGCTTCTAAGTAAAATTATGCAAGTTATCTTCCATATCTCATATCTGCATCACGATTACGATGAGGAACTTTATACAATTGAGGCGTCAACCCTTACTCTGTATCATTATTTGTTGGGCAGGGATGCGCTAGTATTAATAGACACGAAAATGATGTTGATTTTACCTGGAAAATTAAATTCACGCATTTTTTTTTGTCAAGGAGACTGTACTTACGAAACTCGCACCATGGAAAGGAAAAATAAGTAGAAGAGGAAAGTCTTAGCAAGGAGATTAAAATCACGCATATTTTGCCAGCGAGGTTGTACTTATGAAAATACGCACCAAAATATTCGATCTCGTCTGTGCTGTGTATACTGTAAAATACTTATAAGAGCATTGATGAATACAATATAATTATATTTAATTAATAGTCAATATAATTTCGCCACGTCCCTTTGTTAGTAAGTTTTTCTTTGGAACATCTTATCTATCACACAGTTGTCTAGCGTTCTAAACTAGAATGACAATTTGGTGGTGAGAGGTTGTGTGAATATGGCGGGTGGATGAGACGCAAGTACCATATGCGATGCATCTCGCCGAGTGTAATTTTCGCTCTACCTGGTCGTGGCCTATCCAGAATACGAGTGAATTTATTGATATCTTTCTGCTTAATGATGGCTGTTTTACCATCATTTTCCAAGCAGATGTAAATAGAATCGCAAATTCAGCTCAGGTTAAATTTTAAAAATTTTTGGTGATAGGCTACGCTTAATTTTAATTCAACTTCAGTAACCTTCTTATTTCAGCTCCATTTGTTCTTTTACTGACTATCGTGTCTTTCGTGGAGGACGTTTCATCCTATGCTATTACGATAAGGACTAAAGTCCTTATGGAAGCCCACAACCTGTAGCATAGCATATCCTCCAGCGACTGGAGCCTCCCAGGCACCAACTACAAGCGGACCTCGACTGCCGGGAGCGAACCCCAGCACACGGAAGCCCCGGTGGCGGGCGAACCCTGGCGCAGACACACTGTATTAGAGGCTCCCACTGTTGCCAACACATCCTTGCTTTCAGTTTCCTACATCGGGATCTAATAAAGTTCATGTTATTCATTGCAAGGCTAAGATATGGCGCCGGTACTCCTAAAGCGCATCTGCGGAACGAAACTGATAAATGGGCGTTCGATGGGTACATTCCTTTACTAAATTATGTGCTTGATTTTGCAAAGCCCTGCGCCAGCAGCCCAGTCTGAGAGAGATAGTGTAATCCGAGTAGCTCTCGCTGTCACGTCTGAGCATGTAATTTCCCACTTTGCATCTTGTTTCAGACGTTAATCACAAACTGATTGTTTGTGAGACGGCCGAAAATTTAGTTCTGCGTATCCTATATAGACAGTAATATTTTACTGTGGCAGAACAATACTTGTATTATTTTCACAAATTACCCATTAGCTTTAGTCATTACTAAACTCTATTGACCAAACACCGTCATAATTTCCTAATATTATATAGGTAGAGCTGGTGTATTAAATTCAAGCGGTTGGGAGAGCAAGGAAGTTTAATGGAGTGCTATGGTAAGTGAACAGGTTCATGAGTGGTCCCCCTGCAGGGTAGCTTTGTGTCGTGCGATCTGCTCCATTGACTCCCAGGGCTACTGGAATGTGATCACGGCATAGTAATGAGGTACTACGGGTGTATACATATCAAACTGGGTATACATTCGGGGTAGGGTAGAGGCAAGGAAGAGAGACACGGCTTTGGAACTGGGCGTAAGTGTTTCTACAGGTCTGATGAAACTGGGTATATAAATTGGGAGTATAGGGTGGAAGCAACGAAGAGATACATGGCTTTGGGACTGGGTATAGGTGTCGCTCTAGGTAGATGAAGCTTAATAGAGGATAAGGTGAAGGCGGATATAGTCAGCAGACAATAGAATGTTAACATCATTTTGACTTAAGGATGTTAACATTATTTTGACTTAAGGATGTTAACATTATTTTGACTTAAGGATGTTAACATTATTTTGACTTAAGGAAGGCATTTATGTGAATGTTGATGTGCCAAACTGGGTTCATATGTAGAATAGGGTGTAGGCAATGAAGAGAGACATAGCTTTGCAATTGGGCGTCAATGTTCCTGCAAATTAGATGAAACTCGGCGGAGAGTGTAAAGTTGAATATGGTATACAGACAATGGCATGTACACACAATTTTAACTTAAATTATTGAAGAAACGCATGAGTGGGTGCTGATGCAACAAACTCAGTTCAAGTTTGTGAACGGATGAAGCAATACAAAAGATATAAGCATGAAACTAGATGTACTGGTCTTTTCAGGTTTAAATTTAGGTTAGGTAAATTATTTGTAACGCAAAATTTTTATGAAAGTCGAATGATTACAATTAAAAAATAAGAATGGTTTCTACGAACAACCAAGGGGCATGCAATTATACAGCTTACTTAATGAGATGACTGACCGGAGTATGTGCCTACATAACCGTTACATAGCATTGTGGCATCACAGGTGTGTGTCTCTCAACTTGGGTAACCGTTTGGGATAGAGCAGAGGTACTGTAAAGGTAACAAACATTATAGGTTAAAACTTCTGCGTCAGGTATGTTCAATAAATAATAAGTCCATTTAAATACAACGCAAGTTTGGCATAGGGATGATGCACTTCTAGTTAAGGTGCATATGCATCAAATTAGGTGCTTCTCAAGGAAAGATTGAAGTAGAAAACATAGACACATGTGAAAATGCAGTGTATGGTCGAGGTAACGAGCAGGCACACATCACACATCTGTGACTATTGGTATATACTTATTTGTTTATCATTTTCTTCTCCACGGGCGGGAGGTGTTCTTGGATATAGGACAGCTTACATTAAAAATTTCTTGTATATTCATTTCTTAATAATATTTCAGCTATGAATTTACTACCTAATCAGCAAGGCTCAGCGCCATCACAGACCACACTAGTTAACTGAACTGGCACCGCAATAGTACCGGCTAACTATTATCTTCACAGGGGGAGCAATAAAATAATTATGTTTCTGCTAATATTACAGCTTATTACATCGAAGTAAGGTAAATGCAGTCATTTCTTCCCGATGAGACATCTGCATGGCTTAACACTATTTCACCTAATTCAGTAAATACTAATACATACAATATTATCCAATAGGTATGGCAGTACCATACCGCACGACCTACAGTACATACGTTTAAATTCGAAATAATGTGTTTATATCTCATAATAGGACGTTTTCATCAAGTGAATTATCATTATTGTTATTAAATGATTGGTTAAACCACCGTTTCCGCCAAAAGGCGATCTGCACAGTGATGCTAGTTGGCCAGGAGGCGCAATCGCAATCAGGAATATCCTATCTCGGCATCGGTTCTCCTCTGCCATATGGTATAAGTAGGCTCAGTGCACTACTACTGGCAGGAAATCTGCGCAAAGAACAGGAAAAGACACTCGAGTGAACAGGTCCTTTCATGGCCTTTCACACGAGAGAGACCAGAGGTGTCCCGCCCACGAGGTCAGCCATCTCGATCAACAGTCCACCTCACAGAACAGAAAGGGGGAAAGATAGATAGAGAACCTACCTAAATTTACAAAACTAACCGTCTCAGCAGGAACTGCGGCCAGCTACAGTATCCCCTGAGAAGAGGGCACTCATCACAGCCCTTGGGTTCGTGAGTTCATCAATCGAAAACTACCACAATATGGGATTAGAAAACCAGGCCCAATTCAACGCGTGATAATAATAAGCGTATTACTGAAATTTGAGCCGACGCTGTTTTAGAATATAATGTATGGTTGCCATGGAGTGTAACTCCACATAACGAAAGGCAAATAGCCGTACCATTTTATTGCAAATGAAACATACAAGTTACCCACTTGCGAGTACCTACACGTTATCATGGGATACATTTGCTATCAGGACATCCACAATGAGATTAAAGAAGACATTCACACATTCACTCGCATGTATGTACAGAGGTGACATTTGTTAAAGAGAATAGGTATCATTGCGTATGGTTTTGATATTGGTATATAGGTATTACTGGGTATGATTTAGACATTGGTATATAGGTATCATTGGGTATGGTTTAGACATTGGTATATAGGTATCATTGCGTATGGTTTTGATATTGGTATATAGGTATTACTGGGTATGATTTAGACATTGGTATATAGGTATCATTGGGTGTGGTTTAGACATTGGTATATAGGTATCATTGGGTATGGTTTAGACATTGGTATATAGGTATCATTGGGTATGGTTTAGACATTGGTATATAGGTATCATTGGGTATGGTTTAGACATTGGTTTATATGTATCATTGGGTATGGTTTTGACATTGGCATATAGGTATCATTGGGTATGGTTTAGACATTGTATATAGGTATCATTGCGTATGGTTTTGACATTGGTACAGATATCTCATGCACTCATGCTTTTGCTAGCAGTGACGGAGTTTAAAAAGATTTAGTCATGCCATGCACGGCCACACTAGCTATTCATCCTCGCAAGGTGACGTCAGGACGCGCGGCTCGTACGTCTCCGTGCAGCAAAATTGATGCTAGCAACCGACAAGTTGCGCCTATCGCGGTGAAATGTACCTTGAGGTTTTCTACGGGCAACCACTTGGTCGAATTTGTCTTTACACGTGATCCTGGGAGGTTATTTAAAAATGCTTTTTTACTTGTTATTTGTGAAATATTTTCGAGTTAGTTTTGAGTTTGGAATAACGACTATTATGTCGGTTGATTTTCTGTTATCGGTTCCAGATTTTATGGTAGCACAGTAAACCCAGCGACCGGTTTGCCACGTTTTTCTTAGTAGAGCATTTTGAGTGCTTTTTATTTTTTTAAGCTACTACTTTAATTTGTTAATAAGGTAGTGTGATGCTTGCAAAGTGATGGGGTTTTACGAATTACTGAGAAAATTGTTTGCCCTTGAATAACTTGCAAGCCCAATCATGAGTACTCTTGCTTACATTTATGAAAATGAGTCAATATTCTAGTTGATATCGAATTTAATTTGTGAAAAATGAGATTATGTCTAATTGTGCTTCATCTTTTTGTTGTCACAGAGCACTATATGCCTCAATACTTGTCCTATTATGAAATGAAACGCAAGATACTGAAAGGTATCTAACAAAAATTTTTGAATGACTGTATACAGAATCATGGCTGCGAGCATTTCACAGCCTGTTGTTTAAAATGCAGTAGCATTGCTCCAGCCTTCTGGTACAGCAAAATTACACTTGCCAAATACGGGGGGGGGGGGCGTGTCTGTGTGAATCATCACAAAAATTGCTAGTATTCTTTTATAATCTGTGGTAAAACTGCTGAGCGTGCTAAATGCCCTTTCCAGATCATGATTCTTTCTCTGGTGTGTCAACAAGATTAAATTAATCATCTAAATTGTCTAAATTTATATAAAATATCAGAATTATTGAGAAAAATTGCAGGAAAGTACTAAAGCATTGCCAAGATCTCCATATAGAGCGGGGGTTCCCAACCGGGGAAGGGGGGGGGGGTGCGATGTGACCTTCCATGGGGTGCGAAACTTAGATAAAATAGAGTTGGATATATGCATATATTCGTACACAAAATTGGACAAAATTGGTGTAAACATCATTCTTTATCTCTTATCCGATGAGTTATTATTTTTTTATGGAGTGTGATCACATATTAAAAGTTTTCTAGGTGTGCCAAGCTGAGAAAAGGTTGGGAGAGGGGAGGGGAGGGACGGGGAGATGCAGCATTGAGCAAGACTGGGGATAACGTTTCTACAGGAAATTCGAGATGAGATAGACAATGAAGCGTATGCATGCACCGAAATTGTGCAAAAAGAAAGAAATCGGCACTTGAACGAAAGCAATCAAGCCATAATTGTGCAATTGACAGCCGTTTCAACAAATATATGGGCAGGGTTTCCGAATTTTGGGTAACTCGCCCTAGCTGGGGTGCGAGATGATCTACCAGTGGGGACGAAATCTTGGATAAAATAAGGTTGAAAATTTAAATTGGTTCAAAAATTTTGCGTCAAATTTGTTCTCTATCATCCGATGAGTACATATTTTGTAGGGGGTGCGAGAACATCGCTATATTTTTCCAGGAGTGCCAGGCTTGAAAAAGGTTGGGAACCGAAATTGCGCAAAGTCACTTACAAAAGCATTGAAGGCTGACATGTATACTTGCAGATCTGCACGGCAAAACATGGATCCTTCATGACAATGACTTCATGGCAACACAGACTCTAACTTGGGAAGTCGTACTCTGGACGGACTTCAATACGCTACTTTAGCTGGAGCACAGCTTTCGTGTTTTGCGCTCCTTCTGATAATTTTCCTGCTTATCTTCCTCCTCTTTCCGGTGCTGATGGTTCCAGTCAATCGTAGGTCGTTCGTTTGGCTTGATTATTTGTATATATGCCTCTTCTTGCTAACTCGGTCCCGCAGGTCCTCCTCGATCGCTCTAGAATGTGAGGCTGAAGCTATAGAAAAAAAAACAAATATCAACATTAATGATCTAACACAAGTACTTGCCTAATTTTTGGGCTAAGTTGCTCAATCGGAGTTTTATAATATTAATGTTATGATTTAATTTTAAGGACTTTTTGCGTACGTTTGTTGGTAGCACAGAAATTTCTTCTGGNCATTAATGATCTAACACAAGTACTTGCCTAATTTTTGGGCTAAGTTGCTCAATCGGAGTTTTATAATATTAATGTTATGATTTAATTTTAAGGACTTTTTGCGTACGTTTGTTGGTAGCACAGAAATTTCTTCTGGACGAGGCAACCCTAACAGAATTTAGAGCCGCGGCAGAAGCTCAACAGGGCTGCCTGAGGGGGTGTAATACGTACTTAATTACCTTCTGAATGTCCGCCATTCAGGGGTGGTACAGGACGCTGCAGCAGCGACTGTACAGCTNAAAGTGTTATCTGACATAAGGTAGTGATGCCCGTACTCGAATGAATTGTTACTCTAACCGAATAATCGAGCACTCGTTCTCAAGCCGATAAATAATAAAAAACACAATCAATCATTACTCGAACTAAAAAATTGAAAAATCCTGCCCGAGCTGATAAATTCTGAACATATTAGGATGGTTCCTTACCGTACTCAATTAAAAAAATCAGATAACACGAAAAGTAACTCGATACTCGAATAAACCAAGCGTAGGCAACTGTACTTCACATAAATTTGTTCGAGCGCGTCCCACCAGCACATCGTCTCAGGCATTGGGCTCGTTCCTCAAACTTTTCTCTAGCTGAATGGCTTCCTGGAAGGAATAACTAAATTCGATTAATTAGGCATCACTGCGCACGTGCAATGTTATAATATATATTGCAGTTGAAAATAGGATTCATTTGGCGTTTGTTCATTCAAACCTCAGTTTCCGTTTGCCACACTACTCCTACACCAGCTCTGTAGTTCACAGCTGAAAACAGTCAGAACCAAACTCGGATGCTTGATACGGTCAAGGTCAATTACTGGCATATTAGTTCGTGAAATTTGACTATTGCCCCCCAATAATAACATGACAGAGGGGGGGGGGGAGTTTGACCCACCCCGTATCTCATAAAAATATAAGATACTTTCCTCCCTGCCTTCCCACAATCCTGTGATGGCTTTAGATTATAATTTTTTTTATAGTACAATATTTGTCGAATATAATATGTTTATTACGTTTATGTGTTGGTTTATGTTAGGTTAGTGTTGCATGTTAAGAGTAGTTATGTTCCCCAGTTAAACCCCCCAGGGGGTTAGATATTACTATAGCGAGATTTTGGGTTAGGTTATGTTAGGTTAGGTTAGGTTACGTTACGTTAGAGTGTCGTCTACCTGTGAAATGCGCCTGTCTTTAAGTGAGCGTAGGCACTTATTCTAGCTAACCGTCCTTATATTAACTTATTCTTAACCATCCTTAGCTATTCTTAGCTATCCTACCTTAACTAACCAAACTTATTTTTAATTATCCTAACCTTAATTAACCGAACCTAACTTAACTAACCTAACCTATTTTTAACTAACGCCGTGGCATACGCTAGTCAAAAGAACGAGTATCGTCAACTTTTCGTCCGAATGTGATGAGGTGCGCATTTAAATAGCACACACTTGCAAATTATTTTGAGTTGTAAATCCCTCCAGATACATATAATGATATGCCTGAAAGGTAACTAACGGCACTTGCAGAGTAAACTTAACTGACGGTAAACGGTTTTACAACATTTTTTGGCAATCTCAAAGCTGTGTTTACAAGAGTTTAACAGAAAATTCGGACGAAACGATGACGATACTCGTTCTTTTGACTAGCGTGTATCATCGCCCCTAACCTAAACTATTCTAACCTAACACATACCCCCGAGGTAGGTCTCATGCTATACCAAACCCAATGTTGATGTGACATAGTAATTGGCTCTCGAGCTCCTTTAGTATGACAGTAAGAGACTAAGGCCCTGTTCATACGTCCCTCAACGTAACGCGTTCAGTCAAACTGATGGACGCGGCGCGTTGATTTCATGGAAGCAGCAGCAGCTGCAAATGCGGGAGACGGAAGGATAAAGCACGTCCGATTTTTCAACAAGCCGTATCATTCAACTTCAGTAACAAAATCTATAAATACTAAATTTATTCTCTATATCGTTTTCAAATCATGAACAAATGAGTCGACAATTATGCTTTTTTTCGTCACTTTAACGATCGGAATCACTGCATTGCCATTCAACTCAAGAAAGCTAGTTAAGCTGAAATGTTGTACTAAGAACACTAACACCATCTTTGATTTCACAACGAAGCGATTGCTGCGAGCTGGTTTGCCTTTTATCGGTTTTTGAGGCTATAAATATATTGAAAATAGGCTGTTCCTATCAAATTCAGGCTAGATCATGTGATACGAATGTGACTTCAAACCGACCGTTACCGACGTGAAATATAAGCGAAAATGTAAAGAAAGGAGATCATAAGTGAACGCGTGGCGTCATTCATTTGAATGAAGGTCGGTTCTGTACGTGTGGACAGCGCCAGCAGAATTTGACTCACGGCTCGTGTTCATTTTCGGGAGTGAACGCGTTACGATGAGGGACGTGTGCACTGGCTCTATATGAGGGGACGCAACCCCAGCAACAATCTTAATGAAGAAGGAAGCTAACCCCATTAGTATGAAACTAAGTAACCCTAAGTAATGCCGAGAGTAAAATATAAAGAAAGGCAACAACCCGATGGAGGAACGGTCCTACGTGGGGTCCTCGTGGAGGGGCTGTTCCACCTAACCTCGACTCCTCCCTCCCCTTCTCACCAACACGAGTCTTCAATGAACGCAAATGCCCCTCCCTGCAAAAGCATAAAATGCGAAACATTCTTTCTCTAAGTAAAATTCTGGGTCGCCTTAGGAGCTAAAATAGTAAATTAGGTATTAGAGCGGCCTTAAATTCTGTTTGGGTTATACAACCCTTCCGATTACGCTACCCCGAGCTTGAACGCTACAACACTGACGTAAAAAGTGTTTCACTGTTAGTCGCATTGTGTCCACTTTTTACATTCCAAATAGCGCTATTCCTTAGAGTCACTTATTTTAGGACCTTCGGGTTAGGAATAGAATTGTAGTCTTCCACCGTGCTGCGTTCACACTACAGCCGGTAGTCCCGGCTGCCAGGCCTAGTTTCTGCTGACGAGCAAAGCTTGTTAGGTTAGTTTGGTGCCTGTACTTCTGTACCGTGAGATGGGCTGCCAAATGGTGAGCGATTCATCCCGTGGGGCGTACTACCTGCTCCTGCGAGGGGGCCAAGGAAGGGACTTTCCGTACGAGTGTTCCTTTCTTTATCTCCTTCCTTTTTCATCTTGTGTCTCTTGGAAATCTGTCACACCTAATTTCCCCGTCAGTAGTAGCACACTGCGTCAACTTACAAGGGTGTAGACTGGAGGGGTGCACAGGGTGCACGTGTACCCCCCCCCCCGCAGCAGCAGTTGAGTTCCGCTTGCCAAGCACAAAAAAACGTTCACCCCATAGGAAAAATGGAAGAAATAGCTACAATATGTGTGGATACAATAACTAGTTGTACGCTAGCAAATTTAGGGCAGGGTGCCATTGTCTGTAAGCAATGCTTACCACATTCTTTATTTTTAATAAGCGCAAAATCTCGCAATTCCATGCCTGGTTGATATTGTGAAAATCTGAACGATCAGTTGCCAAGTTTGGCACGAAAAGCAGCATCACTGTTGAGTCTTGTCTGTGCATGTATTTGAAAACGTTAGTCATTGGCATTTGATGAGGCCACTAACCAATACAGCAGTGACTTCCCATGACCTGAATGGGTTCCGCAGAAGCCACAACGTCTGCAGTCTATGTACGAGGGCTCTTTAATAAGTAATGCTTCCTATTTTTAACTCAAAAAGTTGAAGAACCACGAAAATGGAAGTGGCACCATTAAACCAAGCAACCTTGTGTACATCAGACTTTATTTTTTTATCTAGTCACCGTCATTCTCAACGCCCTCTTGCCAGCGATGAACGAGAACCTGAATGCCTCAGTCATAAAAGTCAGACCTGGCCAGGCGGTTTACTTTTTCACGACTAAGATTAGGGAGTTGTTGTAGTGTTGGGAAAACGCTGACCACGTAATGCGTCCTTCAAAGGTCGAGAGAAGTTGAATCTGACAGTGCCAGGTCTGGACTATAAGGGGAGAGACAGCACCGTGCAGCCGAACTTTGTCGCACAGTCCGTGGTCTTAAAAGTTGAAACTTGTTTGTGGTCTGACGTCGTCGTGTTTCAAACGGAATGTATAATTTTTTGGGCTTTGCACGGGTACTGCAGGCCTTCAACTTGGTGAACGTTTCAACGTAACGATTAGAGTTGACAGTCGCCTCTAGTTTTTAGATATCCGTGAGGATGACGTTCTTCCTGTCGAAGCAGGCGGTGCCCCGTGCACATCACTTTGCCTACAGATGCTTCCGCCTTGAACTTCTTCTTTGCTGAGGAGTGTAAGTTGTGCCATTCCATCGACTGCCGTTTGGACTTCGGCTCATAGTGGTAACACCACGCCTCCTAACCAGTGATGATGTGGTCCAAGAATCCGTCACGTTTGGCTTTGTAAGATCTAACAAGTTCTCAGACATCCTGTCGGGAGTCCTTGTGTACCTACCTGAGCATTTGTGGAACCGGCATGGCACATTCACTTTGCTGTATCCTAGGAATGATAACATCGATTCGTTATCAGTGCACCCACACTCTCACATTAGCAGCAAGCTTGAGTGCTCAACTGTTGGCACTGAGGTGAAGGGATCGCTACAATGCCAGGTAAGCGTTCTTTGAGCCGCTTGGTGGGCTGCGTCTACAGTTGCTGAGTGTGCACGGCTACCGTTGGGGCATTAAACCTTACTCAAAAAGGGGTAGGGTAGGAGGGGGCGGATCATTAACCTTCCGTCGATTGCGCCATATTCTTATGACCCGTGGCCGACAGGCGTACCGAAGCACGAACCAGAGCGTGTGGGTTTTCTAATGAAGGGTGCGGCAATGTTGACTTTACCTTTCGCGACAGCCATATAAAGACTCAACACGCATTTCATTCACCGTTATATGTCGATCGGTGTGGATAAGTTGATCGAGGCGCACTTTCTTTTCCGCGTAGGTGGCTGTGCATGAGCGTTCGGAGCGCACTTGTCACTCGAGATACATCTCTGTGGCAACTGCGAAATTGACGAGCCCATTTCCTAACTCGGCTGACAGCATCAGCATCGACTTCGTTAACGTCTCCCAGGTGCCGGTGAATGCTGATTAGTTCAATTTTTTACATGGAGGAATTAATAGGCGCATTTTTGCTTCTGAGGCCCGTCCATTACAGGGATGGCTATTTTCAAGTGACACACCGTCAATATCTGCTACAGAGACTAATCATCATAACAACTTAATATGCAATCCCCTCGGATCCCTTCGGAGGGCAAAAAAAATGTTAGGTGGCATTGCTTTTGGAAAAACCCGGATACAGAAAGGTACCAGAACAGAAACGACCCAAATCACCTTTCCGAAACCGTCAGAGACTTTGACATTCCCAAATATTTCTATTCTTTTGCAAATTGTCGGCACCCTTCCTCTCTCTTCTTATGTATGTGAAGAGAGTACAAACTCACTGCGACGCCTCCATTCATACCTGAGATCAACCATGGGACTAGAGAGATTTTTTTCAATGGCGCTTATCAACATTCACGAGTAAACATATAAATCTTGATCGCGTTTTTAACATTTAGGGCTCAATCAGTCCCAGCGACTTCAGCTCAATCCCCAAATCAAATCTTAGTTTTCTACAATGTAGCTGGTATCACATTTAGTGATGCATGATCATCACGGGCGAGAAAAGAAACAGCATGTAACTGAACACACAACTGTGCAATGGACATTCATGGGACAAGTGTGCAGATTGAATGCAAGCTGAATTCGAATTTTTGTTTGCTGATTTTGTATTTTCACATCTACGATTATCATTTTGAGAGCTGTCATAAGGAGATATTCATGACTAGGTCTATATGAAACTAAATTTGTGTGGTGTTCAATTAGTATCGTTTCTCAACGCCTATAATAGCCCCTTGAGTTCCGGCTCCCCAAGATGTGCACCTTCCCATGGTCAGACCAACCTATGCCCTTGACTTATACTTTAACGGCATGAGTCACGACACCGGGATAGGATATTCCTACTAGAGCATCCTTGCCTACTAGCAACGCTGTCCGGATCGCCCTGGCGGATACCGCAGCTAAACTGATCCATTTCTGGCGGCTCTCTTGGAATGGGACTGTTGGTCCGTCTACTGCCAGCTATCTATTTTAATCTAATATTATATTAATATATATTATCTAACATTATACATACAGCACTAAGCCAGCATGTTCATTAGGCTAATTAGTTTGTTACTACTAATTCTTATGATTTCTGGGTCGATAGTGCGTATCGTAAAGAGGCTTGGTTCAGCTGTGTCGATTGCGTAAAAAGTTAAACTGGGTAAAAAGAACGAAATTTCGAAGCAATTACAAATTCAGCTCTGAGTCATTGTATCCACACAGCATTTCTCTAGGGTTTGCGTTGGGAAGACTCATACGTCCACACAGCCAGTCCTCAGTACTAGGTACTGGAAGACTCACGTCCACACAGCAAGTCTCCAGCACCACCACCACGGCTAATTAAGCTATCGCCCCACGCGAGCTCCGGCCCAGAACCAGTCCCCGCCGAAGGTCCCATTATACTCCAGAATTATGGCAGGTCCATTAGCCGGAGCTGCTCCTGCTATTACAGACATTAACATATTGAAATCGTCGGGTTATTAGTGCGCTGACGTTATTTATCGGTGCCCTTTATTTCGAGCTCATCTTCAGTTGGAAATTATAGGAGCGTTATCGGCGGCAGCGGCTGGGAGAATTGAGCAGCTAATCTGCAGATTATAGCTGCGTTATCGGCGGGAAAGCTGCTAATCTGCAGATTAGAGCAGCGTTATCTGTAGAACTGCAGCTGATCTACAGATTATAATAGCGTTTTCGGCGGCACAGTTGCTAATCTGTACATTATATCAGCGTTATCGGCGGGAGAGCTGTTTATCTGCAGATTATAGCAGCATAACAGACAGAAAGGCCGCTTGCTTACAGTTTATAGCAGCGTTATCGGCTGAATAAGAATAGAAAACGATAATTCATGTCTGCATTATTTTCCAGAGGAGTAAGTAATACAGTAAAGTAGGATCCAACAAGTAAAAAATTTAATGCAGTGGAAATACAAATCGGTGCCCGAATTATGCCCACACAAGGGTAAATAAAAAACAAAATACAGCAAAATTTTACGTAGAAACCCAAATTATTGCCCAGCTTTGCCTGGAAACAGGAACGCCCATGCCAAATTCTACCTAATATCAAAACTAGTAATCTAAATATTCGAACATATCGGGAGTAACTATATTCCAGCAAAACCAACATACAGTTCACATAGTACCTAGCAGCCCATACATAGTACAGTCACCCTATATAGACCATCACCCTCTACAGTACATGTGTGTACAATGACCCCTATACACAAAGCACTCCGACATTATCGTACAGCGATTGGTACAATCAGCGTAGCCGTGACTCGGGTCCACGGGCTGGCGATGGCCAGGCATATCTTACTCTCACTGGACTACAGGAAGGAACTACTACGCACGATACGTGGGCGACACCCTATCTAACTTCCTTGTTGTTGTAGATGGTTAAGTGAGCATTGTTCCACCTGGCTCAGTTATAAATGTTGCCTAGTTCAAGAAGATTTAGCCCAGCTTTACCCTATATTGCTTAATAAACTATGGTGATCTAACCAAGCCTATCAGATAGTTTAATTTTATACAGTCGGTTCCGCTAAATAGAAAACCGGTTAAGAACAACCATGGCCATCGACCATGCGACTAATTCTCTTAGAACTGAATCAAGTTTTATTTATGTATAAAATAGCTCCGTTTATTGTATACGACGTTTTGCTTATATGGAAAAATTCATTGATATTAATATACTAGTGTCCCGAGCCGTCATTGTAAATGACGGCATATTGGGTTATTAATGACTGGTGCACGTGTGCGATAAATGACGGCAGTAAGTTAGCCCTTCAGGAAAACCCCCGC
>LQNS02276927.1:7172418-7195567 GCA_001587735.2 Parhyale hawaiensis | reverse complement strand
GATACACATGTATTCTCGACTGTCTCGAATCTTATATGTGTAATTTCAACTCCCGATGCCGATACACATGTATTCTCGACTGTCTCGCATCTTATATGTGTAATTTCAACTCTCGATGCCGATACACATGTATTCTCGACTGTCTCGAATCTTATATGTGTAATTCCAACTCCCGATGCCGATACACAACATAAGAGCTGACAGAGCGTAGAATATACACATTAAAGTTGAGGGCTACGGCTATGTGTACATAAGAGCTGACAGAGCGTAGAATATACACATTAAAGTTGAGCCGATGCCGATACACATGTATTCTCGACTGTCTCGCATCTCACACTAGTAATTTCAACCACCATGACAATACACAACTACCGTATTTTCGAATGTTTCACTGCTTATATTTCTAATTTTAGCCACCATAGCGATACACACGTATTTTCGACTGTCTTGTATGTAATTCAAATTTCCCATGGAATGTCTCGCCATCACGCGGACTTCGTGTGTACATTACGTCATCCTTAGTTATGTCTTTGTGCCCTTTTTCGTTTCGGGCCCGTATTGCTTCCTTCTTTTTCGCTAATGTCTGCGAAATGCCCTTCTATTGTAGGTACTTATTTTCTGTCCTGACTTGCTATTTCCCACGTACGAGTTTTTACTAATTAAATTTGGACATACAGCGCGTCCCTTCCTTTTTCCTTAACTGAAACACAGTAAAATGTTTGCGAAACCTTAAGTCATGTATGCAACATTAATAATCGTCAATATATACTACATTCCGTGCGTGATGCAAGCGTTGAATGGCTCGATCTTTCTCTGCTAGCTCCAGTCTTCTACTTAAATATTAGGGAAATTCTATCAAGAATATATAGGCTGCAATTGTAACGATCTAGAGAAAACAACCGCGGTTCGTATTTCAAGAAATATCTTGCCAGAAATGACATTTACAGCTGATGGTCATTGAATTAAGGTCAGGCTGCTCAGAAAAATGCTCAGAAACAATTACATAATTAGATTTTTAAATTCTGGCTTATAGAATTCCTTATAAAACTTGATTAATATTAATTAATTACATGTTGCTTCAACGTTTTGCATCACTCTGTCATGCTAATGCTCCTATATACAACTCATTTATTAAAATGCAAATTTTTAAAGTGTTGCAAAGACTTATTTAACCAACTGTATGCCCTTTTAATGCATGAAGGTGAAAAATACTGTATTAATTAATCTCCATGATCAGAGACTGTAATTGATTAATTCCGGTCTCTAAAGTACGAACTTTCTACGTAGTAATAAAATTCGTTTGCCAGGTTAACTCAGCATAAAACAATCTTAGAATAAATCCAAAATTTTAAGTAGGTAAAATTTGAGTCATTGTACACATCGGGGTGATTACTTTTAATCAGAATATAAATTCAGTACTGGCAATATACATAAAAAAGTTTACCAAGGACTCATACCCATATGATTATTATACTTTACTTGTTTTCGCCATACTGATTCCGTGAAATTGTCAGTGACATTCTTCTTTGGGTACTATACGAGAATGAAAATTTGTTATTGTAAAAATCGGTACAGCGTTTTTTAGGTTCGTAATTTTTTAATGAAGAAATTTTATCTCTAATTATTTTTGAAGTACTGTACTCATGTCATACTGTTATTGAACTCAGCAGTGATACAGGCGATTAAATTTTCAGCACTGGTACTTTTTACCCAAAATCGCGTTTGTCAGAGTTGACTCTTGAATAATGATGAGTTTACAAATTAATACAATATATATACCTACATACATGGGCATGTATCCGTCTACATCGAATTATATATATCCTGTGCATGTTGGTCCAATATAATAAACATTAGTCAAAGTTATTAAAGGTTTCGTCTAACGATTCCAACTTACTGCATTATTTCAGTTCTTTGCACAATTTGCTTTCGTTTTTTTATATATTCAATTTTCTAGTCCTATACATACTTCTGAAAATATCAAGGTGTAGTGAATGAGCCCCGGTAACAAATGACACCCCATATAGGGAGGGAAAGCGCAGGCAGCCGCTCTGGTAAAATTGTTAATAATATTGTGTAGAAGATTGGAATAAAGTTAAGCTAAACTACTCCAAATGATTAGACCCTCAAGTACTATGTTCGAAGTGATGACTTGTGCAAGCAACAGCTATAAAAATACCAGAATGGAAGCATAAATACATATAAAGTGTAGGTTAATTCACTGGACTGAGCGCACGTTTTGCTATATATACAGCGAACAAATACCACACTGGAAGTATTGTAAATAAAAAGTACAGCAAATTTGAAAACCTCACCACAACTTAGATAAATTTTTTGCATGTTAACCACCCGTTGAAGATGTTAAAAGATGAGAAAAAAGTCAGCAATGATCAATAATAGTTTATTACATTAACGCAACTTGCAAAAGTTGTACAAATCAAAATACTAGGTTGAACTTACTGATAGAAATGAGACAATGCCAGTGACGTTGAATGATTCTCATAGAGACTCAAATTATATAGAAGTAATACAAATGAAAACGACAGGCTGGAAGTGGTGCTAGAAAGAGTCAGAGCATGCACTAACATGGACTCACGTTCTGTAAAATACAACAAGCCCCTACCAGTTTGGAAGCATTAAGAGAAAACCTGAGTGAAATCCAAAAGTTTTATTGATCGGGTGGGGCAGTCGAATGAAATGTAACTCATGTCGTTCCTTATCAGTCATTTTAATTCAAGTGGAACACGATGAGCTGAAGCAAAAACTTTACGCCAAGTCGTGCCAGTCGCAGACCCAAGGTTCTCCTAAACCTACAACGCGGCACTGAGGCAGCCTCCCCAGACACGGTTTCGACCTTAATCATGACAATTAAGATAAGTTCTTACAAATGAGACACGAAGTTTAAACCTCTACCTGAGACATTGATTAGGGCGGGAGGATGGAGAGACTTAATATATATAGATATATTTATATGTATACGCATCTCTTGTAATGGTTGCCTTTAGACGGCGATGGGATCACTATACGACTTGCCTTTCTTGGAGACTGGAAAGTCTTTAATGGGAGAGTGGTTGGTAGCGTGTTTTCTTTCTTTTATTTTATTTATTTAGTTTTTTTGCTGGTTTTTGAGACCGTGTTGTGGAACTCTCATTGGTTACGGTCTTTGGTTATATTGCTTAATTGAATTATTAATATATAGAAATGCTTCTTTACTTAGGAGAATTTCAGCTCCTTACAATTATTTCATTAGACAGCAGACGAAACTACCATTTTTAACATCGATAATTTTAACAAAATAATGAAAATAATATACGTATACGATGTGGCGTCATTTCATATATATGAGGTATTTAATATTACGCAAAACATTGGTAGTTTTAAGTTTAACTCTGGCTAGTTTCAATGTAATTTTAGTTATATTATTTTTAACTGATAGTTAGTTGAAATTCAACTTGAATTATTTTTTATTACACTTTACTTGCTTTACGCTGTGGGTGAAGAGGTGTACTGTAGTTCTAAACGATATTCATTGTGTTGAAATCTTGTAATGTGGCCGATGTTTTAAAGCGTTAAACTTTATAACAACTAAAAAGTTATGCTTGCAACTACGACATAAATTTATTTTATATATTTTACTAGATTTTCTACAGCTTTTATTGGAATTTTAATAGCAAGACGGTACTGTAGCAAATATTTTAGAATTTGTTACCTCGCCAAGGAGGTTTTGTTTCTCTCTCTGTCGTGTGTTCATCACTCGCGGGTGAAACGAAAGAGTGGTGATACAGTTTTTGTTTACGGTTGCTTCTGTTCACCTAAAAAGAGGCAGAAGAAGTTGAACAATTATCATAATCTTTTTGAGGCAGACAGGTGAGTTGACTGAGATGTGAAAAATGCCAAAAAACTAGAGTTTGCTGGTCATAAAACATAACGGTGTTCAATTTGTTACTTGTCTCTCCTCCCGTTGGTGATAGTCTTACACCACGGGGCGTTCTAGTTGTGTATGTGTTCGTCTGGCATCAAGATAACTCAGAAGGTTATGGAAGAATCTCCATAAAATTCACTATAATTGTTTGGTATATTAGGAGAAACAGATGATTAAATTTTGCTGAAAATCCGTTCTACACATTGCCTTCTTGGTAACATACCTCAAAACGTTATGGTCGGATCTTACTGACGTTTCGACGAACTGCTGAGCATGTTACGAGAAGCAAATAACGCAATTTTTGTGATGATCAGATAATCCGTCTGTTGGGCTCTAGGATTGTTTTTATGTTTGTCAGTAACATAACTCAAAAAGTTACGAGCGGATTTTCACAAAATTTACAGGAATTGTTAGATATTGTAGTAAAGCACGGCATGTACAAATTTTGGTGATGATCCTTTGCTCCGTTTGCGTACTTGGCTATATATGTTCTTTGCCTTATTGTTTGTCCGAACATAACTCAAAAATTATGGACGCACCTTCAAGAAAATTACTGGAAATGCTAGAAATACCAGCACAAATGACCAATTCTTGTCGATTATAAAATAGATCTCCTGGTTTCAGGACTTTGATATTTCCATTAACATTACGTTGCATGGTGGAGGTATACGCTCTGAGAGTACTTCTCTAGTTTATTTTATTTAATTTTTACTCTTCTATGTAATTAGGAATATAGTTATTTAGTTCTTCAGAGGGCTTGTCAGTTTTGGGGGCCGTGTATTCTAGTGTCACGAGTGCTCACAAAAATGTTCCTTAATTTTCCTATACTGACTTGTCTTAAGTCACTAGATGCGTGCCATTAGGGACACTCTCCATTCTGTTGACCCGTGTTTCACCTAGCGTTAGGTGGAAAAGCTGTTTATATATGACATTGTATGCATTATTGCCAGCTTTGGTAGTGCATGTGAGCAGAACTTAGTGGCAAATACGTTCTGTGACCATAAAATGACGTGTAATACTACCTATTTGCAACACTACTTATTTGTAATACTACCTATTTTGCAATACTACTTATTTGTAATACTACCTATTTTGTAATACTACCTCTTTTGTAATACTACCTATTTGCAGTACTACCTATTTGTAATATTGCCTATTTTGTAATACTACCTATTTTGTAATACTACCTATTTTGTAATACTACCTATTTTGTAATACTACCTATTTGTTATACTACCTATTTTTTAATGTTACTTACATGAGCGACACAATCTAACGTCCAATTAGCTTTAACTCCTTAAGAGTTTATTTCAGATATTTTCCAATTTGAAAGGAATAATCTATACTATCAATAAACTACTACTAGCCAAAATACTTGGGTTTGCGCCTTAACGGGGCCATTGTATAAGGGGTGTTGAAATAATACGTATAACAAACGAACGCAACTTTTTCTCGTTACATCTAAAAATTTGTGCTTGCTATTGCCACGTACTGCAGTCTGGATATGTAGGTGCTGAAGTTGACATGCGGAGCTGGGCTTGGCTCTATGGCAGCAGTTTCTTGCTGCAAGGTTTCCCGCCCCTGCGGCCGTTTATTGCAAGCCTTGCGGCGGGTGGTCGTGCCCAGCTATTGTGGGCTTTGCCGTCGATAGCTATGTGGCCCTTTCAGTAACTCTGATGATGGTTTGTATTCTACTTCAGGGCCAGAGCACACTGTTACTATTTGTTTTTATTGATGAAGAAGGCCTTTTGTAGCTAAAAGGGGCGCAGATTGTGGCGGAGATTCTTCAGCCTGGAGACGGTCGAAACATTCTAGTTTAGGTTTTTCAAAAGATGCTCAAGATGGCCGGTGATGAATGAATGAATATGACTGCATACCCCAACAACTGGGAGAGCAGCCTGCCCTGCCAGGGGCCGGATGCACAAACGCCTCGTAGAGTTACGGTAACGTAAACCGTACAGTTTCTTGAAAAAGTACCGATATCGCGGCCCAAATTTTGTTACTTTCTTGTACTGATCTTCACAAATTTATGATCAATGTGGTTTGAACCTCCAACCTATGCATACCTAAATAATAGACGGACTCAGATGTTAAACTGAGGAGTAAAATGTAAAACTTCAGCAGTTACATGGTTGCATTCGTGCCTGCAGCTATACAATTACGATGCTGGTAACTTTACAAGGCGTTTGAGCATCCGGCCACTGGTTCGTACTACAGACATACAGCCACTAGTTCAAGGGGAGTGCACGGTTGCAGTCGACTCCCCCCCCTTAGACCATCCCCCATTTCTTGTTAAGGTCAGTGCCCTCGCAATAGCGTTTGAACGCCGGAAATGCCGACTCTACAAGTCAAGCGCAGTAAGGACTCACCGGTCTGGTAGACAGGCTCGATCTTTCCCACTCGCATCAAAAGGTCTGGTGATCTACAGCAGGGGTTCCCAAACTGGGGAGCATGGTACCCCTAGGGATGCGCGAGGACCTTTTCAGGGATGCGACATACTGTTTTGTTCCTCAGTCATCCACAGATTAACTTAGATTCGCGGCACAAAAGTTCGTATGAATTTCACTTGTCATCATTATGCGAGTACTTAATTTTGTAGAGGGCGCGAGAACAAGTAAGAAGTTCTCTAGGGGTTCCAGGCGTAGCAAACTATGGAAACCACTGCACTACAGACTACAACAGCCTGCCATTGCTAGCTGGGTCACCCTAGATAAAATGGTAGCAAAGAGCGGCAACCTACTCTACTAAATTATTATTTTTCATAAATTACGTAGTCTTGGAGAGCAAAGTGTGCTTTATATACCAGATAAACTCATGAACAACACAAAGCCGACGATTATGTGCAATGCTAATGTACTAAATAGAACAGGTACAGAAGTATGTGTAGCATGAAATGAAGCACTAGCAGAAGAAGTTTGAAGATGGCTAGAGATTAAGAATATTTCCTGAAGTAGAATGTCGTTGTAAAGCGTTACTGTTGTGAAGAATTATTCCTGTTCTCTGAAAATAGGAGTGAAAATGAAAGTTGAAGTTTCACTGAAGCGCGAGTACGCATTTGATAGTCTTCACTGTTGCGTCAATGCCGTTGAATATAACATTTGGTTATTTTCACAGCCGTTGTGAAAAAATCACTAAACATAATGTTAGTAATATGTCAAGTAAAGAACTGCAGGAGTTTTCAAAGGATATCGACTGGAAGTTGTGTTGGTTTTGTTTATTCATGTATTTTTTACAACACCTCGAATGAGACTGAGCGGAATCATCGGCTGCCCGTAAGAATAGCAGTGATGGTAACGTTATTTACGAAGTACACCTGCACTCGCATTCCTGTGAGAAAGCCAGCTTAATTCACGAGAGGGAGAGGGTTAATCACAAACTGAATACGGAAGAGGTCACCCAAAATTCACTTCTGGTTTGGGGAAAGTTGTGTTTGGGTGCTCGATCAAAGTCTGAAAATTGAATTTAAGAGTTGACTCGAGAGCAGAGACGTGAAGTTCCGGACTAGTTAAAGAATTAGATTGTCTCGCTCGAAATGAGAGAAAAGAACGTGGTAATGGCTTACTGAACTATCGCAATTGTGAAAACCGGAAAATGTTTCAAATGGAAATTATATCGAACAGAAATTGCTTCAAACAATTCTTTAAAGCAAAGTCAAACGAGAGTAGACCACTCTGAGAGCGCATACCTCCGCCAAGCGAGGCAACGATAATAAAAAATTCAAATTGGCTCTGAAACCCTAATTTTCCTTGTATCAACTCCAAAATCTACTCATTTGTGCCTTTTGATAGTAATAACAGTTTGTGCAATTTTCTTGAAGATCCGTTCGCAACTTTTTGAGTTTTGCTGCTAACAAACATTATGACAAACATGAGCCAAATATACAAACGAATCAACCAATCTACACTAAAATTTAATCGTTTATGTCTTTTAACATTACTAACAACTGTTTTAAATTTCATAAAGATCAATTCATCATTTTTTGAGTTATTGTGATAACAATCATAAAATTAAAAACAACGACAAACTTGAGCGCCTTGTAGCGCAAGACCAGCGCCCGCAGTAGGGAGCAAATTCAACGAAGTCATTTTCGATGAATGAGTTGAGCGCACTGCCCCAAGCGCTTAGCCTCAATCCTCCTCAATAATAACATAGGAAAAATATAGAACGCCCCGTTCCCCAGGCGATCTGCTGCGGTGGAGGCAAATTCAGCCTGGTGGAGGAAAATTCAACGCCGTCATTTTTTATGGTCAGCTAGGACTAGTTTTTCGCATGGGTCACATCTAGGACAATCCGCTAAATTCCCTATAAAACTTATAAAGATTGATCTACTCCTTCGACCACTTATTGGGTGGACAGACTAATGTATATATACTTAAATCTTCATCGAAAACATTATCACCTCTCCCGCTTCGTTCGCGGGTGATGACAAACAAACGAATGGATCATTGTAAAAATTTCATCATTTACTCTTCGTTATATACCTAACAACTAATGTGAATTTCATAAAAATCCATCAATAATTTTTTGAGTTATGGCATTGAGATAAATGAGACAGACATAAGCAAACAAACGGATGGACGGATCTTCACCAAAAGTTAATCATCTGTTCCTCCTAACATACCAAACAATCCCTGTAAGTTTCGTCCAAATCGGTCCATAACTTTTTGAGTTATCTTGATGACAGACAGAATAACAAACAGACTGACAAACCCGACGAAAACATAACCTCCTTGGCGGAGGTAAATATTACCTTATTCAGGTTCTTTTATGCCATGTCACGGGGAACGCATTCCCAGGCGGCCCCCTCATGTTATAGTATCTCGAATCATACCTTCGGGACATCTTTCTTTTTCGTGCCTGGTGTAAATCTTCCGTTCTTTCTGCGCTGACTTATTGCTACAGCCCACTGTAGTGAAGCGAAAGCGAGGATGTGTTGGCAACAATAGCGTGTGTGCGTGTCCGCATTGTTATTTCGGAGCTGAGGCAAGGCCACAGTTTGTCAGTGTACTGCGGTCAAGGTTATTTTTAGGGGGCGTAGCTCAGTGTGTGTGTGTCTCAGGGGGCCCAAGGGGGCATAAGACGGGCCAATTGGGCCATAGAATTGTATTTGTTAGAGTCGCCTGTCCTACGTTATGGGGAGCAGCGACTCGAGGGAGACCTCATGGTTTACCTTAGCTCTAGCGTGTCCTTAACGACGTAGTTTCTTCGTGCCTACTTTGTTTCTTTTCATTTCTATAGGTACTTCTACTTACAACTTTATGTCTGTTTTACCTCTCCTTTCCCAACTTGCATGCGCATTGCTCTTCTGTGGGAACATCTTCGTGCATATGAGGGCTCCACCTTCCTATGCAGGGTGTTCAATAACTATCGTTAAATATCGTTATATATGCATAGTTTTACTTAAAATTCCTTCATCTTCCTTAATTTCAGCATTTGGTCCATCTTGGAGAACAAGGTCTTAACTTGTCATTACAAAAATTTAGAGGCTTGGAAAGCAAGACTCGTGAAGGAATGGGCAAAAATTTACCAAGCTATATCATTCGTGAGCGTTTACAGCAGGTTGTCTATGCCGGTGGAAGGCATATTGAATAGATATTCGGAAAGAATAATAGTTAAATAACATGTTTATTTTCGTGTGATTTATATATATTTCGACTTATTAATTAAATATGGGAAAAAATGGATTGTAACGATGAATTTTCAACATCCTAGCTGTAGCTATAGTGCACGTCTTCTGTCTTCTCCTCTGTTTACCCGCTGTTGCATAGGAGACTGAGGCTGAAGCTAACTAACATAATATTGAAAATATATATAAAGATCGGCACATGATCCAGTTTAGGCATGATTGCGTATCACATGTTAAATTGTTGAGAGACGTACACATAAACGGAATTCTTGGTCGCCCTAAACGTTAAAACACTAAATCAGCCAATTGGGCAGCCCAACATTCTGAAAGGGAGTTAGATTTTTGAGCGGCTGTCCACACTTGCTACATTACCTGGCGTTGACCAATGTTATTTATCGTTATTTTTCCTAATTTTTCTGGTCCGTCCAGGATGTCATTTTTGCAGGTCTTCGATGTGCCGCCCTTAAGTGAGGTGTTGCCCTGTCATTACTTGTATTCAACTTCTTTCATTGCTCACATACCTTGTTTATATTTTAGCTTGTCCCTGGAGCTATTTAAGAATTTCCTCTAGGTCTATTGTCTAAAACTTTGTGAGGTTTCCTCTATATATGTACGTTGCTTAGAGCTTCGCAGTTTTTCTTTTTTTGTTTTTTGTTTGCAAGCTCGCTTGCTGTGCACCATGTCTCTTTTATACAATTTTGCAAATCTTCTTCATGTCTTTAGTTTACAATTTGCGACTCTTCCTTGTCTCCTATTTAATATTCGTGAGCTCTCCTTAATGACTTTGTTTGATAGATGCAAGTTTTTTTTGTATGTTTTTGGTATAATATTCGCAAGTTTTCCTCTTTTTTTAAATCAGCGAGTGTTCCCTATTTCTATTACATACAGATTTATAACTAGAGCAGACAAAGTGTAGCAGTACTACACCTACTCGCAAGAGCACACAATGTGTAGCGGCACTACACCTACTCCCATGAGCACACAATGTGTAGCAGTACTACACCTACTCGCTAGAGCACACAATGTCTAGCGGTACTACACCTACTCCCAAGAGCAGACAAAGTGTAGCAGTACTACACCTACTCGCTAGAGCACACAATGTCTAGCGGTACTACACCTACTCCCAAGAGCACACAAAGTGTAGTGGTACTACACCTACTGTTAGGTACTCAAATTCTAGAATGCAGTAGAAAACTACGTCTGACGCATTGAACTGGTCAGCTCAGGATATAAACATCTTTAGAATTAAATTCACGTTTATCATTTCCTTTCAAAGCATAAAGTAAGTATGTATAGATGATTTTTAAGATGTCTGATAATCCAAACGACGAAGATGAACCAAGATATCAAATTTTCAGCATATAATATTACTGCAATGCCAACAAATGGGCACTGTTGTTGAAGGCTTTGTTTCTACATAACTAAACCTTCACGTTTTGCCGTAGTTAAAATTACAACTCCGTCCAACTTATTTTTTTCTATTTTTGACTATTGACTTCGCAATTGTGACGTCCCGGAATATTTTCTATTATAGACATCGTAATTACGTCGAGTTTACTTCACGAAGCGACTAAAAAATCCCATTTTATCCGTCGCATAATGCGGCAAATGGCTTTTATCGACACCCTAATTAGTTCAAGTTTTTAAAGATGAAGACTAAAATTTGTTAGCAACACCCGAGTGAACTTGTTTTTGTTGCGCCCAACCGAGAAAAAAGAAATTGTTAGCAAAAGGTCCGTTGCTTCACAAGGTTGGTTCAGGGTACGTCTACTGCAGATAGTGGATTAGCTCATGCATGTAATTGCAGGGCCATTAATGGTGATAATTGGGACTTGTCATCACTAGGTTGGTAGTACTTCATGTGTGTATCCTTGGCAGTCTGACGTACTGGCAAGGCATGGTTGGGCTCGGCTTCCTGAGTACCTAACTCTTCTGCAGCTGTGAGGCTTCCTGAGTACCTAACTCTTCTGCAGCTGTGAGGCTTGCTGAGTACCTAGCTCCTCTGCAGCTGTGAGGCTTCCTGAGTACCTAGCTCCTCTGCAGCAGTGAGGCTCCCTGAGCACCTAACTCCTCTGCAGCTGTGAGGCTTCCTGAGTACCTAGCTCCTCTGCAGCAGTGAGGCTCTTGAGTACCTAGCTCCTCTGCAGCTGTGAAGCTTGCTGAGTACCTAGCTCCTCTGCAGCAGTGAGGCTCCCTGAGTACCTAACTCCTCTGCAGCAGTGAGGCTTTCTGAGTACTTAACTCCTCTGCAGCAGTGAGTCTTTCTGAGTACCTAACTCCTTTGCAGCAGTGAGGCTTTCTGAGTACCTAACTCCTCTGCAGCAGTGAGGCTTTCTGAGTACCTAACTCCTCTGCAGCTGTGAGGCTTTCTGAGTACCTAGCTCCTCTGCAGCAGTGAGGCTCCCTGAGTACCTAGCTCCTCTGCAGCTGTGAGGCTTTCTGAGTACCTAGCTCCTCTGCAGCAGTGAGGCTTTCTGAGTACCTAGCTCCTCTGCAGCAGTGAGGCTCCCTGAGTACCTAGCTCCTCTGCAGCAGTGAGGCTTTCTGAGTGCCTAGCTCCTCTGCAGCAGTGGTGGTCAGCACTATCATAGCAGCAGTGGTGGTCAACGCTATCATAGCAGCAGGGGCGGTCAGCACTATCGCAGCAGTGGCGGTCTGCACTATCGCAGCAGCGGCGGTCAGCAATATCGCAGCAGCGTCGGTCAGCACTATCGCAGCAGTGGCGGTCAGCCCTATCGCAGCAGTGGCGGTTAGCAATGTCGCAGCAGCGGCGGTCAGCAATATCGCAGCAGCGTCGGTCAGCACTATCGCAGCAGTGGCGGCCAGCACTATCGCAACGGACAAGTTTTTGTTTATTCCATGTGAGGGGAAGCACTGAAGAGGAACGGCGGCGCTGCTGCCACAGGAGCTCTGGAATTCTGTAGATCGGCGAGGTCAGAGGTTGCGTGGTGGTGGGTGGTGAAGTGGTGGTAGTGGTAACAAGTAGGCGGTTAGTGGTGGCTATGTTTTAGTAGGGTGGAGTTTAGTGGTAAGAAAAGCGTTATAGCGGCTAGTCGTATAGGGTTGTACTAAGTGAATGGGCCAGTTGGTAGTTAGGTAAGGATCGTGCATAGTTGCTGGTTGGTAGGCAGTTGGGTAGCTAGTTAAATAATAATGGTGTAGTTGAAGGTAGGTAAGTAGGTTAAGAAGCTAAAGATGGTTCTGTGGTAACTGGTAGGTTGAGAATAAGTTGTTGGTTATGAGAAGAGAACGCTTGGAGATCACAGAAAGATCGAATTACTTTTTAAATAAGTTCTCTACTATAAACCGAATAAACTATTTTCTCCAAGCCAATTATTTTACCCTGACGGTCTGGCCTCTCTTTCGTTTGACGCAGCACCCATCTCATTGTTACAACAGCCATCCGATCGTAAATAGGGTACACTTAATCCAGCAAACTTCAGTAAACGTTAGTGGTCATATTCTACCTCCATCTTCTTGTTACTGGACTTGTCTCCATGGATCTCCTAAAAGAGTGTCATCTGTGCGCAGCAGGGTAATCACAGTTGCTACTAGTTCGTTGAAAGTTGTGGCAGGGTCGGGAAAGGACTTCTCTGCATACAAATTGGTACATATGTCTCAGTAGTTCATCGACCACTTGTAGTAGAAACCACGGTACCTCTTTTGTTAGTATAACTAAAACTTCGTGTGGCGTGGGACCATTACCCGCGACAGCGAGGGGGAGCTGAAAGTGCTAAGCTAGCAGTTTGGCATTTTTACATCTAGGTCAACCCATCTGACTGCCTGCAAAAGATTGTGATGATGGCTCAGTTCGTTCAGGCAGTTTTTGGGTGAAATGCCAAACAATTATATTCATACATATGGAATGAAAACATTATAACCCCTCTCTCTGATCGCAAGTGGTAATCACCTTTCTTTTTGTTCGTAAGTGATAATCACCTATCACCTCTCTCTCTCTCTCTGTTCGTGGGTGATAATCACGCCTCTCTCTCTCTTTCTCTCTCTGTTCTTGGGTGATAGTTGCCTGTCTCAGTTCGTGGGTAATAATTATATAACTGGACAAACCAATCTATGTTGCGTTTTGCCACTAATGTTAAGCCACTAGGGTTGCCTTACTATGGTAATTACATATATTGTAACGATGTTCGCTTCCGGAGAGCGCTGGTGGGCTATAGAGTGAGCAGACAACTTACAAACATTACTTAGATAAATTGGAAATCCTTGCTTTTCGACCAGAGTGGTTTTCCATCTCTGCCAACTTCACGACGATGTATCAGTGTTTAACTCTAGAGCTTGATGTCAAATGTTATATGCAATAACTGCTCTGCCAGGGGATCACAACGTCTTAAGATTTCCATTCAGTTTGAATTGCTCTATAAAAGTGAACAGACCGTTCCAGAACTTGCACATGAGCTGGATAGCTCATGCAGTAACTCTATGTCGAGTTTATGTAGCTGTTTGATGTCCTACAGTATAGCAGCTAGATACTGTCGTACTATCTAACCGTCAGCAGCTTCAGACACTGCCTGTTTTCGCGTCGAGCGGAGTTACTTTGAAACTTCCATTACCGCCCATTGCTGTATAAGAAAATTCGGAACACCTGTTACTGAGTCCAGCTCTCAAAAGACACTCTGTGTTCTCTTTTACGAAGAGCTGCATGCTCGGCACATATCGAACACCTCCTCACATCTGCTTCGAATGTGCTTGGTGTAGGCTTGGTGACAATGATGCGGCCCTATAATGATCTATATATTATTGCTGCCTCTGCTCGAGTATTGTTCTCCCATCTGGGCTTCGGCTGCTCCCAGTCCCCTTCATCTACCGGACTGACTGACCTGTTCAGTTAGTCGGTATTGTACTCAGAATATTTCGATGGGACTGAGTGTTGTTTGCCTCTGTATGCTTTCCAAAATATTCAGCAATGTGAGCCATTGTTTGTATTACTCTCTTCCTGCCTACGAGGTCTTAGGGAGAAGCACTCAAGTTGTGGTTGAGCCCACCCTTTTGCATTGGAAACTGCAAGGTGCTACATTTATCAGTTCGCTCGTTGTTTTATAGCCCAATCTTTGTTGGCATAGACTTAACTGCCGTGATTCGTGTTCGGCCGTGTTGATGCGGTGGAGTTCATATCGGCTGTGAAAATTTTTGGGTAGAGATTTTTCTTAGCAATGATCAGGGCGCCCCGGTGGTAGCGCTTTTCTCCACTTGGGTTTCGTTGCCTGTACAATAACACACAGGCGCGTAGTTTGGATAATAACTAGAGATACACTCCGCGGACATAAACCTCTGCCCAGTAACGCAATACCAGTGAAATTTTCAAAATGGTCCAAAATTCAGATGTCATCTAGACCACTGCCAAATGAAATTATCTGTGTCTCGTAACATTCGGAGCAGTTCCTGTAAATTTCGTGAAGATCCGCCCGTAACATTTTCAGTTACGCTGTTAACAGAGAGACAGACAAACAGACCAACGGAGAGAAGGACAATCGCCGACAAATACATGTCCTCCTTGGCGGAGATTAGAATAAAAAGGAACCAATTGGCGCTTCAGTTTGTGCTGCGCAATTTCTGGAAATTAGCCTCGGAACTTCGGGCTTTGGCTCCTTCTTTATCGGGCCACCATTAGATCTTCAGTTTATTAGCCGCAAATTGCCAAGTTAGCTTGAGACTCCAAGACGGTAGCGTAATCTGGATTCACATGACTGGCAATTGCTCTCGATAGTCAAAACGTGTGTCCGTACAGTGTGCGTGTGCCCGTACAGTATGCGTGTGCCCGTACAGTATGCGTGTGCCCGTACAGTATGCGTGTGCCCGTACAGTGTGCGTGTGCTCGTACAGTATGCGTGTGCCCGTACAGTATGCGTGTGCTCGTACAGTATGCGTGTGCCCGTACAGTATGCGTGTGCCCGTACAGTATGCGTGTGCCCGTACAGTATGCGTGTGCCCGTACAGTATGCTTGTGCCCGTACAGTATGCGTGTGCCCGTACAGTATGCGTGTGCCCGTACAGTATGCGTGTGCCCGTACAGTATGCGTGTGCCCGTACAGTATGCGTGTGCCCGTACAGTATGCGTGTGCTCGTACAGTGTGCGTGTGCCCGTACAGTATGCGTGTGCTTGAACAGTATACTTGTGCTCTTAAAGTATGCGTGAGTTCATTCGAATGCGCCCAATCTTGAAATTTAGCCTCAAACCTCTACAAAGTAAAGGTAAAGTCAACTTAGACCACACCCTCACCTGGGAAACCCACATGCACTGGTTTGTGCTGCGGGTATAGGCCCACTGGCCCCAGATGAGTGCAGTGCAGCGTTTTTCATTACAACTGTGAAATATCTTCTTACGTCTTTTTAATTATTTTCTATAGCTGTCAATTTCACGGAATTAAAAAAAATTGTAATAACCTCTCTTAGAGTCGCATACCAACCCCAACCATACGAGGGAACTCAAGTATTCCTACCATGTGAGGGTACTCCAAGCAGCCCCTGTGTACCAGGGTACATCAAGAACCCGCACCATACCGGGGAACCCCCGAGTGCCACAACTGTACCAGGGTACCCCAAACACACTAGGGTACCCAAGTACCCCAGCACACGGGGTACAGCGCAACTAAGTGGCCACGAGCGTCACAGATCGTTAAGCTCCCTACCCACGACTTCTCACAATCGCGCTTTTTTCTTCCACGCCGCCCAGTCCGGCAGATGAATAATAGCGAGATTCTATCCGAGCTCCTCACATTCCTGCCCAGCACTCGAATGACGGCAAAACTGAGATCTTTGGGAGCTCTAAATGACCTACGCGTGAGTAAACCAACTGCTACCTATTTGGGTAGTAGGTGGGCCTTAGGGACCATAACATATGCTTCTTATTAGGGTTGCAAGTAGGTGTTCGACTTACGTTACCTCTTTCTGGAAATATAATAGGGGTTCCAAGGTGTCGCACCTATTTGGGTAGTAGATGGGCCTTAGGATTCATAATACATATATGCTACGGTACTCAATAAAGTGATAGAGTAGAGTTTAGGTGCCTTAATGTGGTGATGGTTATTCGATCAATAAATACAGAGAACTTCAAATACGATACGTCATCATGAAGTGAACTAGCTGTTTGGTGTGTCCTGTTCGGGTTGCAGAATGGTGCTGTAACATATGTTACGCATATTAGGGTAGCTGGTTGCCTACTGGATATTTCAATACATACATGCTACCTTCCCGTATAAGGGAAGTTATTTCATACGTAGGCCGTAGGGTTGTTTATGCGCTGACTTGAATTCCTTTTTTTAGATATTAATTGTGAAAATGCTTATTCTATAGTTTTGCAAAATTTCCTGAAAATATTATACATTTTGGTACCGCGCATTTAAAGCCACCTTAATGAAAGAAATTGGTTGCAGTATCTGCTATGGGACTTCTACTAATCATGGGTTCCACTTGCTACTAAATGTCCCTTCCTTTGCCGCTCTTGGAAACCATTGTTGTGTCTAGGGACGCCTAAACAAATTATATAATAATACTACTTATTGTGATAGTAAATATTGATGTTTGTTCAAATGTAGTGACATCTATGATTTATTTCTAAGGCAGTGTCATGGTTGATCGTAATGAGAGTTAATGATATGGAAACTAATTATATGGGAATTAATAATATGGGGAATAATATATAAAATATTGCTGCAATGCTGTGTTAAGTGCACCGTTTCGCTTGGACATATATTTATATATATATATACACACACAAGAGCGGACAGAGGAGCACCTGGTTTCGATAAGATAATGCCAGGTGGTGATGGGACGGGAAGTCGTATTTACACAACATTACCAATTTTCCAAAAATTTCAAACTGTGTATATTTGAAATTTTAACTTTTGTTTTATATAAGGTAGCGCAGAAGACCAGAAGACCGGGAGCATATGGAAAAATTATCAATGCTAGGAAGAACATCCTAATGCGGAAGTAATTATTAACACTATTGTATTATCAAATATATTGAAGGGCAGAAGCCTTTGATAAACTAGCTACAATCTACTGCAGTGCAACTACAGATCTATGGTAGACTAGAGACTGTGGTATTAAAAATCTAACAGAATTTTAGTTTCAACTCCGTATTTTCCCGAACAAATTTTTCGGCCTCTCAGAAACTTAAATGTTGATGGTAAGCAAATTTCTGGGGTGGTCAAAAACTTTGCTAAAGAAGTAGCCTGTAGGTTGTCGCGGCCGTGCTACGGAGACGCAAGTACCATGTCAAGTATTTGTTACAGTGCCCAGTCTAATATGCCAAGTTATGCAACTTCCGCAAAATATAGCCATGCTGAATATAGATTTTTTCAGTTCCCTTTTTTGTAAGCTATAATAATATCTGGTGCCTTTAGTTACAGTGAAATTGACCCTATATATACATATATATAATTAAATATTTGTCTATATCCTTATTTATATACTCATCAGTATATAATAGAAGTGCAAGACACTTGAGCGTCTCACTCAACCGGCAAAACCAATTCCGTGCCCTGCCCCTCACATTCGCAACTTTGATTTCTAGAGAAGATTGGCTCCTCAAACAATCGTCCTATATTTATAGAAGTAAGATGTGTCAGAAGCTTAACGTCTACACACCCTCTGACCTTAGCACCCATATTTGGTGCCTCTATCAGTGTCGGGGGAACAAATCGTGCGTAGGGTCTGCGTGCCCCACGCCGGGGGGTTGGGGGAAAGTAACACTCGCTCAGGAAAGACTAGTAATAACGGTTGATAAAATTACGGGATACACTCAACAGGTGTGTGCATGTTTTGGACAGATTGAATTGAGTTATACCCTCTCCAGGTTGTGGTGGGCAGGATGAAGTCAGCGTTCCTTTGCTGATTTTTCCGTTTCACAGTTTTTTCCCATGATCTTTAGTGCCTTTCCAATTGCATTTTTGTTCTCTCGTTCGTTTTTAGTGCTTGCCAGTTTGGTTTCCCATGCTCTGCATAGCTTTTTCTGTTTCATTATTTGCTTTTCTCATGCATGTGCTTCTTATTGTAACTTCGGCATCCTTCATTAAGCCAAAACTCAGCAGGTGTCCTCTTGTTTCTTGAAGATTCATTTACGTTGTATGTGCTCGCAGGCTTTGGTTGGATGCTGCTAACGGGCTTGTGAACTGCAGCGGGGTAAACTAAGGAATATATCGGTTTACTGCGAGCTTTGTGTGCTCAATAAATCAAATTTAGAGCAATTCTTTTTGCAGCCTTTGTTGTAGCGTCGAGGAAATCATGGAATGTGCCGCCGTAGCTGTAAAGGTGGAAGAAAGAATCGAGTGACCTTATTTATTGGGTTCTCAAAATTGAAATTTACAGCAATAGGAGGTCTTAAAGCTTCTTTATTTTAGTGTGACGGAAATTAAAGATTTTTCTGCCGTAGCTGTAAGTGAGAGATCGAGCGAATTCTCACAGCCTGCCGTGATGAGGCGAAAGCTAGGACATATAGGCTGCAGTAAGGTGTGTTTTCGCACCTGTACATCAATTTCGGTTGTGGGCTGTCCCTGTCACTGTGTTTGTGTGAGGTTGTGCTGTGATTATTGTGAGGATTTCAGTCTTTATTTGCAGCACACTTGGCATTAAACTCTGAAGTATTACGTTAAGTGGAAAAGTGCTCCGAGACAGCAGACCGCCGCCAAGCAACGCAGTGTTAGCGCTGAAATTGAGAGTCCTATCAGTTCCTGTAAATTTCATGAAGATCCGTCGATTACTTAATAAGATATATAGCTAACAGGCAGACAAATAAACTCCAGCAAAAGAAAAAAAAAACACATAACATTCACTGTGCAGGTAATAATATAACATTTGTAACTAGAGCACTCTGAGAGCGCATACCTACACCAAGTGAGGCAACGGTAGCAAAATTTCAAATTGGNNAATCTAATCATTTGTGCCTTTTCATATTAATAACAGCTTGTTCAATTTTTTGAAGATCCGTTCATAACTTTTTGAGTTATACTGTTAACAAACGTTATGACAAATATGAGTCAAACATACAAACAAGCCAACCGATCTGCACCAAAATTTGATCATTTATGTCTTTTATCATTATTTACAACTCCTATAAATTTAATAAAGATCCATTTATTATTTTTTGAGTTCTTGCGCTAACAAGCATAAAATGAAAAACAGGAACAAACAAACGAACGAACAAACGGACCATTACCAAAATTTGATCATTTACTCTTTGCTATATACCTAACAACTCATGTTAATTTCATCAAAATCTGTTCATAACTTTTTGAGTTATGGCATCGAGAAAAATGACGCAGACAAACAAACAAATAAACAAATGGATGGACATATCTTCACCAAAAGTTAATCATCTGTTCCTCCTAACATACCTAACAATCCCTGTAAATTTTATCTAAATCGGTTCATAACTTTTTGAGTTATCTTGGTGACAGACAGACAGACAAACACACAAACAGACAGACAGATGAACACGACGAAAACATAACCTCCTTGGCGGAGGTAATTATAGTCCATATGCAATTTGGAGACCCCGATGGTGTCCTGAATAAAAACTAAATGCATTACGTTTTGTTGTCATTGTTGCAACACTTGACAGCTATAGTCAGTGCGTGTTTGAGTTTGTATTTCAATATCCTCGTTGACGTCGATGTTATATGTATATCCTGATGCCGACTGCTATACACATTTCCTAAACCAACCATGATTAATGTCCGTCTGACTTACACTCTCATGTTTTTATAGCCTGTGACGGAGTATGTTCTCAAGCAAAGTCTTCTCTATGTGTCGGATATAAACTGTGTTGTAGTATATTTACCTCCGCCAAGGAGGTTATGTTTTCGTCGTGTTTGTCTGTCTGTCACCAGGATAACTCGAAAAGTTATGAACCGATTTGAACGAAATTTACAGAGATTGTTAGGTATGTTAGGAGGAACAGATGATTAACTTTTGGTGAAGATATGTCCATCCCTTTGTTTGTCTGCCTCATTTTTCTCAATGCCATAACTCAAACAGTTATTGATGGATTTTTATGGAATTAACATGCGTTGCTAGGTATATAAGAAAGAGTAAATGACCAAATTTTGGTAATGATCCGTTTGTTCGTTCGTTTGTCACTGTTTTTAACTTTGTGCTTTTCAGCACAAAAACTAAAAAAAAAAAAATGAATGGATATATAAGAAATTTATAGGGGTTGTTAGCAATGTTAAAAGACATAAATGGTTGAATTTTGGTGCAGATCGGTTGGTTCGTTTGTATGTTTGACTCATGTTTGTCATAACGTTTGTTAGCAGTATAACTCCAAAAGTTATGAACGGATCTTCAAGAAAATTGCACAAGCTGTTATTACCATCAAAAGGCACAAATGATCAGATTTTGGAGTTTATACAAGGAAAATTATGGTTTCAGAGCCAATTTGAATTTTTTGCTACCGTTGTTTCGCTTGGCGGAAGCAAGCGCTCTCAGTGTGCTCTAGTTTTGCATTAATTCCCAACCAAGCTGCTGCATAACTGCATATATCTGGGTGCATCATGTTCACACAAGGAGCTTCAATAGAGAAGGAGGGAGCCTTGTGGCCCAGTTACAGACTTGCCAGCGAGTCAACGAGATCTCTTATAGCTGTGAGACGCTCATTGGTGGAAAAGACGGGGGAGCAGCAGACGAACCGAGTTACTGATATGCGATTGGTGCTTACGCGACTGGCTGCAGCCATAAGAGACTCTTCTCTGATATGCGATTGGTGCATACGACAACTGGTTGACAGCCATAAGAGACTCATGAGCTTCAACGGGCTAGGCTACTGGCTCCCTCCTTTTCTATACAAGCTCCTTGTGTTCACATTTGATGTATTGTGCCCGTACCAGCTCCATTGTAACGCAATTGGTATCCATGATACCAGGAGGCCAAAGTAGGGTTTGAGATGGAGTGCAGAGTTGGGCCAAGGCTCCCTAGAACAATCTCTGTCTAGGGGGCCTTGGTTGCGCCCGTGGGCGTCAGTCTTATGGGTTCATATGTCGCAGCATTTGCACACTCCATGGTATCCGAGCAGAGACGCTTGTATGTCTTAAAAAAATGTCGAATCCTTGCCGCCATATCAGTCTACGTTGCAAGTATCGCTTGTGAAATTTCTGGCGTATCTCCAAATGTTGAGTAAATAGCACTCAGGAAGCGGCGCACAATTTTGTTGTTTAAACACACCCAGCACATTCGAATGCTGTGAAGTTTCGATTATCAGTACTATATAATAATTCACGTCGTGTTTTTATTTATTTATTTATAACTATATTTATATCTTTCCTGTCACGCTCTATGGGAATAAGATAGGAGAAAATTCAAATTTCAGAAGGCGAAAAAAAAGTACCTTGCAATCTTTTTCTTAGGCAAAAAAAAAAAAGTTGGGTACCTTGCAATCTTTTTCTTCAGTATTAGATAGAAGAGAAATAGAACTCAGTCTGCTTGCCCTTCTGGCAAAAAGAAAAGTTGAGTACCTTGGAATCTTTTTCTTCAGTATTAGATATAGGAAAAATGAGGAAGCCCAAAAGACGGTGGGGGTTTTGGTGAAGTGTTAATTTTTTGTCGTCATTTATAATGACGGCACGGGCCACTAGTAGTTACTATAATCAGAGGTGAAACAGCTGGAATCATGAGGTGCAACAGCTTGAATCATGCGTGGCAGCTGCCGTGAAATAATCACGAGATGCAGCCATTGAATTACGAGATGCAGCATTATAATCACGAGATGCAGCCATTGAATACGAGATGCAGCATTATAATCACGAGATGCAGACATTGAATTACGGGGTTCAGCCATTATAATCACGAGATGCAGCCGTTATAATCACGATGTGCAACCATTATAATCACGATGTGCATCCTATATAATCACGAGGTGCAGCCATTATAATCACATGGTGCGGTCATTATAATCACGACGTACAATCATTATAATCATGATGTGCAGCCATTGTAATCATGAGCTGCAGCCATTATAATCACGAGATGCGGCCGTTATAATCACGAGATACAGACATTTATAATCACGATTTGCAGCCGTTATAATCACGATGTACAGCCGTTATAATCACGATGTGCAGCCATTGTAATCATGAGCTGCAGCCATCATAATCACGAAGTGCAGCCATCATAATCACGAAGTGCAGCCATTATGATCACGAAGTGCAGCCAATATAATGACGTGGTGCAGCCAATTATAATCACGAAGCGCAACCATTATAATCACGCCGTGCATCCATTATAATGACGAGATGCAGCCATTACAATTACGAGATGCAGCCATTACAATCACGAGGAGCAGCCATTATAATCACGCCGTGCTGCCATTATAATCACGCCGTGCTGCCATTATGATCACGAGGTGCAGCCATTACAATCACGAGGTGCAACCATTATTATCATGCCGTGCAGCCATTATAATCATGAGGTCCAACTACTATAATCACGCCGTGCAGCCATTATAATCACGAAGTCCAGCTTATAATTATAATCATGCCATGCTGCCATTATAATCATGAGGAGCAGCTATCATAATCACGCCGCGCAGTCATTATAATCACGAGGTGCAGCCATTATAATCACACCGTGCAGCCATGATAATCACGAGG
>LQNS02276927.1:7142984-7171198 GCA_001587735.2 Parhyale hawaiensis | reverse complement strand
TCACGCCGTGCAGCCATGATAATAACGAGGTGCAGCCATTATAATCACGAGGTGCCGCCATGATAATCACGAGATGCAGCCATTATAATCACGAGGTGCAGCCATGATAATCACGAGGTGCAGCCACTATAATCACGAGGTGCAGCCATTATAAGCACAAGGTGTAGCCATTATAATCCCGAGGTGCAGCCATGATAATCACGAGGTGCAGCCATTATAATCACGAGGTGCAGCCATTATAATCATGCCATGCAGCCATTATAATCATGAGGAGCAGCTATTATAATCACGCCGCGCAGTCATTATGATTGTTGTGCGCGTTTGGTGGATTTGCGCGTTTGGTGGATCGTTCAAATTTTAAAATGGAAAAAAAAACAATCCTTGCCTTCCCTAACCTACCCGACATTAAACCCGAATATAGTCCAACTTACCCGAAATTACGGCCTAATACCTACAAACGCGCAGCGCGATCGATCGATCGCGCAAATCCACCAGACTCGCACATCATAATCACGAGGTGCAGCCATTATAATCACACCGTGCAGCCATGATAATCACGAGATTCAGCCATTATAATCACGAGGTGCAGCCATGATAATCACGAGGTGCAGCCATGATAATCACGAGGTGCAGCCACTATAATCACGAGGTGCAGCCATTATAATCACGAGGTGTAGCCAATATAATCACGAGGTGCAGCCATGGTAATCACGAGGTGCAGCCATTATAATCACGAGGTGCAGCCATTATAATCACGAGGTGCAGCCATGATAATCACGAGGTGCAGCCACTATAATCACGAGGTGCAGCCGCCATACACAGCCACATAACAACTCCAGCAATTAAGGAGGTGTGACGGGGCCGGTGTTGATGGCCCCTCAGCTCCACTCCAGCCATTAATCTCGACACGCAGACCCTGCGGACAATTACCCACGCTCCCCGAGCAGCTCCTACGTTTCAATTACGTCGCCTAAAAATAAAATATGACGCAAAAAACCCAAGCTTAACAGGAGAATTTATTGGCTCCTTAAAATGTAAATTGAACAAATATGTTAGCAGAGCTGAAAGAACCCAACGCAAATGTGGTTCTCTGCTTAGCGTGGGAGATGAATGGGGGTGCCACCTGAGGCTTGGGTAGCGTGGCGGTAATGTGGCAATGATGGGTGTTCCTATCCTTAGAATGTGACACCTCATCTGCTTGTGGAAACTTCGCCTTCGAAGGTGTGCTGGAGACAGCAATGTTGAATGTCGAACGTTTGAATGTGACACCCCATCTGCTTGTGGAAACTTGGCCTTCGAAGGTATGGTGGAGACAGCAATGTTGAATGTCGAACGTTTGAATGTGACACCCCATCTGCTTGTGGAAACTTGGCCTTCGAAGGTGTGCCACAGTACCTATATCGTTGAGCCTAGCCTACAGGAATTAACTAACCCAAGTGATTACCCGTATGTCCCCCCGCGCAACGCCAGGTAACTATAGTCTATATAAGAAGGCAAGGTACACGTATGAGTAAACCTCTTGTTTCATAGTCCACTGCGAAGGGACTAAATGTAAATTCATCTCGGGGTACATTCGTCGAGGTTACATCGTCGTCATGAATTCATTGATTGGTATATTAATCGAACCGTAAATTCATCAAATGGTAAATTCATACAATGGTTAATTTATTGAATGGTATCTAAATCCAATGGTAAATAAAAGGAACGACTGAACTTGCACATTACTGAACGAGAGTAACTGGAACGGGCTCGACTGGAACAAGCGCAGTGGGAATATGCAGGACTTGGAATGAGCACGTGCCTAACGGAATGCGCGCGCACTGGAATAAGCAGCAAAGCACTTCATAGGCACCGGAACCTTGCTTCGCCTAATCTATCATAACCTAACCTGACCTATAACCTAGCTTAGCCTAACCAAGTGTAGCTTAACCTAATGACCTTATACCTAATCTGTCTATCCAAACTTAATATTATCTAGTCTAAAACGTAAATTTTAGGTGCGAGGCACTTATCCTAACCCAACCTTACCTAACCTAACCAAACCTAACCTAATCTCCACTCTCACTTAGCCTATTAGCGCTTATTCTGTTTCTCGCGTGTTCCAGGCGCGCTCCAGCCCGTTACACTTTTTCAATTCCACGCGCATTCACCTTTCCTAAATGAAAGTGAACGGTTACTATTCGATGAATTTACCATTCAATGAATTTATAGCGATGGCTTAATTACCGGCTCCTCGATCTGCTAGGGCACAGATCACGGACCGTGGAACGGTCGTAGGTTCACAGTCGTCATTTGAGTCTAACGTCCTTGACGCCATAGCTGTGGTGATTTGTGATCGACTGCAGCCGTGCATTCTACGGCCCTAGCCGGTCTTTTTCTGCAGTGCGAGCTTAGTGCATATGGATTTCGTTGTTGAGGTGTAGGGTCAATATAGCTTTACCGTTATGTTCACTCATCCCGCGTTATGAGGAGTTGCGTCCGAGGAGCATTATTTGTTATCTTAGCACTATGTTCGGCTGTCGAGGCACCTTTCCTTCGTGTCAAGTTTATTTCTTCTCTTCCCTTTTTCCTACTGATGATCCTTGTTCTGTTCTTCCTCTTCTTCGCTAAGTTACTGTTCGCTTAAGCCATATGTTCCGCGTTTGGAGTCCGCACTTGTCTTGACACAGCACATGTCTCTTCTTTTTTCCTCTTTTGCCACCGCATCTTGTCTAAGGAGACTTAAACTAAGCGAAGTAGGTATTTCCTAACCTTACCTAGCGTTTACCACAGCAGTTGTCTTCATTTACCTCATCTGCTGCCTGCCGCTCCCTTACGCGCCGAGACGAAGACGATACCGTTGTCCTGTGTCCGTACTGTGGTCGCTGCCTTCTTGAGCACAAAATACGAAACGTTCTTTACACCCTATGCGATATCGTTACCGTGGGTACGGCTTTTGGTTGTACGGTGTTTCGTTGAAATTACCAGCCGCCACGACAGCGTTTATACGGCGGCTAGCAAATAACAATTGTGAAGTTTCCTTCTTTGTTCTATTCCCAAGGACATCTTTCCCGTTTTATTCGCTGAGCTTGTACACAGTTCACTCGTTATGAGCTCAAAGAAAAAATTATTCTATGTGGATACGAAGAACAATGTAGTATCTATGATACCACGGAGAGGTACTTGAGAGATGCTCAGTTCTGTGTTTCCAAAAAAATTTCATACCAACGGCCCACATGCAGTGTCGTTTAGCAGATGAATTTTGTCCTATTTAATTCATCAGATGGGGATGGAGAGATATGCAGTAAGTTGTCTTTTATCATATATGGGACTACTTAAATTTCGAACTTCAGGTCGGAAGGCTTCTGACGTGAGCGGACTTTATCGGAATGATAAAAAAAACTTGAAATTGAAGGGAGACCGCTTACTGCATTTTAAAAGGAACTTCTACGGATCTTTCTACAGTTACTTAGAAGTTTACACAAAATCGAGGCACAAATAAGGCTCAATAGCGAGCCAGGAGCCGTTTGGGCCGCTGTCGCTGCCGGGAGCCGTCGCAGGGACACGCAGGAGCCGCACGACGGTGGCTCATCAGCCTCCGTTATCGCATCTTCATCGCAACGATTTATCTTGGTACGATAGCGCTGCCGTGACTGACCGTCGATCTCTGGTGGCCGGCCGTAATGAGCCGCGGCTCCCGTAATGAGCCGTACTTTGTGTGACCTACAGCTCTTTTTTTTTAAACATGTATATGTTTAAAATATATATGACATGTGTATATAGAGTATATGTGTAATTTGGGAGCATCCTTTTATGTAGTTGTGTTCGGTTGAACGTCACACATATTTCTTTGCTAAAATGTTATCATTTGCTTTTTCTCCAAGAACGCATTTTTGAAAATCACATGTGGTTCTGTTCAATGGATAATATGCACCGTATATACTGTATGTGCTTGTGTGGATAGACGGTACGGCACCGTAAATACTAACCTTTTTTTTAAGTGTATAGATTTACTTATCTCCTCGAACTTGAATACTGTATAGTTCGTCTTACGGTGTGATGAAAATAGTAAGCCGAAATTTAGGATTTGTTTCTGATTGTGACGAAGGTTCGCCCATGCTCTGTTATGAGGAGCTGCGACTCCTATTAGGGACCCTGTAGGTCAGTTACCTATAGCGAATCTTTTGTTCCTCTTAATATCTAAGCTAACCATCCTTGTAAATTTATAAAGATCCGTCAGTAAAATCTATAAAGATCCGTCCGTAACTGTTTGAACTATTTTGCTGGCAGACAGGGACACAAATAGACAAAGAAACACACAGACAAACTTCACAAAATTATTACCTCCTTGGCGGACAAAGTGACAGACATAAAAAAAAAACTCGAAAAAATCACAACCTCCTAAGAGGAGGTAATAATAGTAATAACAGTGGTTGTGGTGATGCTGTTACGCTCAGTTGGAAACTGATAGACGAAAATTAGACCAGGTTGCAGGTGATGGTAAGATAATCAAAAATTAGACCAGGTTGCAGGTGATGGTAAGATAATCAAACAAGCCTTGAAATTGATAAACCTTTTTGCCCAGCTACTTTGAAATAAATGTGAAGTATATCATAGCACTTTCATACATCCCGATTTTTGTACTTCTCCCTAAATTAAAGCTTCAGTTGCTCTGAAATGACGATGCACATATTGAGTAAATATCAGTGAAGTGAAGGAGAAGATATGCTACAGAGAACAGTGGAGCCCCGATAATGAGCAAACGAAATGGTGTTTCGGTGCAATCATTTTTCTCTACCAAATTTTCTTCTGTTGATGATGCAGCTTTCTCGTTGGAGAAAAAAAAAAAAGATTGAAATAATGTTATTACTTATCAGTGATACGCAGATGCAGTTGTGTTTTCAATGATGTTTGATTGTTGAACAGCATTTAGTTTGCTGCATGGCGCCGAACTGAATGCAGGATTACGCTGTTCGAGTCGCCTCTTTTGATCATCAAATACTGTATGTCCTTCCTATCTGAATTAAGTTTATTAACGGAAGTATGGTCGGTGAAGAAGTGTCCTCAGAAATTCTTTGCCTTTTTTTGATGACCGGTACGTTAAAATCTATTTATATGTAAGTACATCTTTTAGTAACAACTGGAGCCAGGACCCAACCTATAATGATCTTCAGACCCAGACGTCAGAGTCTTGGTACTCGATCTACCACAAAGCATATAAACATGACAACGGTATAAAGCTGTAGTCAGGAGGTCTTCAATTAGAGCCCTGCATGATTGCACTGTTAGTCCGTATATATTATATTATTTGCCAAGGTAGACGCATGAGATTTATTTTTCGATTATTCCACGTGCTAATAGCTACATAATATATGAATAAGTATGTGCATTTCTAGCGATGATTTGCATAATGGAGAGGTTTAATGTAAGTCCAGAATTACACAACGAGGCTCCGCTTTCGCATTGAGACGTCGCTTCTGCTGTAAGAAATGCCGCTGCAAAATTAAAAGACTCTGTGCTGCCCTAAAAACAGATACTCATTGGAGCAGGTGCAATCTCGCTCAACTGCTGCAATGAAAACATTTATCTTCGTCCAATTTCTGCTGCCTCAGGTTATCATTGAGCAAATGCCAGCAGTTCACGCGAAACTATTCATTGATTCGAAGATTGGAGGACTGTTCATGTAATTCAACTTCAACCTAGGTTAGTGCATTTGTACAAAATTTAACCTAACCTAGCCGAACCAAATCCAACTCAAGTCTAGTAACTACCCTGTGTAGTTACATAGTTCCTAACCCTACCAGCGAACTCAATTCAATCCATCATAATATAACTCAACCCATCACAGCATGACTCAACCCATCACAGACATACCCAGGCTAACTTGACCCAACTCATCTCAACCCTGTCGAAGTTAACCATTCTCCTCCCACTCTTCCTTACACGGAACATGCTATTCTTACGTAAAGTGCTGCACACGTTCCCTATTTACGAACACTGGCGGGAAAAAGGTTACCTCAACTTTCTCCATCTGAAGTAAACTCACCACAACTTAACGCAACCCATCTCGGCAATACTCAAGTTTACTCGACCAAAACAACCTGCACTAACCTCGCGATTAGACAACTGTCAACCTCATGAGGCTCCCGCTGCGCGTGTCGTCTCTGTGCCCGGGGGCGGCCGCCATTACTGCCGGTGTATTTCACGAAGCCATTAACCAGGAGTATCTTCCCTGCCCTGACTGGCCCCTTGCTCTCTACCCTTAGTCCCTAATACTCTTCCCCTTCTCCCTGCTCCTCCTTAATCTGCCGTTAGTGAGCTTGCTCTCTACCTTAACCTGACGTTAGTATCCTTGCTCTCTACCTTAACCTGACGTTAGTATCCTTGCTCTCTACCTTAACCTGATATTAGTATCCTTGCTCTCTACCTAAACCTGACGTTTGTATCCTTGCTCTCTACCTTAACCTGACGTTAGTATCCTTGCTCTCTACCTTAACCTGATTTTAGTATCCTTGCTCTCTACCTTAACCTGACGTTTGTATCCTTGCCCTCTACTTTAACCTGACGTTTGTATCCTTGCTCTCTACCTTAACCTGACGTTTGTATCCTTACTCTCTACCTTAACCTGACGTTTGTATCCTTGCTTTCCACCTTAACCTGACGTTTGTATCCTTGCTCTCTACCTTAACCTGACGTTTGTATCCTTGCTCTCTACCTTAACCTGACGTTTGTATCCTTGCTCTCTACCTTAACCTGACGTTTGTATCCTTGCTCTCTACCTTAACCTGACGTTAGTATCCTTGCTCTCTACCTTAACCTGTCGTTTGTATCCTTGCTCTCTACCTTAACCTGACGTTTGTATCCTTGCTCTCTACCTTAACCTGACGTTTGTATCCTTGCTCTCTACCTTAACCTGATTTTAGTATCCTTGCTCTCTACCTTAACCTGACGTTTGTATCCCCTAAGCGTTTATCTCATCAGGTGCACTATGTTCGGTCTGCAGTTCACCACCTTATCGACGTAATATGAATTGACTGCTAGGCCTGGGGTATTATTATGTTGCGCTGTTTGGGGTAATTAGGAAGGCGCTGTTTAAACAATCATTTTTGTGTTTTTGGAGTAATGTAGGCGCTGCTTTTTAAACATTTATTGTGGTGTTTTTAATACAATAATTAGCTGGTGCTTTTGCAGCAGCTATTCTTGTGCTTTTGGGGGCAACAGTGACAATACTTTTGGTGCAGTGACAATACTTTTGGTGGTGACAATATTTTTGAGGCAGTGACAATACTTTTGGGGCAGTGACAATACTTTTGGGGCAGTGACAATACTTTTGGGGCAGTGACAATACTTCTGGTGCAGTGACAATACTTCTGGTGCAGTGACAATACTTCTGGTGCAGTGACAATACTTTTGGTGCAGTGACAATACTTTTGGTGCAGTGACAATACTTTTGGTGGTGACAATATTTTTGGTGCAGTGACAATACTTCTGGTGCAGTGACAATACTTTCGATGCCGTGACAATGCATTTAGTGCAGTGACAGTACTTTTGATGCCGTGACAATGCATTTAGTGCAATGACAATACTTTTGGTGCAGTGAAAATATTTCTGGTGCAGTGACAATACTTTCGATGTCGTGACAATGCATTTAGTGCAGTGACAATACTTTCGATGCCGTGACAATGCATTTAGTACAGTGACAATACTTTCGATGCCGTGACAATGCATTTAATGCAGTGACAATACTTTCGATGCCGTGACAATGCATTTAGTGCAGTGGCAATACTTTCGATGCCGTGACAATGCATTTAGTGCAGTGACAATACTTTCGATGCCGTGACAATGCATTTAGTACAGTGACAATACTTTCGATGTCGTGACAATGCATTAAGCACAGTGACAATACTTTCGATGCCGTGACAATGCATTTAGTGCAGTGGCAATACTTTCGATGCCGTGACAATGCATTTAGTGCAGTGACAATACTTTCGATGCCGTGACAATGCATTTAGCACAGTGACAATACTTTTGATGCAGTGCATTGGAGGACATCAAACCAGTGACCACAGCAGCACTACGGATGTAATATCTCTCAGCTGACATCGGTCAACAGAACAGAATGATTGGACGTGCCGGCAGCTAAATCGCCCAACCGAATTTTGTGACCTCCAAGATCCTTGTTAGGGTAGTGGCAGCAATTTGTAAGCATGAAACAACTTCTGTGAATGAATTCTCAGCATTTAATGGTAACTGCGCGTTTGGTCAGCTTCAGCCGAATATTCAACCTCCACGGGGCAAGCGACCATCTATGTGCGGTTATTTCCTTATAACGCTATGCCCGAGAGTGCGTTTTTCAGCCGCGCCGTAAAGGGTTAACAAGGGATCACGATTTCATGAGTACCTTATGCAGCAGAAGTTTCCAGTTTGCTCTCCTCCCAATTTAGGGTACATTTTCTAACGTGAGGGCTCCTAATTTACATTTTTTTTGAGGGAAGGGATCGCAGTCGAGCGTAGGAGGGAGCCCCACTGTATGAAGTATATCGTTCTCAAAGTATTAACGTATATTGAGGTGCTTTCCTCGTCACTTCGACCAAGAAAGCGAATCCGACAGCGTTTTATATGCGCCGGCCTTCAGTTATGAGTGCGGGATTCTTTAGATTGAGTTTAAGGTGTTTTTCGCAAATCGATTGTGCATGAGACGGTCTAAATTCAGTGCTAGAGAGCATATTGTTTTTCAAAGAAGACTGTATATATTGATGAATTTGATAATACTAATGTTAGTTTGCATTTAGAACGAATTGCGTTGATCATTTGATTTAATGTACGCAATAATTGTTCTGCAGTGCGGACAGAATTGTATTTTCAATTAATTTCTCACTATGACAACTACACTCTACTTAATTAGCGAAAATTTTATTTTGTCAATGGATATACTACTATTAAATTTGCCTTGAACTTCAAACAAAACCGTATTTTCGATAAACTCATCACTATACGAAAATTGCCTCGAATTAGCCCCTAGACACTGTAATTGCGGTCTCGGGGCAAAGGAGAGCCTGAAATTGCCTGCCATTAGTGAATTAATTGTCTAGGAAGAAAGAAAGCCATTAATTGCGGCGTGATTAGTGTCATTATAAGCATGTTAATGCGATATTAATACGGTTCAGTTTTATACGCAATGGCGGCAGCGTCTCGCATTATTTTCTTTGAATTTTCATTTAATTTCTTCGTGTTCATCGTTATCGCTAGATGCTGCGCTAGATGCCAAATAAGCTTAAGTAAATATGTCTACATATACTATAGTTTTACGCGTTACATGTACATGTAAGATATTACACATTTTCATTATTATGTATATTTATGTACAAATACAATTATATCAGTAAGATATTACCTGTATAATAGAATTTTATATCACGTATAATTTATTTAATTTTCAATCACTAAATTATCTGAAAGTGTTATCAATACTTCAACGGAGCATATACTTAATGGTCTAATTGGATCCACGTTTATAGTAATTGAAAAGTATCATCTTGTTACCAGCATATTTCTTGATCGCCACGTTCAAGACTGGAAGAATTTTTTATTATTTTAATTGACTATAAATATAATAAGCCTGAGGAAAATTATTGATGACCTAAGGCCACGTGCCACGCAGTAATTAGTTTTGGTTTTTACCTACGAAATTAGTTGAAAATTGGTTAAAGACCCGAACAAATTATTCTGTTGAATTGCCTGCCATGTTAAAGGATTTTATTAAACTAATTTTGAAAGCCTTCGAGGCCTGTGGAAATTCTTCAAAGCTTGACGTTTGCAAGAGCTGTAGAAGTCAACAAGAGCATTAAAAATCAAATGTATTCGCACTAATAAAAACAAGCTTTCATAGCTATGTATTTTTCACTAAATCCAAGCTTAGTCAGAGCGTGAACAATTTCAATCCATAGTGATACGGTGCATTCCAGTTCTGGGCATATTCTAGATTGTTCAACAATACCTTTAAAGCTCCAACTTATTCTACAATATTCATTTTAAGAATTTTTTTGGGAGAGTTGTTTATAAATCAATATTTAAGGTAATAAATTATTTCTGTCCGTTTTTAATGAGAAGGAAAACCGTTTCGCTGTATGAATAACTTACATTTAGTCTTCGAAGTAATCGGCATCGAGTACCTTTTGCCAACGTGTCTCCAGCCTTTCAATACCTTACGGTAAACTCGGGGTCTTGGGCGCAAAGAAGTCCACGAGGGTTTGGCGCAAGTCTGCTTCGTTATTGAAGGATTTACCACAAAGATGATATCCAGGAAGGGAAAGAGGTGGTAATCGGATGGCGCCAGATCAGGTGAATAAGGTGGAAGGCACAAAGTCGCCCACCGAAGTCGCTGTATGGTATCCCTCGCCACTCACGCGACATGCGGTCTGGCTTCGTCATGATGGCACCTTTGCGATTGCTGGCTCCGTCTGGCGCCATGCCTGTCGCTCACGTTCCAATTGCTGCGAGTACAGGTCTGCAGTGACCGTTGAGCCCGTTGGTAGCAGCTCATAATGAACCACTTGATGATCCGTCCACCAGACAACATACCATAATCTTGCGTGGGCCCACAGACGGTTTTGGGGTGTAAGGGACAGCATCTTGGGGTGACAGCCAATGTTTGGAAGGTTTGGGAGTGCCCCACAGAACCCACTTTTTATCACATCACTGGCAATCATTCGATTGAATATGGATGCGGTACGGTGGCGAGAGAACAATGATACGCAGGCTTCAATAAATAGCTAATCAAAAACGGACTGATCTTTTTTGGCTACCTTATAATATCATCGCGAAAGAAGGGAAAGCCATTAATGTAATATGAAAAATCACATTGTTAGCAGACAGGAAGCTGAAACAGGTAGCAGGAAAATAACTGAATGTTTCAAAATCAGCGACTTGACAGATAACAAGCAAATAGAAAAATTTATTGCTCCGTCAAAGCTACGAAGATAAAATTTTGGCTCCAAAAACTTAGCCTCTTAATTATGGTCTGGCCCAAGATCGTCAGAGCTGCTAAAGCTAAACGTTAGGGAGCAATGAAAGACGTGTAAAAATGTCTTGCAGAAGAAAGTGTGGACATTGGTTTCATTACAGTGTCCCATATGCTGCACGAAAGACAGTTTCATGCAAGACACCACTGTTGAACAATGTCTATTAATACCCACGAGTAAAGTTTACCAGGAACATATGGATACAAATATCAATCTTCAAGCCGTGTTTTGTGGTCAGGTGAAACGAAATTTTACTGTTCGGCTACAGAAATGTAAAGTAAATTTAGGGAAAAGTTGGTGAGGTACCGTCCCGATCGAGAAACCCCTATTCCTGGAGAGAAGCATGGTAGGGAATCCACTATGCTATCGGGCTGCTGTGTTGTCTCGTGTTGGTGCCCTTCGATCGTCGCATCGAAGATTATAAAAAGATCCATGAGAAAAATTTGAAGAAAGTACGAACACTCGGAACCTTAAGCTTGGACGACAGGATGGTCCCAATCTGACGTGAGTAGAAGGCTAAATTCTTGATTGAATAGTTGAATAAGGTGAATATAAATATTTAGAATGGCCATCATAGTCACCAGACCTCAATCGAATTAAAAATTTGTGTCTAGAGCTGTTGATTCACGTTCATGCAAGATAGACACATGGAAAAAATGCTCGCGAGCTGGAGATCCCAAATGGTATTTATATGAACATAGTTTAAATTACAGCTAGCGTATAACAAGTGTAATTCGGAAGAAAGAGTATGCAGTTGTTATTATTCATAAGATTTGTTCCGATAAGTACTCTATCTCATTCGGTATTAATTCCTTTTGATTACATGTTGATCTAGTTTCTTTGTAAATTCTTTATTGTTTTCTTTATAAATCTCGGCAGTTCTCGTTCATATTATTGCATGTACAGTGTGTGTATGTTTAATTAACCTAGCATGGGTCGCTTAATTACGAGGCGTGATAAAAGTACAACGTTAACATCGGAGCGCGAATAATTTTTGCATGTAGGTGCTGTACATACGAATATAAAATAGTTTTTTGTTGGTAATTTCCGCCAATATTCTACCCTGAAAGTTACTGTTGGCAGTGGAAACAGGGACACTTAATTTCAAGGATCAGCTCTTAAGAATTAGCATCCCTCTTGACGCGTGTACTATCAGGCATTAAAAGTACGGACTTTCCGTTCAAATCCAGTTTGGTAAAATTAGTTCATTCATCTGAAATTTACTTTTTCAGTATAGAGATGGGTATTCTCTTGCATTTATTTCGCTTCTATAGATTCCAAGATACTGTGGATGTTTCAAATTTTCAGTTTCTTTAATTCACGTTTTTTCGATCGCTTGAGCTTCCGTCTCTGTCTTTCCCGGCCCATTCCTCGTTGGTTTTCTTCGGCTGACTTCGCAGCAGATGAAACTTTACACTGGGCAGAAGTTATACATTATGCGTATATACTCTTTTCTGCAATCATATTCTAATCTTGATGCGATACGCTAGCGAACATTTTCGGGGAATTGAAGAGGTTGATCGCTATTTTATCGTCCAACGGATTTAAATTTCACTAGTTTTCTTGCATTTAAGAAATGTTCACTATTTTCTCGTCCAACGGATTTAAATTTCACAAGTTTTCTTGCATTACAGAAATTTTCACTATTTTCTCGTCCAACGGATTTAAATTTCACAAGTTTTCTTGCATTACAGAAATTTTCACTCTTTTCTCGTCCAACGGATTTAAATTTCACAAGTTTTCTTGCATTACAGAAATTTTCACTCTTTTCTCATCCAACGGATTCAAATTTCACAAGTTTTCTTGCATTACAGAAATTTTCACTCTTTTCTCGTCCAACGGATTTAAATTTCACAAGTTTTCTTGCATTACAGAAATTTTCACTCTTTTCTCGTCCAACGAATTTAAATTTCACAAGTTTTCTTGCATTACAGAAATTTTCACTATTTTCTCGTCCAGCAGATTTAAATTTCCCGATTATTTTTCATTACAGAAATCTTACTCCTCTGAATTTATGGCATCGCTCACTTTTATATATTAAACAGATAATAAAAAAATTGAAAGTGTAATGCATTTATTGCAGAAAAAACGGTGCCGCAAGCATGAAATAACAATAAAGGCGTTTTTTCCTATAGTCTTTGCCGTAATTTTTGATGGTATGAGTATACCAGTGATAATGTAAATATTATTAAAATATCCCATTGGAGCCCCAGCGTGAAGTGAAATTAAAACTCCTCTTCTCCTTGCAAAGCACTCAAATTTATATGCCCATTTCCCATCCAAAAATAAAGAAGAGAAAGCTATAAATAGCGTAATAGCAAGACATCATGTATAGCATCGTTACACAAACATTAATAACGTGCTCTCGGTGAACCTAATCAGTAATTAAGGTCTCTTCACAAACGAGGTATCAAATTAAAGGTTTCATCATTACGTGAAACTCTTTATGTACATTCCCGAGCGCTCTGCCTAATTTATTCCGAACCTCTATAAAGAGGAGGGCGAAAAAAAATCTAAAACAGGTTTATCGGCCTGGGTAAATAGCTGCCAGGGCCGCAGCAGCAGGGACGGTTGGTATATATATTACCTATAATACGAGAGGGACAGCTAAGTCTTTATTGCGACAAGCAGCTTTATTGAATACTTTTTGTTCTCTCAAATACCGTACCAATTAGGCGCCATTTGATAGCTCAGGACGCATCCGTCGCTGCTGCTATTTGCTCGTAATATGAATGTTGACGTAAGTGGAGTTTGCATGGAGATGTGTGTGTGTGTGTGCTCCAGTTGGGCGTTTGGAATCATTCTGATAGCCGTGCTCCAGGTACTGGAGTTTATTATACAGTCCTCCATTCGTTGGAATTCATGATACCCGTACGTGTTACATAGGGCGTAGTTCCTGACACTTGTGCTTCATATTCTGGAATTCTGGAAGTTGGAGTCGCTCCTGTGCACGCATTCCGTACCGTGGCCACTGAAATTTTTATACTCCATAGCCTTTTTTATCCTGTGTACCACCTTAGTTCTTACTGACCTTGTGCTCTGTTTCGTGAAACATGTGATACCGCGCCGCAGAGTCTGGAGTTGGTGATGCCATGCTTCATGTCCTGGAGTTTCGGTACCGTACTCCGTGTCCTGGAGTTTCGGTACCGTGCTCCATGTCCTGGAGTTTCGGTGCCGTGCTCCATGTCCTGGAGTTTCGGTACTGTGCTCCATGTCCTGGAGTTTCGGTACCGTACTCCGTGTCCTGGAGTTTCAGTACCGTGCTCCATGTCCTGGAGTTTCGGTACCGTGCTCCATGTCCTGGAGTTACGGTACTGTGCTCCATGTCTTGGAGTTTCGGTGCCGTGCTCCATGTCCTGGAGTTTCGGTACCGTGCTCCATGTCCTGGAGTTTCGGTACCGTGCTCCATGTCCTGGAGTTTCGGTACCGTGTTCCATGTCCTGGAGTTTCGGTACCGTGCTCCATGACCTGGAGTTTCGCTACCGTGCTCCATGTCCTGGAGTTTCGGTACCGTGCTCCATGATCTGGAGTTTCGGTACCGTGTTCCATGTCCTGGAGTTTCGGTACCGTGTTCCATGTCCTGGAGTTTCGGTACCGTGCTCCATGTCCTGGAGTTTCGGTACCGTGCTCCATGTCCTATAGTTTCGGTACCGTGCTCCATGTCCTGGAGTTTCGGTACCGTGCTCTATGTCCTGGAGTTTCGGTACCGTGCTCCATGTCCTGGAGTTTCGGTGCCGTACGTGCTCCATGTCCTAGAGTTTCGGTGCCGTGCTCCATGTCCTGGAGTTTCGGTACCGTGCTCCATGTCCTGGAGTTTCGGTACTGTGCTCCATGTCCTGGAGTTTCGGTACCGTGCTCCATGTCCTATAGTTTCGGTACCGTGCTCCATGTCCTGGAGTTGTAGTGGCACTCAACAGAGCGCTGTAACTTTAAGAGTGCGGTAGTCTGTGATTTCGCATTCTATATTTTATAGTAAACTAGAGTACTCTGAGAGCGTACACCTCCGCCAAACAAGGCAATGTTAACGAAAAATTCAAGTTGATCCTGAGACCAGAATCTTCCTCTTTCTTTTCACTAAAATTTGGTGATTTGTGCCTCTTTACATCAACAGCAGTGGCTGTAATTTTCTTGAGGATCTGTCCTTAAGATTTTCAGTATGGTGCTGAAAAATATTGGTCAAATACACAAACAGACTAACTGATTATCATCGAAATTTAGTCATTTCAGTCTTTTAACATCTCTAACAATTTACAAAAATTTCATGAAGATCCGTCCATAACTTTTTGAGTTATGTTACCAAGAGAAAAAAGAGGCAAAAAAATGGTTGAACGGATCGTCACCAATATCTAATCACTTGCTCCTCCAAGCATATCTAACAATCCCTGTAAATTTCATAAAGATTCGTCTTTAACTTGACTACTTTGGCGACAGATAGAGACAAATACAAATAGACAAAGGGACACACAAACAGGCGAACTTGACAAAGACATTACCTCCTTGACGGAGGTTACTAGAGCAGCACTCTGAGAGAGCATACCTCCAGCAAGCAAGGCAATGTTAACAAAAATTCTTATTGGTTCTGATTCCAGCATCTCTCTTTAATCATCACCAAACTTTGGTTATTTGTGCCTCTTGATATCCCTAAGAGTTCCTGTAAATTTCTTGAAGATTCGTTCATCACTTTTTAGGTTATGTTCTGAAGACCTCAATAAGATAAAAATATAATTAAACGCTCAAACAGATCACCAAAATTTGGTCATTTGTGCTTTTCAACATTTTCAACAAATTCTGCACAGACAAACAAACTGATATACAAACTCCGACAAAAACAAGCCGCCTTGGCGGAGGTAAGAAAAACAAATTCTTGTGAACAGATTTAAAAGTAGCATAAATTTAAATTGCAGGCCCCTCATGTCTTCATACGTAGTAGGAAATTGCGCCGTCGTAGATTTCCTTAGGTAGACCTGCGCGGGACAGCTGAGCAGAATTTTGGCTGCTCTAGCAGCTGAAATAGCAAAACAGCTGCTGAGGCGGCCAGTATTATGTTAGGGCATTCCTTCTTCTACTTCTGATGACGTTCTTTGTTCCTTTATTCTTCTTCTTTCTCGACTTGCGTCCCATGCCCGTTTATAGAGATGAGGAATTCCTCCCCCCCCCCCGTGTATATCTAGGTGTTTCTCCGTCATCGATTGGTGGGACAAAGTCGAGCTAGGCTTAGCTACTACGGAACTCAGACAGACACGTTGCTTTCGCCATTATGAGTCGGGTTGCCAGTTGTTAGCGCGGCAACCCGATAACGCCTGAGACGGTGAAAACCCCATTTTGGGAGTTGCTTCAAGTTCTCGGCATTATTAATTGTATTCGATTTTGGGTTAATGTCTGAAACTCGATCCAGCGAGGCGAAGCCAACGTACCTGTCTCAAGTCTCGAACAAGTCCGTTCAAGTGAGTTTAGAATCGACTTTGACCCAGGCAATTGTTGGTACCTTATGCGTCCTTTATTTTAATTTCTCTCTTATTACTATGGTATTGAAGAATGGAGGCTTAAGCTTTTCAATATACAATTTACTACAATTCATTAAGGAAATTTTTGTCTTGAAAGAAATAGCTCTTCGTATGCTGGCTTGGCCTAGCATTTCCCTTATTTTTTTTTGGTATCAACTAGCAAGTAAAAAAAGTTAATTTAATTTTTTCGCTGCTTTCCCAATGTTGTTGTCTTCAAGAGGTACACGATGGGCCTCATAGGCCAAAGGGTTCGGTCATACGTTCGTCCTGTGTTCCCACTGCTCCCCACATTCTGTGTGTTACTTAACCTTTGCTATGCCTTGGGGACGCGTTTCTATCGTGCCCACTCTTCATCCGTGCTTATCCATACTTCTGCTGGCAATGTTTTATTCTGCTTCTCTTCAACTTGCTGTTCTCACGCGCATTGACCCTGAATAAGCACACCCTCTTGTAAACGATCCACGTTTCTACCGGCATGCGGTGCGTCTCTTCCTCCTTTAGAAAAATGTTGCTCTGGTTAGGGGTGCGTAAACTGACTTATATACTTAGTTAATATTATGATAACACTTACAAGTAAAAAAACTAGAGCTGCACTCTGAGAGCACTGACCTTCGCCAAGCGACGCGATACTAACGAAAATGTTGGAATTGTCCGGAATCTAAGATGGCGGTCGGGACGTCACCGAAATTAATCAAACATTTCTCGTGACATTCCTAATGGTTACTGTACATATTTTATGAAAAGCCGTCAATAACTTTTTGAGTTATGTCGCTGGAAGACAAACAGATCGAGAAATATTTACGCCTGGTGACATTCATAGCAATTCACACAAACGTCATAACGATCCATCTGTAACGTTCTGAGTGATGTGGCTATCATACTAAAAGCATTAAACGTCATAATGATCAATGTATAACGTTGTGAGCGATATTACTATCATACTAAAAGCATTAAAAAACTAGAACGCCTCGTGGCGTAAGACCATCACCCGCGGTGGGAGCAAATTTCATCGTCGTCATTTTTATATGGCTAGCTAATCCTCGTTTTCTGGCATGGGTCACATCGACGACAGCCAACGAGACTCCCTGCAAAAAATATTGAAGAAAGCTTAACGCCTTCTACCTGTTTTTGAGTGAAGAGCAAATTTCACTACCGTCATTTTTTATGGCCAGCTAATTCTATTTTTAGTTTCTTTTTGCATGGGTAACATTGAGGACAGCCCAGCAAACTCCCTGCTAAAAATCACGGACATGGTTCAACTCCTTCTACCTATTTTTAGGCGGAGAACAAATTTCAGCGCCGTCATTTTTTGTGGTAAACTATTCCCAGTTTTTTGGCATGGGTCACATCGAGGGCAATCCACCAGACTCCGTGTGAAAAATTATGAGCATTGCTCAACCTCATCGACCACTTATTGGGTGAACAGACAAATAAATATATATATATATATACTTAAATCTTCAACGAAAACGTTATCACCTCTCTCACTTTGTTCGCGGGTGATAAAAACGGTGAAATATTACTTTTTTGGCGGAGGTAATAATTTACGCGTAATTATGAGACGCGTGACACGTCAGCGAAAGAGCAAATTGAGATAACAGTGAGATCTATTACTTCTTTCTCTTTATTCTCTTCATAAGGTTTTACCAAATCAATATATGAAAAAAAATAGTTTTAATTAACGATACAACCCGTGAGTGTCATGAATGATGAAAATTTTTGCAGTATGCTCTCTAGTCTGAGTTTTTGGGGATTTGCTCTTGGTAAGATGTTGACTGAATTTAAAATTTTTTTCAGCTTCGTGTACTGTATCTTGATACATTGCCATATAATAGGTTTTAGTTTTATAATTATTTGTGTTTGCATCGCTTTTTCACAATATTAATTCATCTTCTTGCCACTAGTTTCGTCTTCTCTGGCTGAGGGGTTTGCTAGTACAGCTTATCAACCCTGTAATCACAAATTAAAAATTGAATTGTTTTTTTCCAAAACTCTCAAATTTTCCCCTTTTTTTCATGAATGTTTGTTTTCAAAGTTGCCAAAGTTTTCTCATATTGCATATTATTTCCTTTTCATAGATGAAATTTTGGCCATCACTTGTCAACAGCCCTCTCGCAATGACTCAATCTAAAACTTTATTCCTATGAATTCCTTAGCCTAGGGCAATAACCTTCTCATATTACGTGAATGTCTGTAGCCGTGCTGCTAGATTATCATATGTGGTTAGTATAGTGAAGATTGCATATACAGTATGAAACGTAGTATTTTGTTGAGAAAATGTTAAGGATTTCACACTGGATACCTTCGGCCAACGCTTCATTAATAACAAATTCAGGAAACCTGCGCATTGACGTATTCAAAATTTCGCCTTCAGACTCGATTTAAATTTCCTATATTCTTATTATACAAAAATGACAAATCAGGTTTTAGAATCCTTATATTCTCTTTCTAACAGAATTCATGTAGTTGGCATAACTTGATCACGTTTTTGTATATATATATATTTTAACAATTGTGATTTTAAACTTGATCACTCTTACATCTTTTTTATAGAGTTACTATCTCCAATTTAATTTGGTAACGTAAACATAACTTTTTTTTTCAATTTGCAACTTATCCCTCAGCCCTAACATCCTCTTTTCTTTTTCGTAGATTCCACTTTTACATCCTACTTTTTTTTATAGATTTCTAATCTTCAGTGTGAATTGATTACGCTTACATTATTTTGCTCTGTTCCCCAAATTCCAGTCTCGATCCTTGACTTGACTGCGCGAACATGCTCGTTTTGAAAAAATTGCAATTTCCAACTTTTTTGAAAACGCTTAAATCCTGTTTTTTTTTTAGTTCCGTGCTCAACCGTGATTTGAGTTTAAGCTTATCCCTCAGTTTGGAAGAGTCTTACTTTCAGATTCTGCTTTCTAGCCTCTCTTAACTTTGATATTACAAATTACCTACCTCAGATTAGGAATAGCGATGCGTTTGCCACGCACTTGTCCCAACCTTTAATGTTTTAGGTGTTTAAGCTTTTATACTGTCGGTTTCATAATAATCTAATCTCGGATTTAATCACTTTTTCAATACTTATGTAATCACTTTTGTAATTGTCTAGACTCCCATATATTTAGAACTTGACTTGTCAACCGTTTCGTAACTGAGCTCCAGTTTGGAATTCGACTGTATTTCCGATGCTCTCAGTCCGTATTATTCAAAACTCCAATCTAGAATATGACTCGTCGATGCTCTCACTCCGTTTTGGACAAAACTCCAATCTCAGTCCCCGCGTTGCAAAGCGTTTAAGACTCTGGATTTTCCGGCGCGGGACAGCAGGATGGAGCCTCTCATATTACGAGCTCCTGCAGCCATTAGACGATCGGAGCTACCGAGACTCTTGAGATATCAGAATGCGAAGGCAGCCAGTTAACTGCGCCTCATTAAGGGAATACCTCAGTTAGATTAGAATTACTCTCGCTAGCCTTTACAACTGAACAGTGGGAGAGTGAGAACGGGAGAAGACAGGGAGTTCTGGTGAAGACTTGCTACCTGTACAGGGAGGAGACAGGGGGAGTTCTGGTGCAGACCTGCTGCCTGTACAGGGAGGAGACAGGGGGAGTTCTGGTGCAGACCTGCTGTCTGTACAGGGAGAAGACCGGGGGAGTTCTGGTGCAGATATGCTGTCTGTACAGGGAGAAGACCGGGGGAGTTCTGGTGCAGACCTGCTGTCTGTACAGGGAGAAGACCGGGGGAGTTCTGGTGCAGACCTGCTGTCTGTACAGGGAGAAGACCGGGGGAGTTCTGGTGCAGACCTGCTGTCAGTACAGGGAGAAGACTGGGGGAGTTCTGGTGCAGACCTGATATGTGCTATGTTGCGAGCTGTTTGTTTCCGCAAAGTCTTTAGTTGTTGTTCTGAATACAGCTTATCAAATACTGGATGAAGGTGGTGGACCGGCAACGAATCGTTTTTTACGTTTCCGATGTGTTTCCGCAATGTCTCCGTATGTGTTAAGCATGTTTGCGTCACTTTTTCATGGTTTCGTTATGTTTCCGACACAGGTTCGTCACTTGGAAAATCGGAGATATGTCAAATGAGTCGCAGTCTTCTATTTATATTCCTGGCAAATTTGCAGTTTGCAGCAATGGGCACTTGCAGCTACGTACGGCTTAGCCAGACCGGGAGCCGCGAACTTCCGGCCTTTCTTTAACCCTGCGCCGGGGCCGCAAAAGCTATATGTTTAGTGACGATGCGTAAAAGTCTATCTTATCAATATATAAAAATGGCATCTTCGTGCATGAGTCCCACCATTCTCTTGACATATTATATGTCCCTATACCCAGCCCTGTCTCGGGACAGCTTTGCTTTGTCTAGGGAGGTTCTACCCAATGATGGACGAAGTAACCTCCTACTGGATAGTGTGACTTACTGGGATCAGTTAATTTGCATAACAACAGTATATCGCTCGGTACAAGTCTACGCATTTCACTATCAGCATTTAAGAGTGTGCTTCACGGATTTATCCCACAACGAATGTAGCGGATTCCTCAGGAGTAGTACAGTGTAGAAGTTATACTGTAAATTTTACGAGCAGAAACAGGTAATATTTATAATCATTCCGTATATTTATGAGAGGGATCTTTTTCAGTAGTTTGCACAAAAAATGTTTTTATTATTTACCGTTTCTATTTTCAAGAGTATCGGCACCAGAGAATGTTTTCAGAGGAAAAGGTCTGTAACTGTGTTGCATCACTGGGAAAAGTGTAGTTCCATAAATTTTACCGGAAAATCGAGGGCAGCAAAAAATGCGAAAGCAAGTAGAAATTAAAAAGATACATATTAACTCAGGCTGTGCAACGAAGACCGCTGTATACACTATGGACCTACCAGTGGCCCGCACTGTCTTTAAAAAAACGACAGAAAATTAGTATTTCGGGAAAACTCCGTTTTCTGCTCCATTGTCTACTCTACAAGGGACATATCGATGTCAAAGCAATATTCAACTTTTTGCCTATAAGCGTGCATCAGTACTATATAATAATTCACGTCGTGTTTCTATTTATTTATTTTATATATTTATATCTTTCCTGTCACGCTCTATGGGAATAAGATAGGAGAAAATTCAGATTTCAAAATGTAAAAATAAGTGGGGTACCTTGCAATCTTTTTTCTTCGGCGAAAAAAAAAAGTTGGGTACCTTGTAATCTTTCTCTTCAGTATTAAATAGGGGAAAAATGAGGAAGCCCAAATGACAGCGGGGGTTTTGGTGAAGTGTTATTTTTTGCCGTCATTTATAATGACGCCACGGGCACTAGTTTATATATATATATATATATATATGTCTGCATTCCGTGCAGTAATTGGTGTCGACTCAGAAGACAGCTTTTCAAAATTGAAGAAACATTTGCTAGTTTGGAAATTATATTTGCACCTTTCGAAACTCGGTATCATAGTTACACCTTCCTATACTAACCTGCCCAAATTTCACAAGATCTTCATGAATTAAATTCAGTCAACTTCAAGCCTCCCACCTGATGAGCTGAGGCTACAGCGAAACGCGTCGTGGGTAACAAAATTTCATCTGCTTCTCATCGATTTCTTAGTTTTATATATATATATTTATACATACATATTTGACGCAGTCAAGGGCCATTTCCGGTACCACTAACCTTACATGAACGAATACGGTCATGCAGGCGAGCCCAGTTCCTATAGTAACCAAAAAAAGTCTCCCGGTTTGCCAAATTGCTACCCCGTATCCTAGATACGGCTCGAATTTCTTCCTATCGTTTTCCTCTGTAGCGCAATAAGTAAAAAAAAAAATAAATACAGTCGATTCCGCTTAATAGAACCACAGGTTGAAACGACCGGCCGAATAATGCGGCCAATTCTTCTGGGAGGGGGGGGGGTGCAATCAGACGTACAAAGTAGCTTGTTTATTGTGGACAACGTTCCGCTCATACCGGACGATACTTTGCCTTTGAGTTTCTTATATTCCAATTGTAAAATATTCAAAATAATCCTATTTTTAATTGTGTTAAACTATTTCATATTAAGATGCATCTATATGCTTAAATTTAAAGACCTTCCACAATGTTGCTCTTAGTGCCAGCAGGCGACGTTAGTATCGCCTCTATTTCACCACGTCGTTCACACTGCGGATATGAGCTGTCCATCTAGTTAGTACCCGTCAGTTATTTTTATTCTATGATACTCTTCCGTAAATACAAACAAGTGAAAAAATAGCATTAGCCGAAAAAAGTGTGCATGTTAGCAATATTTTAGCGCAGACTTACCTAAAGTCGTTAACTTTGCTGTTTATGACAGGCTGGTTATAGCGGACAAATCAGCTGGTCCGATGTGGAAGAATCAAGTGAAATCGACTCTATATAAATAAATAAATAAATAGATAAATAAATATGCTTTGTGAATTATTATATTATGCTGATTTATTTACTAGTGGCGCTCACCATCATCCAATAACTACAGAAAATAATTTCTTCAGTTAACACCTATTTCCTCTGCTCCTGTCTCCTCTTCACCATACTTCAACAGCGCGAATTGAGTATTCCGACTCTAGGTTTAAAAGTTATAGTCAGGTAGCCTTTTCCTTAGCATTGATACCAGCTGTTTTTATGTTATATATCACTACTACCTGGAACCTATGGAAATTCCACTGAACAAAAGCATTATTGTTCAGTACCTCAGTCCCATATCATGCATACGAAGAGTGAAAATATGTTACAACTAAGTCAGATAGCGAACCTTCTAAATATGGCCGGCGAATAACAGCAGCTCACAAGAAATAAACCTGACTAAAGCTCCTTCCTACCGAAAGCGTATCAAGGGTACAATAATTTTCCCCTTTCTAATACTGAAAGGATAACGGTCATCAAACAATATAATAGACACCGTCGTGTGCTTATTTCTTTATATATTTATATGTTCATAAATTTGTTTGTTTGGTGTCCCCCTCATAACTAAATAAATGGGCGAAAAATTGGCCAGGTTGTAGATTTTGTAATTAGGCTGCTTTTCCACGGGGATCGATGACCAGGTTAAAGGAGATTAGAATAGATTAGATTGGCGGCAGTAGACGAACCAATTGGCCCATTCCCAAATAGACACCGGAACTTACGCCCCGGCCCTCTGTGAGCTATTGCCATTATGTTAGTAGAATAAAGAGGACAGGAGAAAAGAGAAAAAAGGGGGAAAAATCCCTGCCAAAGAGACGATCATGAATGCACACAAGCACGATCAAGAGCCGCTGACATGCGGAGCTTGTTCGTTTGTGTAATTAAGAATGATATGGAATGCTGATCGTGACACAGCTTTTGAGTAATATTTCCTTTCCATGAATTTCTGTAAATATATTTTCTTACAGCATTTTTCAAAATATTATCAGCAGACATATATCATTGTGCTGTTCTAATATATATGTATATTTCTTCCCAATTATACATTAAAAACCGGTCGTTTCGGCAGGATTGGTACGCTTGCTGCTCGCACTGATCATGCCGGCAACTGCACTTTCTTACGCCTTACCGGTTACTTTACGTGCTTTAGATTTACCGAAGAGAGTGATCTCGTACCTTATTTATTGCGCTATATTTTATTTCAGACTAAATACCTGATGATGGCCCCAGTAGAAGATAGCCGAAACGCTGTGTTTTGAATAGCATGAGCATACTCTTGTTCAAGAATTATTCTTTTTAAAATTAGGGATCACCTGTACAATCGTCATCCCAGAGGCATTTGGGGTGATAATAGTACAGGTGAGGAATATTGGGGTGACAGTTGTACAGGTGGGAACGATTGGTGTGACAGTTATTCTGTCTGATCTTATTACTAATTACCCTAACCTAAACTAGTCGCCTTACCTAATCTAGCCTTAACTAACTTCACCTAGCTTTAACTAACCTAGCCTCAGCTAACCTCACATAGCCTTACCTAACCCAACCAAGCCCTGCCTAACCTAATATAACCTAACCGAGCCTTACCAACCTAACATTACCTTACCTAATCTAACCTACCCGAATCTAATCTAACCTGACTTACCCTACCCTAACCTAGCCTAACGTAACCTAACATTACCTAACCTATCACAGTTTGCACTGGCGATGTTCACTGTTTTTCGCTAATAATTCGTAAACGAATTGTCGGATCACTATGGTATTTCTACACAAAGCCTTTTACACTCTACTTAATTTAAGCCCTCATAGCACATTGCTATATGTGTTTACAGAGGAGTTTCCTCGTGTATATTAAACCTTTATTAAGCTGAAGTCAGGAAGTCACGTCTCCACATTGGGACGAGGCGGGTTTAGAGGTGTGGCCGCGTTGTCCGAACGTGTAGACGCGACTTCCCGGCTTCAGCTTAATATAGGCTTAATATATACGAGTAAACTCCTCTGTAAACACATATAGCAATATACTATGAGGGCTATAAATAAAATAGGGGTGTAAAAGGCTTTGTATTGAAATGCCATAGTGATCCGACAATGCGTTTAAGAATTATTAGCGAATAACAATGTAACAGGGAGAGTGCAAATTGCATACTAATGCATATAACTTAACCTAGCCTTACCTAACCTAGCTTTAGCTAACCTAACCGCCCTAACCTAGCCTTGCATGACCTAATCTAGCGTTACCTAACGAAGCCTAACCCAAAACATCCTAACATTACCTAATCTATAGTCTAACCTAACCTAAGATATTGGGGTGCCAATTGTACAAGTGGATAAACTAGGGTGACTATTGTACAGGTGGGATATGTTGGGGTGACAATTGTACAGTTGGGATTTTTTGGGCTGACTATTGTACAGGTGGGATTTTAGGGTAATAATTTTACATGTGGGATTTATTGGGGTGGCAGTTGTACGGGTGGGATTTTGGGGGTGACAATTGTACAGGAGATCCAAAATTAGCAATGAACAAAAATGTGTTTTTAGAAACCTGGAAAATTTATCAAATTATTACTGAATTTAATCAAATTCCCTGCTGCGTATCATACCTACCAAATGATGAGCATTCCGTCCATCGAAATTTTTCTGTTGAAGTGAAAACTGTTCTCGAACGAAGACAGCAAGCTGGAAGAAAATTTGTGTCTACTGCCTCGTAAAAATCATATTGCTTCGCTTGTGATTCGTTGATCTTCTACTAAATTTATACGTCGTGAACTGGGAATATATATATATAGATTCGATGTATGGTGAACGTAATACAAGCTATCTGGAACCTGTGGAAATTCCACACAACAAAAGCATTGCATCTCAACTATGATACTCCGGACCTGTATCATGCATACGAAGGATGAAAAATATTCAGTCAGGCTGTGAATCTTCTACCTGTAAGACTTGCGAAGAGTAGTAGCTCAATTTTGAACTTGACTCTTTTTCCTATAGATCCCTTCCCAGGTCGTATCAAGGATACCTCAATCGATGCCTTAATTTTCCCCTATATAATACTGCTGAAAGCGTCACGGTCGTACTAACTAACTGAGGAACACGCAGAATTATAATATAGATAAAACTCCATGGTAGCACCAAGAGAGGCTTTAGATATCTTCATTGTTTCAATTTCAACTTTTGCTAATTAAAATACGATTGCCATGATCTGCAATCTAGTGTATTTTATTTTTCTACCTATTTGTTTTCAGGGAAGTTTGACAGGATGACCACAGTCTCCAACCTGGGCTAGTTTTCGCCAATCTGTTTTCTTTAGCGTGATAGAAAATGAACAGATTAACAAATAAATAGATAAACAGATAAACACGCATCGGTCTTTATAATTTTGTAGATATAGGTATACGTATATGTATGCGGTTCTTAGATATAAATTGGCGTTACCACGTTTTAATATAACCCTTGTTATATATATTATATTTTATTTATGTGGCAAGTTTCACGTTGAACTTTACGCTCGACTAACTTTACGCCTCTTTCCCATTTTCTTGTTTCTGACCACTTCACTTTCAGTTTTCTTGTTTTTATTTTTCTTACATGTTTTCCCGTTGCTTCACCATCGTTTTTTTGCACCTCCTTCCCTTGTGTCAGATCACAGCCCCCTATGCTATCCCTCCCCCCTCTTTCGCAGCACCCCACTGCTAACGCTCCCCTGGCACCCCCTCCTGTCGAGTTCCCCACCCCCATGTACCAGCCCCCCACCTCTGCCCCCCTCCGCCGCGGGTCACTGGTCGTCGGGGCAGCGAAGCACGGCAGTGGAGCTACTGAGGCATGTGAGACATGCTACCGTGTGAGCCGTGGTGCCGTGTGTGAGACATGCTACCGTCTGTGAGCCGTGCTGCCCTGTGTGAGACATGCCACCGTCTGTGAGCCGTGCTGCCCTGTGTGAGACATGCCACCGTCTGTGAGCCGTGCTGCCGTGTGTGAGACATGCCACCGTCTGTGAGCCGTACTGCCCTGTGTGAGACATGCCGCCGTCTGTGAGCCGTGCTGCCCTGTGTGAGACATGCTACCGTCCGTGAGCCGTGCTGCCGTGTGTGAGACATGTTACCGTGAGTGAATGAAGCTACCGTGTGAACCATACTGCCGTGTGAGAGACATAATACCGTGTGTGACAAGCTACTATGTGAGCCATGCTGCGAATGTGAGACATATTACCGAGTACGGCACAAGCTACCGTGTGAGCTTTGCTACTGTGCATGAATCATGCTACCGTGTGTGAGCCATGCTACCGTGTGAGACAAACTACCTGGTGTCATCCATGTTGTCGTGTGTGAGACATACTAACGTGTGAGCCATGCTACCGTGTGTGAGCCATGCTACCGTGTGCGAGCCTTACAAGGTTACCTTCTGTGAGCCATATGCTACCGTGTATGAGCCATGTTACCGTGTGCGAAACATACCACCGTGTATGAGACAAGCTATCGTACGGCCCCTGGTGCCGTTTGTGAAATAAACTTCCGTATGCAAAATAAGTAACATCGTGTGGGGTATTCTACCGTGTGTGGCACATGCAATCATGTGAGGTATACTACCGTGTGTAAGATAAGCTACCGTGTGAGCCATGCCGCTCATGCTACCGTGTGTGTTATACCACCGTGTGTGAGACAAGCTAATTTGTGAGCCGTACTGCCGTGTATGAAACATACTACTGTGTACGGGAGATACTACCGTGTGTGACACATACTACCGTGTGGAGACAATCTACCGTGTAAGTCATGCTGCTGAGAGTGAGCTGTGCTAGCATACTGTGTGCGAGCCATGGCACAGTGTGTGAGACATGGTGCGGTGTGTGAGACATGACACAGTGTGTGAGACATGGTGCTTCGTGTGAGACATGGTGCGGTGTGTGAGACATGATACGGTGGAGACACATGGTACGTGTGTGAGACATGGTGAGGTGTGTGAGACATGGTGCGTGTGTGAGTCATGGTGCGTGTGTGAGACATGGTGCGGTGTATGAGACATGGTGTGGTGTGTGACACATGGTGCGGTGTGAGACACATGGTACGTGTGTGAGACATGGTGAGGTGTGTGAGACATGATATGGTGTGAGACACATGGTACGTGTGTGAGACATGGTGCGGTGTGTGACACATGGTACGGTGTGTGAGACATGGTGCGGTGTATGAGACATGGTGTGGTGTGTGACACATGGTGCGGTGTGTGACACATGGTACGGTGTGTGAGACATGGTGTGCTGAGTGACATATGGTGCGGTGTGTGAGACATGGTGCGGTGTGTGAGACATGGTGTG
>LQNS02276927.1:7126908-7137067 GCA_001587735.2 Parhyale hawaiensis | reverse complement strand
AGGATTCCAAAACTGTCTTTGTTTTTATTCTAGCACAAAAACTGAGGCAGTTCTATTCTTTTTTAGTCTGAAAATGTAGATTTTTCAATAGAGGCAATTTTATGTTTTTTTTTGTTATAACATGCAGTGTTTCCAAAGGAAATGCCCTTGGCATGTTTCATTTATAGTGCCGCTAGCCCCCTGGAAATTTGGTATACAATAGCCTTTGGTATACTGATGATTTTGCAGCAAGAAAAAAAAAGGCAAATTTGGACCCCTGTGGACCCATTTCTACCCCCCATTTTGGGAGGGTTCTAGTGCCGCTAGCCCCCTAAAAATTTAGGACGTAATGCCCCCATACCTGAAGACACTTTTTGAGCAAAAAACAGGAAATTGATAATTTTGACCATTTTCGCCTAAACGACCCCCTTAAAGTTATTAGCTATTTCCAATAAAATATGAGGTAGCAAAATATTGCACAAATCGACGATGGAAAGATAACTCACTGCGCTACTTTAACTCAGATAAACGTGGATAAAAACTGGTTACCCTCGTGAAAACTGTTGGAGCTCCTATAAGCTCAATGTTTTTGCAGATGAATCTAATGGAAAATTAAATAACTATGTTATAAATCGTTGTAAGCCCGTTAGTGAAAGTAAACGGTGATAAGCTAAACAACTCGCAAAACACCCATAACTGTAACTGCCGCTAAGATTATTAATCAAGTATAAGTTACATAAAAGACATTTTTTTATCTACTATTCTATGACTTTCGGTTTTGATTGCTTGTCAAAAATCATTCTCTTTTGATGCTGTACTAGTGGGCAGCTGACACAGTAGTAATGTGTTCTCTAATTTCAGCGTCTGAATGTTTCGCTGTGTACGTGGAGACGAGCCCCACGTACACCCTTCGAGGACTTTTAATATTTTCTTGTTTTCTTGCATCTCTACAGAAATAACTGCTGTCGTAGTAAATAATTAAATTTATACTAGATTTTTGTCAAGTTAATTATGTTAATTTTGCCAAACTGCATAATCCTAGAGTTTCAAAGGGTCCAATCTTCCTAGGTTGACAACCTTTGCGATACGCAGGCTCCCTTGTATGAATTTTTCCTGTTTCGTGGGTGTGTGGAGTTGAAGTCCTTCTCTATTCATTTATTTAGTGTGTTTTATATCTAGCCTCGTTCAGTTAAACACAACTAGGCCAAACTTTGACCCTGGGGGAAACTAGGATGGGCCAAACCTGAATGTACTTCCGCTTTTGGAAAATTGAATCCGTCAGGCATGTGAGAAGGACAATATGTCTAGGTCTAGGTTAGTTAGATTCGCTCATCGTATATTATGGGGAGCAGTGACCCGAGGAGGACAATGTAGGTTACTTTAGTCTTATCTAAAGGCCAATGGGATACCTTTCCTTCATGGCCACTTTGCTACTTCTGCTATCATACTCCTAGCTACTGATGATGCTTGGTTCTGTTTTTCTTCTTTTCTGATTTGCTGGCCCATCCGCGTTGATGCTGTGCGGGAACACCTTCGTTCATGGGTTCTACGTTTCTATCCTCATGCTGTATGCCTCTTGTTTCTCCCTCTGTTCAGATTGCCTTTGCAGTGAAGACGGAGGCTTGAACCATTTACTATAAAAGAATAATGCTAACACATGCAATACGGTGGATCCAATGGGGCGAAACCAACGCACCCCTTTGAAGTTCCAGAGAAATTAAATTTGTGATCTTAACTAGCCTTAGCCTTCCTCGTCAACCCAGGCTTCAAAAAATGACAGCAGCTTCCACGAGTCCCTAAGAGCTCTGAAGTAATTTTCTATCAATATTTGCGATAAGAAATTAAAAACGACCTACTATGAAAAATTTCATCTTGTTGCGTATGTGCTGAGCACCTCATGCATCTCGGATGCTGAGCTGTTATCGAGCTGTATTGAGAAATGGTGAAGCTAGATTTGAAAAATAATTGAATATGTTTATGGACGCTTGAAGACAGCACATTTTTGTTGATTACGCAGAAGGTCACGGCAAGTTTAAGCACAAGAAGTAACAGCAGTGAAACTGTTCCGTCGTATTAAAAAAAAAGCAGTAGAGAAGGCCACGAGAAATTGTTTTTTAATCTTTAAAGAATTTTACAAATTTTGTAAAAAAACGGAAAATTTTTAGGATTTATTTGTCCTCTGTGGAAATTCGCGATACCCCTGCTGTAGTTTAACTCAAAGACAGGTCCTTGGTTTCCCTATTTCTTTAGCAGCACTACTATAGACACGATATGTGTTGATTTTCAGTGCGTAACTTACTCTCCAACCCATTCTTTCGTGGTTCAAGCTGCTTTTCTCTTCAAACTAGCACTGTTTCAAATGTACGAAGTCAACGCTATTCGAAAAAGAGTTAATAATGGATCTTTGTAGATGAGAGCACAAAATCTGAAACATTCCAGGTTCATGAGGCAAGGGTTTAGGAGATCGCGACATGACGCCTGTGAACATTGCGCTCTTACTAACTTCTTGCAGATATTATCTTACTCAAACTAAGAGAGATGTTGGAAGTTAACCACTGGTACTTGCTGTATATATGAGATTTTGAACAAATTTTAAGCAGTGCAACATTAGCTAAACTAAGCCGGGTTCGTTGCAACGTCAACAAAAAGCTGGAAAGAACGGAACGTTTTGTATTTTATGCTTTCGGTGGCAGCAACGCAGACGTGTTTCATCGTTTTCAGTCGTGGAAATTCTGCAAGTAATCTCAAACAATACCTGATTTTTCCCACGCTAGCGAGTTACCAAGTATCATGAGAAATATGAGGTTTCATGTTTTTTAGTCGAGTCCATTTCCTTATTAATTACGCCATTCCAATAGACAGCGAGAAGCCCTCAAGTATTTTGTGGCGCTTATCTTCATTCAAGCTCTCAACAAAAAAACTAAACCTCTACAGTATTCTATGCCGGTCCAGCAGCTGAAGCGGCACCAGCTGCTGCCCGGATCGCCTAAAATTCTGTTAGGGAAATGAGACCTGCCTTGGGCAAAGACGGTACACCTGATGATATGATGTACCGTGTACCAGGCCATCCTGCTTCACTGTTGTCGGATAACATTTAGGAACAGCATTAGATTGGATTAGCTTATTTCCGACTAGATTAGGGATAATTTACAGAGCAAAAGATTCGTTACCAGACAGGAACCAAAACCTTGGTTTAACTTCCCTCTGAGCCGCTACCTTATCATACACGAGCCAAACCACACCTCACATCACTGGTAGTCGCAGTCTGAGCCATTACCATATCATACACGAGCCAAACCACACCTCACATCACTGGTAGTCGCAGTCTGAGCCATTACCATATCATACACGAGCCAAACCATACCCCACATCACTGGTAGTCGCAGTCTGAGCCGCTACTATATCATACACGAGCCAAACCACACCCCACATCACTGGTAGTCGCAGTCTGGGCCGCTACTATATCATACACGAGCCAAACCACACCTCACATCACTGGTAGTCGCAGTCTGAGCCACTCCCATATCATACACGAGCCAAACCACACCTCACATCACTGGTAGTCGCAGTCTGAGCCGCTACTATATCATACACGAGCCAAACCACACCTCACATCACTAGTAGTCGCAGTCTGAGCTGCTACCATATCATACACGAGCCAAACCACACCCCACATCACTGGTAGTCGCAGTCTGAGCCATTACCATATCATACACGAGCCAAACCACACCTCACATCACTGGTAGTCGCAGTCTGAGCCATTACCATATCATACACGAGCCAAACCACACCTCACATCACTGGTAGTCGCAGTAAAGATGATAATGCACTACTGACGGCCACGAAGGCTCCTGCTGCCGACAGCTCCCCAGCAGGCGAGAGTCTCGCGCCTCTGCCGCTAATCGGTTGGGTTAGTGGCGGTGATTTACGTGCGGCACGTGCTCAGGCGTGGCATTGTTGTACGTGTGCGTGCGTACGTGCGAAGGGCGCCCTGATGCCATTGTCTTGTACACAACCAGCCCGTCGCACGTCTCTCCCCTTTATTGCTTCTCTACGTCTATTTTGGTTCCGTTTCCGCTCGCTGTCTTCTATTTTTCCACCTAGATGATGAGTAATGCCCGTGAAACTCAGGCAAGAGCGTCTACGGGTATTTCTTTAAAATTTTGTCGTATTTTTTTTATTTTCACTACAGGTAATTAGTAAGCTATGGTACCGAGACATCGCATTCCAATGTATTTCTCTTGTAATCTGCGTCATATCTTTAAGTTACATATAAATGCACATTGATTTATAATGTGTGAGACTAATCGAGCGTATATGAATTTATTGGCGTTTTATGTTCCGCCTGGGTGATTATCGTAATATGTGGAATTGCGCTCAGGAGTGTCGTTGTGGGAATATTTCATGTTTATTGCTCTTATGTTAAGCGCAACAGAAGCGAGGCTTTATTTGTAACAGTGCCGTGTACGTCCGCAGCGTCTGTTTGGGACACATGAATGTTATCCGGCGGCCTCTGTTCGTTGTCTGTTATACTTTTGTCGAGAGCTTGTGTTATGCTAAGAGCTGTGAGTTTTTACGAGCTGTGGCCTTTTACGAGCTGTGGCCTTCTACGAGCTGTGGGTTTCTACGAGCTGTGGATTTCCGCATTTACTCTAGCTTGTATTCCACCGAAAAGGCTAGTGACCTATGAATGGTATCGAGACATCGTGCGTTAGTTTATTTGTTTTAACTAGCGTTTTGTGTTTTATCGACACTAGGAAAACAACAGCCCCAATACAGCACCAATATAGAGATACATAAATTTATACAATATAATAAACATCGGAGGGTGTTTTTATACTATATATTTACATCCACTGGGTATATTATGATACGCAGTTTACTTGGTTGGGTTCTCCGAATGATGAGATAAGAAGGAAAAAATTCATCTACTGAACGCCAAGGAGTTGAGATGAGAGGAAGTTATGTTCTCATATTAAAGCAAATGAGTTCACTGAATATGCTCAAGATATACTAGAGGTACTTTATTATTTTTACCTCTTGAGCTTGGGAAGTGAAGGTCTTCGCTTCTGCAAGTGGTGTTTTGCTCCCGTTACTTCACATGTTGTACGTAAGCGCTACTTAGTTTTCTCACAATGGCAAAATCATGAGTTTATCTGGATTCCGCTTGTAATGATTCTTATCCATTCTTTTCAGCCTTCTTTCCTCGATTTATATGACTTCACTAGTGATAATGCTCTGCATACAGACTAGACTTCAGAATTGAATATGAGATTTTCTTTACTTTACTGGCTTGATATGCCAATCTCTGGAGCTATGATGGCATTGTTATTAAATTTCTGCCGTTCCTGAAGTTAATTTTTTCGCATTTTGTTTGTTAGCCAGGTAAACAAAGCCGCTATAAGCCCTATACTCGAAACTAGACATTTTAGATCATTATTCTACTAGATATCGTTGGGATCGACTCAAATTTATAGATCACAGATGACAGAAAGGTTTAGATTTTAAAGACGTTTTAAACGTAGCATTATGTCGGTATTAAAACTGCGCGTCATTTGTCTGTAAAATGTTTACCTAAGCTGTGATGTCATAAGAAGAATAAGTCCTGCGCTCCTAATCTTGCGAATAAGTGCATCATTAGATATAAAGCATATACATTTATCGTTCACAATGTTCAATGATATCGTTCCTCAAGATACGTTAAAAGTGAAGAACTGGCACAGGTATTTTTGCAAGTTACTTAGTATTACGACTCGGCGGACACTGCACTATGTAAACATTAAGCATCGGACCGCCTGCGCGATCAAGTCATGCATTGGTTGATGAGTTTCTTTCATTTGACCGAGCAGCAGTTGTATGATTTTTTAGTGCCATTGACATAATGCTAATTTAATTAATCAATATCTCAAAAACTAGTCATTTCCGACAGCCGTAGCCTATACATTCGTGTCTGCCCATCAACATCGGCCAGCATATTGGTCTAAAATTCATTGGTTTGAGGAGGAGGGGGGGGGGCGGGCCTTGTAGTGTTTCCCGTGATTTTGACGGTTTGGCACCCTGGTATTGATATATTTGTGTCTTTTTTGTCACCCTGTGAAGGTAAAAAAATACGAGAAAAATTCGCCAGGCTGGAGAGTGTGAGCTACAGAAAATGATGAAAAACAAGAAATCCTTAAAATTGAATGCACTTCTTGCTTTCTCATCGCCAATATCCACGTAATACAGATATTACAGCATTTCTCAGCATTCCTATGCGATCTGATTTGAGTTTTTCTTCCAGGCTTCCTGCATCAAAGTTTTATATATTCCAAGTTTACGATGCGCCCAATATGAGTGGATGATCAACGAAGCCAAGGGGAACAAAAGACCAGGGAGGAGCAAGAGAAAATCTTTGCAGCAATTATTATTTCTCAGCTTTTTCTCTTCCCGTGACGAAAAAACTTCGTGACAGAGCAAAAAATTCGAACGACTGAAGTTTTATTACTACGTATCAAAGATATGCGGCTGAAATTTAAATTCACTGCACAGTCTTTGCACGTCACGTGAGGATGGAAATTAAGGCCTGCGCAGTGCAACTGAACTGAAACTGAGAGCACTCATATCATATGATAATTTGAGTTGGCAGTGGCATTGCATATTTCATAAGCGTATTAATACTGAATGCATGAACATTGAAAAAGTTTTATCACAAATTCTTCGCCGTCTTTTTAACGGTACGACTACACTAGTTATATAATGATATAAATGTTTCTTAGTAAGGGTTGGTTGGGTTCATTTAATGTAAACATTATTCACATTCTTCTTAAATTAGTACAAAGTGGCTCTCCAATTTACCTACAGTACATATTCTTTTGAAAAGTTATTGTGCCGTTCTCCTCTGTCTCCCACGGTAGCTGCGGACGTTGCGTGCTGCACAGTTGTGCTGAGGGTCCCGAGAACGATCCCCATGCCAGGCGCGGTGTTTCTCATAGCGCTCGGCGAGCTGAATCAGTAGATTTGCTTGGTGCTCACAGTTATTGTGGGGGCACTTACCTTAGGGTAGGGGGGTGGCGGTTCGTTGAACCTTCCGTTTCGGCGCCGTAGTGCTTAGCGACCTGTCATCGGCTGCTGCTACACTTGCTCCTCTGGGGCCAGTTGGCCTATATCCCTCCTCACGAACCAGTGCGTGAGGGCTTCCCAATGGAGGGTACAGTCAAAGTTGACTTAATCTTTACCTTTTTGGAGATATTACTTCTTCCCACTCTATTAGGTTAGTAAGGACCCTTACATTCTATATCTAGTATCGTATTGGGTAGGAATTACTTTATTTCAAAGTTCACCCCGAGGTCTCCCTAGCTGGCAGCTAAAGTGTAATACAGCACAATGACCTCCCAGCGTGGTAGTGACATTTAGGAAGCCTACAGCACAGGACATAGTTTAGCTGCTAGACATCTATTAACGAGCAACATTCCATGCAGGTAACCAATCTGATGGTACTAATTACCTTGGCACGTCCGTCTGTCGTGGGAAGTGCGTGTACATCCGCGTTAATTAGTCATAGTTGGTGTTAATAAAAAACGGGATGCTTGCGCCCTCAGTTAAAGATGGGATTCTAAGCTGGATTAAATTAGGAGCGTGATCATATAGACGGCCCTTTCTCAGCGAACAGTCGAAGCCTAGGCTTCAGTTCGCCTTGTATACTATTGTCATGACATAAACACGTGAGGAGGAGTTCGATTGGGCAGTCAAAGTTGATCTAAGCCAAGCACACTTCATTTGATGTTTCTCAAACTTTAGGCAGGTGCACTGGCTTCTACCACTTGTTTCGTGTTTTGAGGCATTGACCCTTAATCGATAACCTGGGGGCTTCCAATAACTTAATCATATCTTGTAAAATGGATTTTTTTCTCGACTCAATGTAATCGGATTGCTTCGAACACCTGCAACACGATTTAAAGAGGCAAAACCAACGCTTCTGTCTGGAGTCCCGGACAAGTCAAGTCTAGAAGTTTTAATTTAGCCAGTCAGGCGAAGGCGCCGCGCTGGGGCTGTTCTTTCAAGAAAGAGAAGTTTAGCTGATGCGATTCTGGGGCAGAACTTAAATATTATACCTTACACAAAATTTCAATCCAAACAAAGTAAAAGTGCAAGTAAACAAAAATAAAAATTGTTAGTAATATACTGCACTTTAAATACGCAGAATAAAATACCTAATCCGTAATGGGTTAGTGTGTGAATAAAATGTCTTAAATATAATACTTTATTTGGTTAGAACGTGAATAACAATTCACGGGAGTCCAACGTAAAGCCCTCCATCTGTTTAAATTTTCCTTTTGACAGATCAAAATAAACTACCTCCTGCTGCGCGTAGCGGCGTGTTGCGTTAGCTAATTCTCAATGAGATTATTTAATGTACTTGACATTAGCATGTCTGAAATTTTAGTCGTAAGCGTCAGTGTTGAATTAGCTATTTGGATCGAGTTTCAGGCGTAAATTGCACCCCGATTATACTTGAGACACCCGAGCCGTCTCAAGCCTAATCGGGTTGCCATTAAAATGTAAAATTTTGTTCAAAGTGACGAACAGAAGGCTTAGGAATGCATTTCCGGATCAAATATAGCTAATCGGATTAGGTTATTTAAAACGTAATCAGCGAATTTCCGAATCGATGAAAGCTCATATTTTTAAATTATCTCGCCGTATATGCGCGACTTTCTGGAGCGATCAAAGTTAATTAGGTTAGCTTATTTCGATCAGAGATGGCGAATCGAAGACACCTGTAGTATGCTGAAGGACTGAGATCTAACATCCAGTTAGCACTAAAAAAAATTATCTGCTCCTATAATCTCAGAATTGTTCAGTTACTGTATAACTGTTTTAAACTTACTGTCAGAAATGACCGTGCGTTCAATGATGGAGTAACTGAAACTCATATTACCAATGCCTTGTTGTTAATATTAGCTGAGGCCGAGCAATATCCAATATCCAGGAGTTATGTTTCCATTGCCTGCACTACCGGAGCTCGAGCAATATACATATATGTCATTGCCATAAGAAATACTGTTTTATTGTCAGCATTTAGCGGAGTTAGAGCAATAAAACATAAGCCTGTCAGCAAAAAATCATCTGGCGGCCAGCCCTGGAACCCCACAGGGCGACTGGAATGCTTCGCGCTGCGTGCTCCGTGCGGCTCTCTGGCGATGTTCTTGTGAGTTGTGGGAGCGGTGTACCAAGGCCGGGTGTATTAGTACCACGGCAAACTAAAGGAGTACTTAGTGCCAGTTTTACTAGTGCAGTGCTCCAGGCTTGTTGTATTGGTACCTAGTGGAAGCTGTGCTTGTGTCGCACACTAGGCTTCGTGTACTGGTACCTAGTGCTGCGCTCCAGGTGTGTTTTGTTGGTTAGTAGGTACCTAGTGTTAGTTTTGCTAGTGCCGTACGCTAGGCTTAGTGTGTTGGTACATAGTAATAATGCTTTATTCTCCTAGCCGCCTAGTGTCCTGGTACCTAGTTTTAGTAACATACACATAACACCATGCTGTACACCACCTCTAAAATCTCTAGAACTAAGAATATGGATCATGGCATCACATGATAATAGTAAACAAATAGCTAAACGGTAAAGAAAGACTCTAAATAGAAATCATATGTAGATCGGCTCTGTCGAAATGTATTTCATATAATTGAGATGAACTTTGAAGTTATTACTGTAATTTAAGCTCGAAAGAAATAATTTACCTAAATTAAATGAACCAAATTTTTATTAAAATATTTATCATAAGCAGACTACGCACATGAAACTCAAACACTATACTGCTACCTCGTTGAGGGCGGCAAGTGAAAGCTAGAGTATCCATAGGTACTAATAATTTTGAACGTAAATCAAAGACTGAATTGTAAGACCGGTATGAATTATAAAGAGGATTGTCTGTATATTTGTCCGAATATATTATCTTTAGGCCAGTCTGTCAAGCACCATAGTTTCTAATTCCGTGGTGGCGCTAACAGAGTCCGGTAGCTTAGCAATCGTCCTGTAGCTTAGCAATCGTCCGGTAGCTTAGCAATCGTCCGGTAGCTTAGCAATCGTACGGTAGCTTAGCAATCGTCCGGTAGCTTAGCAATCGTCCGGTAGCTTAGCAATCGTCCGGTAGCTTAGCAATCGTCCGGTAGCTTAGCAATCGTCCGGTAGCTTAGCAATCGTC
>LQNS02276927.1:7084133-7121572 GCA_001587735.2 Parhyale hawaiensis | reverse complement strand
CTTTTGTTTTCTCCACCCGCTGGGCTGGTTGCGTGGGGGTTTGTTAACCTCATGGAGTTTCTCCGTTCCTGCGTCGCCAGTCTGGTGTGATTTAATAATAATAATAATAATAATAATAAGTCACATAGTTGAGTTCGTTATCTTTGCGCCAAGGTGGATGAGGTCTAACTTACCTTAGCCTTTGGCCTTCAGGACATATTTCGAGTCCATTTCTAACGGTTTTTTCTGTTCTTCCTCTTCTTTCCAGACTTGCTATATTCATGGACGGTAGCCCTCACTCTTCCCTTTCTTAAAGCACCACATAAGTATCTAAAGAATTTTAACCCTGCACTAATCACTTTTCGTGAATTGAATTCTTAAAATCCATAATCATAAATTAGAAATCACCAGCACTTCAGAGACTCTGGGGTGCCATAACAAACGCCGGACCTACGGAAGATTAAACAACTTTTTTTTTAAGTTGAAATTTATATTTTAGTCCGGGTTTGTTATTCTATGTGTGTGTTAGCAACATAACTCGAATAGTTTTTGATGGCTCTTGTGAAATTTACAAGAACTGTAGTGAATGTCACGATGAACAAAAATACTGTAGTTACATTTTGGTGATGATCCTTGGGCCGTATATTGTTGTTTCAATTTGTTTGTCGTACAGCGTCGTACAGCTTGGTGGAGGTCTGTGCTGTCGGAGTGCTGCTATAACTGTTTCATCCACTTTTTCTTGCATGATATACATTTTATTTAAATTCTGCTTCAGCCAAATTAACCTAACCTGACTTAACCTAACCAAATCTAGCCTAACCTAACGTGACATAACTTAACCTAACGTAATCTTCCGCTGGCGCTCATTCCGTCTCACGCGTATTCCAGTCGCGTTCGTTCCCGTTTTTACCTTTTCAGAAATTTTTCATTTGATGAATTTACAACTCGATGCATTCACCGCAATGAATTTACCATCACTGAATTTAACATTCGGCAAATCTACCATTCGAGGAATTTACCATTTCAAGCATTTACTGCGATGAATGTATAGTACGTCAATGAATTTATCCGCTAAGAATGTATCGGCTTCCGCATCAACTGTGGAGAGGATTCGGTGGTCCTGTATGACTTCCTTCCCTCCAATCTCACGCTATGATGAGACACAGCTTTGTTGATTGCTTGTATGTCTCTCCGTCCTTATGTGCAGGATTAAACAAGAGAAAATTCACCTGCTAAATGCAAGAGGACCGTTGCCCTAGTATTTTTTTAGGACTGTAAACGATCAAAGTACCTCTGAGTGGTAGCGTAGATGCTACAGTCTGTAATTCCAAGAGCGAATATTTTTTCTCTGAGCTCATAAAGCGGAAATGGAGTACTGTAAGTTAATGAAGAAAACGTAAAAACTTTTCTGAGACCAGAGAACCATGAAGAAGAGCGAAAGAATCAAGGCTTTGCTGAAGCACTGATTATCACCCGCGAACGAGTGAGAAAGGTGATAATGTTTTTGTTGAAGATTTAAGTTTGTGTATATATTTCGTCGAAGGAGTTGAGCAATCTTCATAATTTTTTGTAGGGAGTTTGGTGGGTTGACCTAGATGTGACCCATGTCAAAAACACTAGGTCTAATTGGCCAGCAAAAATGACGGCGTTGAATTTCCCTTCACCGGGGCAGATCGTCTGGAGCCCGGGGCGTTCTATTTTTTCTGTGCTATTCTTAAGTAGGCAATATAGGTAGTCGGGGCATCACGATGTAATCTTGTTGGACACAGCATCTGTATGAAAAACTAGGATTAGCTGGCTATCAAAAATGACTTCCCGTTGAATTTGCCCCCTCCCGCGGGTGATGGTCTTACACCACGAAGCGTTCTAGTTCTATATATGTCTGTCCACCCAAAAACAGGTAGAATGAGCAATCTTCATAATTTTTTGTAAATAGTTTGGTGGGTTGACCTAGAAATGGCCCATGCCGAAAAATAGGCCTAGCTAGCCATACAAAATGACGGCCATAAATTTTCTCCAAAGCGGCGAATTTGCCTCTACCGCGGCAGATCGTCTTACGCAACGCGCGTTCTAGTTTTTTCCTGTGTTATATGTTAAAGATCTACTCAGAGATTGGGGCTGTGCCCTAACCTCGTTCATCAAAAATTACTTCGTTGAATTTTCCCCCCTACCGCGGGTAATGGTCTCACGCCACGAGGCGCTCTAGTTTGTATACTGTGTAGGCTGCTGGTTACTGCCATAATGGCCGGTGCCTGTGAAAATTTGCGGCAACCTTAAGTTATTGATACTCTCTAATAATATCCAAACCACTAAATTTCTCTAATTGTACATGGTACCTATTTTGATCACTTGGTACCTATTTTGATCACATGGTACCTATTTTAATCACATGGTACATATTTTGATCAGTCGTTCTTAATGATGCGTGTTGTTGATAACAGCATTAATAGAAAGCATTCTTGGCTGCAAATAAACGGTAGCGTGTCTTCTGTTTCTAGTAACTATAGATCGAGAGAATTGAATAATGAATAAAAAATATTGTTGTCGATTACTTAGCTGTGCTAACGGTATACGAAATATTTCTTTTCGCACTACTTTGTTGTGCAGCTGCATACGGAAGTACCTGTATTTTGGTTCAGTATAAATGCTAACGGAAAATGTCTGTTGGTCTGACTTTGCTGTGCAATTGCTGCTGAGAAGCAATAGAAACTCTTGATATATTAGTGATGTGAACTGAAAATTGCCATTTAAAAACGAAAATCTTACGAGTGAAAGGATTTTATCTTTGCCCTCATCCAATAATTTAGGCTACTTTATTTTACAACAACTTTTCTTTATCCTGTTGTATTCTAACGTGGAAAAAGGCCTGTGTAGCCAAGAAGCGCAGCCTGGTTAACCCTTTCACTCACAGCGGTACGGTTGCTAGGCCTCAGAAATAGCAACTATTAGTACAAGAAGTGGATGCCATTAGGGCACGGAAGAGTTAAGATAGAATTCAAATGAACAGTTGTGTTTGTTTGTATTCTTCACGGCGCAATCCAGCAAGTTATACCTCAATAGTGTTTTTATTTCTTACTTTATTTGTTCTGGATAAATATATTGAAAGCGTAATTCAAGTTGTCAAGTTTACCTGGTTGCTAAAGACAAATTGCATTTCGCTGCTGATAAATTAAGTTAGAATAACAAACTGAGTTTTATTGGTATTGAAATGAACTGGAAATGCTACAGTGTCCTCGCTGTAGTCAGGCATGCCGGTAAAGAATGTGCTTTGACACTCATATGATACATAGAAGATATTCGCACCCAGCGATATCGTTTTTTCATCGTAAAGAATTGAAAGACTTGTGGTCACATTATTAGGCCACTAACTTCTGCAACCAGAACACATACAGTAAATGAATAAATAAGGTAGAGGAACATCAACCTACCTCAGATGATTTTAATTTGACCGACTCGTTACTCTTTTCATGAAATAACTTGTCAAACGCAAAATGAAATTCTGCCTATTTACTTGAAAATTTATAGTAAGGGGGCACATATTCTGTAATACAGATACCATCTGTTTCTCTGCCTATCACTTCCTTTAGGTGTTATTTCAGGGTTTGTATGTCCCTCTATTTTGTTCCTAAAGGTGTGATTTGTTACACAGCAATTATATCAGAATCCATTTATGTTCACAGAGATTACCTTTCTTTAAATGAACAATTCATAACTATGTATTCATCTTCAAGCAGTCATTAACGCCAGTTGTTATGTGGGCTTTGGTATCACACAAACCAGATTATGGTATTAGGGTGCACCCTAGTTCAAATATTATATTGTTCTCTTGATAAATATTGCTGCTGAAATTCAAAGTCGGGAGAATAATTCTTTTGTCAGATTGCATAAAATATAAAATATTTCTAGTCACTTCTGCTATTTTAGCAATTATTGAATTTCATTTTACCAATTAATACATTTAATATATATATATGTATACACAGCAGGGTGTCCGGGTGTCAAAAATTACTTCTTTGTTTATCATATTTGTATTACAATTTGCTTGCGAAGGATGCAGGGCAATTGAAAACTTTAATGATTATAAGAAATGAGCGCTCTTGACTTCAATTTTCTTCATTTTCCGTTCGGTGACATACAGTAAAAATATTTTTCATCGCAGTCTAGCATCATCTATAAACATACGCAGTTGCCCCCGCTTATTATTGTTATATAATGATATTAGTTCAGTTTTTGCTTCGTGAACCTCGAGCAAACAATATATTAAAGTGGGCCGAATGTAAAAATCAGGACCCATGAGTACTATAGAAAATAATAAATAGCAACTGCGAAGGTAGTCACTGTTTGCATTAGAGAGTTGACAAAGCCAGAAGTCGATAGACTTTCAGGCCTCCTCATGTTTCCCATCATCTGCAACCAGGTTTACTTTTCGCCTATGAGTTTGCAACAGAGCGTGACGGAATCGCCACAATCTATAACCTGGCCTAATTTTCCCCTATTTTCTTCAAGCGTAACAGACAATGGAGGGACTGATCAACAGATAATTATACATGAGTCTTTAAATAGTGTTTTATATATAATGAAATTATGACATTAATGATGTAGTAGGAATATCAAGGTTGTAACTTTAAGTTCGAGTTATCAGACGTATGGTTACAGTTGTATATTGTATCTAATTACCTCCGCCAAGGAGGTAATGTTTTCGTCGGGTTTAACTGTCTGTTATTTAGTTTGTCTGGCATCAAGATAACTAAAAAAGTTATGGACGGATCTGAATGAAATTTGCGGAGATTGTTAGGTATGTTAGGCGCAACAGATGATTAACTTTTGGTGAAGATCCGTTCATTCGTTTGTTTGTTTGTCTGTTTCATTTTTGACAATTCCATAACTCAAAAAGTTATGAGATGATTTTCATGAAATTTAACTGAGTTGCTAGGTTTGTTACGGACAATAAATGACCAAATTTTTGTGATGATCTGTTTGTTCGTTTGTGCGTTTGTCTCTGTGTTTGATTTTCTGCTTGCTAGCGCCATAACTCAAAAAGTTCTGAATGGATCTTTATGAATTTATAGGAGTTGTTTGTAATGTTAAAAGACATAAATGATTATATTTTGGTGCAGATCTGTCAGTTCGTTTATATGTTTGTCTTATGCTTGTCATAATGTTTGTTAGCAGCGTAATTTAAAAAATTATGAGCGGGTGTTCAAAAATTGCAGAAAGTGTTAATACTATCAAAAGGCACCAATAATTCGATTTTGGTACTGGTACAAAGAAATTCATAGTCTCAGCACCAATTTAAATTATTCGTTACCGTTTCCTTGCTTGGCGGAGGTGTCCGCTCTCAGAGTACACTTGTTAAGTAAATTCTATCCTTTCCAAAGAATTTTGTTTTGCTGAATGGGGTTAGTGTTACATGAGGATAGGTGAAAAATTTTTCTGTTTGATGGACTTTCCAATCATCTGAATAATTTGGTTCTACTGAGCAAACGATGATGCCGCTTCATATCTCCTTTGATATTCTACTTGTTGAATTCATCAAAAGTTGAGGTGTATGGTGTATAGGTTGTAGAGAATTCAGCAGTAATAATTTTTTAGTAAGTAAATGTGCCACTATTCGATTTCACATTCCACGCAACAGAAATTGTAGGGTCTCCCAATAATGAGAAGTTACAAATCAATCTTGTCCCATAATCATATAATTGTTCACCTTATCCTGGATACGCATGCAAGGCCGCCGAATTCTACTGCCCAGCATATTCTTGTTCGGTGTGATTATTATTATTTTTTTTTAAATATCCTTGCATTTGCAGCCGAATATGTATTGGGTGATCAGCAAGAACCATAAATTTTGATTATTAATGACCTGGTTAAAATTTCAGGAAACTTTTGGATTTGAAGTAGTAGTCACTAATGCATTGGAGTTTTGACAGTATTTTTAGAAGTTATTCATGTATTCTTAATTAATATTAGCGGTTTTATTAAAAATAATAAAAAGCGTCTGATATTTTTCGAGTTACTAACAGTCATGAGTCAGGGTTGGAAGTTGAACAGTAATTGTGGTTACACTGTCTGATGTATGTTGTCCTCGTTATCATATTTATAAAAAATAGATATTCTCCGTGACGAACACAAGCTTAATTTCCATTTAAAGTATGTTTCCCTTCAATTTTAATTAAATATTTACTACTATGGAAAATATTATTAATTTCTCAAACCCTTCGGGTTGTTTTCCTGTAGCATCGTAGAATCGGATTCAGTCATAACTCAACAGATTTGATTAAGGTCCTGTCCTCGAAGTGGGTCGTAATTAAAAAAAAAACACAGTCTTATATACCGAGGATTGCCTCAAAACCTATAGTTATGTATAGAACAGAAGCCCAACGAAGAATGAAAACCAGGGGGTTCGATAAATAATTTTTCTCTATCAGTTCAGTCAGCGCAGGACAATTGTACAAAAGCAAATTTTCGCAACACCCGAATTTCTTTGGCAGAAAAAGGCAACTTAAGCAGTTGCGAGGTAGCTCTTTCCCGTTACGCAAATACAACAACTGTTCCAAGCGACCATATCTTCTTGCAAGTCTTCGGTTCACATGCATCCATGAATGTGTTCAGTCAATCTAAGAATGAAACATCAATAACTTCTAAACAGAAAGTCTGAAATCTCTTAATCTTTTAGCCTAAATTCTTGTAATTCCAATTTTTTATGAGTCGTACAAGTGAAGTCTGTAATGATCTGAACAAAAGGTATCCTCGCCCCAGCACTACACTCGTTATGGCTTCTCCCGCTTCACGCACACCAATTCTCAGGAATGCCCTGCCTGACCAGCTCTGGATCATTAAAACAATGGACAAATAATACTAAAGAGAATAGAGAGCGCATGACGATAATGATATTTAGAGTCATTCTATTGCAGCAGAGTCTTGCTGCCACCATGATATGCGGCAAGCATCGTAAATTTTACGTCTTATCAGAAGGTACTTGTGTCATCAGCCATGCGTGACGATGCGCTGCCCGCGACTTCAACTTGAACGCTCGAGAAACTCTTCCAAAACAAACGATGCGTTCCCTTCTTCTTTTCTTGCGCAATTGTCGCATAGCAATTTGCGATAAGTTATGAACTAAAGCGTCCATACAACCTTTTGAAATACTTTTCCTTACTTTCTTCTAATGGAAAAGATACGTTGTCTATACGGTGACGGTTGCCCCGTTTTTTTGCTCCCATCTCGAAGAGCAGATAGCCGCTTCTACCTTTTATTTGAATGACTGCACGAGAATGGAATCTCTCTTCTCAATGGTGGACTGCTACGATTAGTCTTCCTTGCATTTTAACAGGAAGACTTTACATGAGATAATGGAAGCTGCGTCCAGTGAAGACGGCTTCTGCTACGGCACATCGAAGGCATGTAATTGGAGAGTGTGTGCATACGAATGTGTCTGCTTTGGTGTCACAGGTTGAGGAGTTTTGGTGCCGCTTAGTGGGAAGAGGTGTTCGTTATTTGCCAGTTTTGCTTTCAGTTTAGCAGTGTTTATAAAAATATGCAAGAGAATATTGCTGTTTACGTTTGGTAAATACCGAGGTTTGGATCCGCTTACATTGGGAGGAAGTGCTGATATTTGCTACGAATTGGACTGTAGTATTTGGACTGCGCAAGCGATGTAGCTCTTGATAACTACGTCAACTGGGATTGGTTTGCTTAGTAGAAGTATTTGATACGTATCACATTTGGCCGTTCTTTTCGGAATGTTTTAATGACTTTTATGTTTCGTTGGAGAAGTGCTGAAATACATTATGTGCCTGCTACTGTAAAGGAGTGCACTAGTGCTACGTGTGGTCGCGCTGGTATGGAAGTGTACATACCAACGTGACTGGTATTTTGTTGTGGATTCGAAATTTAATCGTTGGTAAATAAGCGCAGATGCCAATATTTTATATTTGAAATTTTATTATTCTATATAAACTTAAATATTAGAGTGTGTGCTGACGTGGGAAACTCATGATGGTTATAGTGAAAACATTTAATTTATTTACTCCACATTAGGAAAAAAGCTTGGAAAACTTATTTCTAAATTTTATTTTTGTTTGCATTGTGGTGAGAAAAGTATTTTTTTAATAAACTAAACATGATACGCTATGCCTAACTGAATTGAATCCATTACTTCTATTAAGTAATACTAAAACCAAAGTTGCTGTACAGTTTTTGATGAAGCTGTCTAGTTACCTCCACCAAGGACGTTATGTTTTTGTCTTGTTTGCCTGTTCATCTTTCTGTTTATCTGTCACCAAGATAACTCGAAAAGTTAAGGGTATATTTGTACGAAATCTACACTGATTGTTAAGCATGTTAATAATAAATGATTAATTTTTAGTGAAGATCCATTCAATTGTTTGTTCGTCTGTCTGCCTATTATTATTCTTTTTGTATCACCATAACGCAAGAAGTTATGGACAGATTTTTATGAAATTTACATGTGTTGCTAAGTATATTAAGAGAAGTAAATGACCAAGTTTTTGTGATAATATATGCGAATGTTTATTTGTCCCTGTTTTGAATTTTATGCTTGTTAGCAAAATAACTCAAAAAGTTATGAACAGATCTCCATGAAATTTACAGGAATTGTAACTTATGTTGAAAGACATCAACTATTAAATTTTGGTGAAGATCGGTTGGTCTGTTTTGTGTGTTTGACTAATGTATGTCAGAATGTTTGTTAGCAGCATACTCAAAAGGTTATGTACGGATCTTCTAAAAAATTTACAGAAACTGTTATTTCTGTTAAAGACTGAAATAGTTAGATTTTAGAGCTGATGCTACGGAAATTATAATTTCAGTGCTAATTTGATTTTTATCTTACCCATTCCTTGATTGACGGAGGTATGAGCTCTCAGAGTGCTCTAGTTCTGCATCTTTTTATATATTCCAGGCTTCGAAATTAATTGCTTCTGAGGTTTGCTTTTTGAAAAATGTAGCTATTCGTTTCTCTAAATTTCAATGAGATTTTTTGTTTTTGTTTTAGGGAAATGCTGCTTACTTGCTGAAGATGACAAACTGTGTGTTCTTCCATTTTCTACTGAGACGATCAGTGCAAATGCGACAATTATGTGATCAGAGCAGGCAATATTTGAAATGCTTTAATTTTTATGCAGTTCCATGTTTCTCATACGGTAATAATATTTCCTTGATATTCATGTTTAGTTAGCGTGTCGTAATAAGTTTTACAGACTGCGTTATTATTTTGGAAACTGCCTCCTTACAGTGCGACTAATTATTTTCTATAACGTTTGATTTCTTAAAGTCTTGTATGTGATAATGCAGTGGATACATATAACTCTCGACTTTTACGAGAGATGGGGACCAGATGGAATCGTAATACTAGAAATAAATTCGTAAAAGTCGAGATAAGGTCACATATAGCGTTGCCAAATGATATCTGGGGTTTTCCTGCTAGATTATCGATGATAGAATGTTAAAAACTGTTAAATCTCTTTATGCAGCAGAAAATGATACTAGAGCAATATTTATAAAAAAATTACTTGTTAAATGCATTTCATTGAACTTTTATCATAACGTTAGGACTTATGCAGCACGTTTAATATTGTAGAGTTGTTTAGGGGTAATATAAATCCGCTGTTTTATTCGTTCAGAAAAATTTTTCGGCACTTTTCAAAAGTTTTACAGCGTTAATTTTCATCTAAATATTTTGTGAACACATTACAAAACACCGGTAGAAATACTTGGTTATTTTAATTTTTGAATTACAGTAATTAAATTTCTGAGTAAGAGTTTGCCTTACTGCTACACTTCGATAAAATCACCGGAAAACCATAATTTTTCCAGTAGGTGAGTCTATTACCTGCAAAATTACTCACAGCGTCTGCGTTAGAGCTTTTTTTGCTAAAAAAAACTACTAGGGTAATAAACTGAGCTACTTAATTTCTTCAGTGAAGCAATATCACATTTCTAAAGAGATGCGATTAGTCAGAATATTTTGGACTGAAACGAAGTCGAGGTTTTTAATCGAAAAAGCTAATGGCTTTTGATAAGCGATTATAAAACAATTATTCCGACTTTGAGAATAATTTATTAGCTACTTGTCAAATTTTTATTGTTCAGTTCTTTGGAATGTAGGTATAGTTTTACCTGCCACTGTATACACAGTTTCCTCAACTTTATGTCTCAGCTGTCGTTTTTTGTTTTGAAATTTAGCTGTGTTAGCTGTATTTTACAACCAGGGGGAAGAATCCTATCATGGACCCCCAACAGTACGTATTCTTGTGGTCTATATGATCCTTTTATTACACAAACACAATACACTGTATAGGTATGTTAGCACTCCATCACTTTAACATGATCACACCCATGGCTACATTAGACACGTTCAGTTCCAACTTCCAAGGAACGGGAATCTTAGGATTTGGGATTTTTGGTACAAAATTGGGTAAATTGGCTCGAAATTTCTGCGTTCTTAGCCACACCCATCGGACTCCTTACGCTGGTTTGACTATAGCAATTGTTTCTCTAAGTTAGAGACTTGGTCCAACGTACTAAATATTTATAATGGAATATAGAACTGCTGCAGGGCCTGCTTTGTTTCCATCTACTTTCATACTCCTGCTGCTGCTTCCTGTTCTTACTCTTCTTGCCCGACTTGCGTTGATCCTGTGTGAGAACACCCTCGTACGTGGATCCCACGTTTCTATCGGCATATTGTGCGTCCATTATTTCTTCTTCTCTTGAATCGTGTTTGATGTGGAGACGGAGGACTAAACTACTCAATATACTATGGAACTCCTGTTGTAACTGTGCGGGTTCTTCCCCCACCCATTTAGGGTAATTTTTTCTCTAGACCGACTCTCGCCGGCGAAGAACCAGTGGCTACACTTTTGTGGCGAAATGTTCTTTTCCTTTGGAAGTCGCAGTCGAGAAGGGGTTTCTGTACAGTGTTGCCGGTGTTAAAAACGTTTTCTACATAATCAGTAGATTTTGAATACAGTTAATGAAGTTTAGATTCTAAATAAATTCTTGGAGTGGAATAATTTATAATGATACTGCTGCTTTAGGAATACATAAATTGGAAACATTGATTATGAATCTAGAGGCAACGCTGTGTACATTTATTTATATTCTTGTTTGTTTCAGTTTTTTTAATTGTCACCTAAACTGTTGAGATATGTTGATATTCATCTTACCTGACTATGTTTAATTTGCCTGTACTGCGAGACTCTCTACCAATTCACTTTATTGACACCGAAATCGCTTTACACTGGAGGTGAAGAGGGTAAGTTCACAAGCATGGAACACTGCAGGTGAAGAGGGTAAGTTCACAAGCATGGAACATGTTCTTGGGTGAGTTAGGTTGGCCAATATGAGTTGTGGGAGCAGCGCTCCAGGAAGTCCCAATCGGTTGCCATAACTTAGCTAGGCTTTAGGAATATTTTTCTTCTAAGCCGTTGTGCCTTCCTTCCTCCAATCCTTCCTTCTACTGCCTTTCTGTTTTTCGGCCATCGGGTAATGTTAGCTAAGTTTGCCCATCGCATGTTATGGGGAGCAGCGCCCAGGGGGTTTATGCAGGTTGCCTTGGCCGTAGGCCTGGCTTTCAGGACGACTGTGTTTCGTGCCCACTTTGCTGTTTTCCTGGTTTCGTATTGCTGCTGATCTTGCTTTCGTCTGTTGTTCCTCTTCTTTCACGGCTTGCTGTTCCCTTGCTGTTCACCTTCGTCCATGGTTCCACATTTCTGTCGACATACTATACGTCCCTTCTTCCTCCTCTCGTAAATCACCATAGTTGTGTTTCCAGCGAAGCTCAACCATCTATTCTAATGATAATTTTGTTTCTTTTTCTGGGTTTTCCTTTTTCTTTCTGTTTTATTTAAAGCTTCTCTGTGTTCTTTCTACTATTCCATCTACAGTCTGCCGACCAGTAATTTTGCGTTGAATTGTGCCTTTGGATTTCAAGGAAACGAACTGCTTAAGCATAATCACCGGTAGCTACTGTCGGACTGTTGTTGAATCTACGTTCTCTGCTAAATTCACGGGCTGAGGAATAACGGCGGGTGTGCTTCCGGGTAGAGAACTGCGCCTAAGTATTCTGGGATATGTTCACGCATACTAGAGAGTCCTGGAACCTCATCTGTTGCACACTGCGCTTGCACGGTCTCTGTGGTAGTAATTGGTGTTACCTGTAGGGATATAATTATGTGGTATGAGTTAACGTGGCCTTTTCTTTAACTTCGCTCAACGTGCGCACCACCGACCGGACAAGTTTTATTTTCTAGTTGAGCTAATAGCTATAGTTGAGACGGTCGTTTTCCCACGCCTCAACACTGTGTCTTTCCAGAAAATTCTTAAGTGTCTACAGTGTTGTTGTAACAGAACCTCGTGGTATAATATACTGTGCGATATATTCCATGGTGCTAATACAGTAGCACTTGGGAAAAATTGAACACTTAGAATATTTTAAAGATCCTTGATAAGATACTAGATGGTATTGAGGTCACTTCTAAATGTGAAGCGATTCGTTTCAAATTGCTGCACAGCATCCCTCTATGCAAGGGCTGTTTAAAACACACAAAGTGTTCAGTATTCCCGCATGCGCTACCGGCACCAATATTCTGTATACGGTATATTGGCTGGTATATTCGACAAGTTAGGCTTATCTTAATCAGCAGCGAGGGAAATTCTAATGGACAAAATATGTACCAGAAGGACGTTCCGCTTGTGCTCATTTCTTCATTAATATTTCACTCGCTGCTGATTAAGATAAGCCTGACTTACCGCATATACCAGCCAATAATTAATTTTGTTTTACCTCAATAAATGAAAAAGCAGTTATAATATATATAAATGAAAGTACTGTATCTGTGATTGTGACGTGGCTTCATAGACTGATACTAGGACACCAATATTAGCGTAGTAGTACAAATACCAATGATACTGCTATTCCTTGCTGCTATTTGTAGCTGACACAACTACTAACAATACTATTGATACTAATATTAATACTAAAATTTATGCCATAGGCTAATAATTACAGTTCAATGAAGTGAAGTTAAAGCGAGGATGTCTGGATAACAGTACCGTGTGTGTTCACAGTGTCTGTTTCGGCTCAATTTCCTTGTGCCTACAGACGGGGGCCTTGGTTCAGCGTCTGTCATACTCTAGTTATCTGAGGTTGTGCCGACGGCATACGCAAGAGCTCTAGCTTTATTACAGAAGTATTACTGAGACGTTTCAAATGAGTGTATTTAGCAATTGAATTTCTGTTTAGTTCATGTATCTACTGTGTAGCTCTGAGTTCTGTTAGAAATATTTTATTATGTGTATAAGCAAACTTCTTGTAGTTGAGATATCGGCAATAGATTCGCTAACTATGCCATATGAATCCAGTTATCTGTTTTGTCACTTTATCCTGATTGTAATGGAAAGTTCACACTGCATTTCACAAAAATACACAGTATCCGACATAGTAAAGTAACTTTGTAGCCATAACTAATAGAACTTGCGTACCATGCGTTTCACTGCACCATTCCTAATGAGTGTCTACCGTCAACACGTCAACAACATGCAATGTCGCTTTATCCAATCAAATATATAATTCAACTTTAACGAAGTAATCTCAAATGGTTACCAATTGGTAGAATACCTTGCCAACGTTTGTAACTTATAGCTGTTTAACTTCTACCAAGCGAATGATGTATACGTTGTTTGTTATTTTGTAGACCACAAATGTGCTCCTACTTAACTTCACAATACAACATCATATTACTGCACGTGAGCAACAATTGTTTCCTATAAAGAGACTGACAGGGACAGCTCCTAGTAACACTATATAGTTAATAACGCGCATTGTGCGTCTCTTCATGTACAGCACTAACTACAGTAGTGGCCCGGCCGCGCCGTAATAAAATGACGGCGGAAAATAATTGCATCAACGAAACACTCGTTTCCTTCCCTCGTATTCATGAGCCTGTGCTCATAATTTTTTTTTCTTTCGCTCGATTTTTTAGTGCGCATGTGCATTATGAATTAAAAAAAATTACGTGGGAAGGAGGTGCATTCTAGCATCTATGCTATCATTTAGGGCACTTCAGACGTCTTTAGAACTTAGAGTATAATAATTTGGCGAGGCACTGGCCTCCTTGCTGCGCAGTAGATGAATTTCTTTCCTATCTAAAGCTTCAGATCAGGATGGAGAGCGTAACTAAATAAGCAGATACCAACTAAGAAGCAAGCAAGCAACAAGCAAGCAAGCAAGCAAGCAAGCAAGCAAACAAACAAACAAACAAACCAACTGTGCATTAAATAATGTTTTCGGATTAAAGTTTTTGTGTTTCTGTATAATTTTCTGTCTGGGCGCAATTTCTCATCAGTTTGAAACTGAAACATTTCATTATGATTTGCCTAGAAACACTTCATGTGTATACACTACGTATTGTAGATACATGGAGGAGAACTTCTAGCCAGTAGGGAAACTTGATCCTGATCATCCCAATGACTTTTGGCAACCAAAAGACGATGTAATTTTCCAACAAATTTTGGGAGCACGAGAAGAACTATGGCAATTTTACCGGAATGAGATTGATGCATTAGCAGGAGAAGGACCAGGTTTTCATTTACGTACGTTGGTCTGCTTGAATAACAATGTTTTCGTTACCATTATTAAGCTCATATTTAAGTGTTTCGTAAAACCGGAATAAGTTATAAAATAAAGAACACATTTCTTGCCGTACGTTACTGACGTATCAATGATTCGTGTGAATATCTGGAGCGATTTTGATGGTTCTGTTATACGCTACACTATTTACCGGTCCGTCGTTAAGTGACGGCAGAAAATAACACTGTACTAGTTGCTCGGCCCGTCGTTACATCGTTAAATGACGGCACAATTTGACTATTCCAAAGAACCCTCTGTTCTCTTCTCGCATCTCGTACTTCTGTTCTTGGCCCTGTTTTATTTTTTATTCGCTGATCTTCTACAAATTCTGCTTAATTTGGCCTATAATTTCGACTCCAAAACAATAGTTATCTACCTGCACAGAACACAGAATTTCACAGTTGAGTAACCCCACTGGCACCTACTCTCCACAACAGAACCAAAAATATAAAAATTCAGTGCAACGATAGAGGTCCCCACCACAGTTAAAAATTATCCCTCGAAATTTAGAAAGGGCCTCAATTTATTTCGAATAGTGTACGAGTTTCTTCTACATCCTCAGTTTTATGGAGTTATGTTCCAATTTATGGTAGCATTAACATAAGGCAATTGAAATTTGCAAGAAAGCACAGCCTTAGTGAATGTAACTTTAAATAAATTTAACAGTGTTCTTGGCCGTTAACTAAGCTTCGGTTGGGCTTTCGGGACATCGTTTTTAGCCAACTTTCGTTACATTATGTATCATCTTTCTGTTGATGAGTTTTGCTTTGTTCTTCTTGTTTCCCAACTTGCTATTCCCATGAGCCTGTAGTGTGGGAACACCCTCGTACATGGGTTCACTCTATAATTCTATATAGTTTATATTCTTTACTCTTTCTCTCTATAAATATCTTTTCTGCTGCTAAGAAAGCTTAAGCTAACGTTTGTAATAACAGTTACAATTCATTGGGATACAGCATTGCTATGCTTCTTCCCATGCTGCCAAAATTCTGTTAAGACAAAATATTAACTGAGTTGTAACAATAGTTTTTACCATTTAAGAACCCAGGAAGATCTGGACAACGGATGTATGAAGATAAATTTCACGAGCCGTGTCTTACAGTGAAAAGTTCGAATGCTATAACACTATTCTAAAGTTTACATTAAAGTAATCAGGAATTCGAACAAGTTTCGGGTCACGTACACTTTGTTTACACTGGATGCTGTGACCTATGAAATCAGCAGACTGTACTTCTTAAGATCACTTTTCATCATTGAAATAATAACCTCCACCAATGAGGTATTGTTTTTGCCTGGGTTTGTTTGCCTGTATCTTTGTCTGTTAGCAACATAATTGGGGAAGTTATATGGACGGATCTTTATGAAATATACAGGAACTGTTGCGAATATCATAAGGAACAGATGATTAACTTCTGAAGATGATCCGATCTGTCAATGTGTTCGTCTGCATGTCGTCTATCCTGTCTTCAACATTGCGTTGTTCGGCGGAGCTGTAGCTATTAATACCAGTAAAATTATATTGATTGTCGAATATGGGAGCATAGTGTACAGTCAGCTAAGTTCTGATTCTGTTTTGGAACTGGCATTGATGTTACGCTATGAACGCTTGCTAAGAATTAATCACTGAAGTTTCTAAAATCAGTTTGTGAAAGGAAATCAGAAAAAGAAGTTGATGTAATCCTATCCTTTTTTCTCAGAGAGGGGTCTACTTACAACAAACAGAGCTGGTTCCACGAAAAAGTGAAATGAATTCATGGGAAATAGGGTTATTAATACACTTCTACTAGTAGTGGTACTGCGGTGGTTAGAGCACTGCACTCGCTGTTTAGAGGTTCAAGGTTCGCTTCCTTGCCGATGAAGGTTTCGCGAAGCGCTGTCAGCCATTTTGAAGTTCATAGTCCACCACGAGGGCGCTTACCAAGCCAGCATCGAGGACAGTCGTTGGTCGCAGTCGTCGGCTGAGTGTGCTATGTACATCAGTACTCTGACACCCTGTGGTCGAGTGCAGCCGTACTTTCTCTGGGCCTAGCGGACAATAATCTCCAGTATGACCCCTGCATAGGGATTTTCTAGTTGGGGGTGGGTGAACAGGGCGATNAGGACAGTCGTTGGTCGCAGTTGTCGGCTGAGTGTGCTATGTACATCAGTACTCTGACACCCTGTGGTCGAGTGCAGCCGTACTTTCTCTGGGCCTAGCGGACAATAATCTCCAGTATGACCCCTGCATAGGGATTTTCTAGTTGAGGGTGGGTGAACAGGGCGATTTTACCTTTATGCCGATTTATTATAGTATAGACTACTATAATTTACCACCAGTGTAACAGCTAATTAATTATATTGCACACGAGTGCAGTGTTTCAGGCAGATGGGATCGTTGATTGTTGGAGCTTTTATTAAACAACATTCTATGCCTTACAATCGCTAACTATGTCGTAACTTTACGATACTATATACCTCAGAAAAGATTTTGAGTTGCTCTCTTTCTAATGATCTCCAAATGCCAGCATTAACTTTTGTTCTCGAAACAAACATGTTTTTTTTTCCTCTGAAAATTTTGAAAGCATTTTTCGTAGCTGACCATGGGGCTATTTCTTGTGACTTTTTCAGAATACTGTCTTCCACAGCACGAAATATTTTTAAAAATCCACAAATTCAAAAGCAATTCCTTTGTTGCAGTACTGCAGCAAATCGATACTTCAGTACAGCCCGGTGTACCCAAACGATAGTTGGGCTATATAGAAAATAGCGCTGTTCTTTACCGTCACGTGTTTATCTGTGCAAAATTTGTCTGTCCGGCCCCAAACACTCAACGCCTCTCCGACTGTTGCGTTGGAAGGTCGTGCTGCGGTGCATGCGCAGCGGGCTGTGAGTGCTCGGATGGACTGCTGGTTTTTATAGCTGAAAGCATAGAAAATGATGAGAGGTGAAAGAATAAATACTGATATCAATGTGTATTGCGCAAAACATAAAAATATCAGAAGAAAAGGCGACAAAGTTTTTCCAAGGCAATTGGAATGGCAGTTTATTATTTCATGTAGCTAGCAGTTGTTCTATGTTGTTTAGTGTTGGTGAATCAAACTTGAATTTCTACAACATGGTGTACTCTGAAAAAACTCATAACTTTGTGAAGATCTCTTTTTATTGTAGCACATCGTTAGCAGCTGCTCTTGACGGTGTTTTCATACGATCTTCTGCTAACTTTTACCCTTCAAAAGCGCTTTTCTACCTTGAAAAGTACAGTTTCCAACTACCATGTTGCAAATTTCCCTATGTGATGACGCCGTCAAATTTTTATGCAGTTAACACGAGCTACGTCCGTGGCAAAAAAGCCTAGCGTTGGGGTCATATTTCTGTTACACTTCAAAAAACTTATTCAATTTTTATCATGTTCGTTAAAAAAGGCTACGCCTGTCCCCACTTAATCTATATACGCCTTACCTACCTCAAACCTACGCTTAATTTGATCAACTGGATACTTATACGCCTAATTGAATTATTGCTGTACCTCTAAACTAGCAAACGAATAATCTTGAAAGTGTATGCCTTTGCCCTACTAACTCTAGTCTAACCTAACCTGACCGAGCCTAGCCTAACTTAGCCTAACCTAACCCATCCTAACCCAACCAAGCTATTAAGCAAAAGTATTCAGGAAGCCGTTTCAGCAGCAATCATTTAGTCTCGCTTAAATGTTTAAATAACTTGTCCTGGAAAAAAAGAACTGCCGTGCGCCCCTCTTTATATATATAAGGATGCCATTGCCGGCCCTGTAGACATACCATGTCTCCGAATGCCAGCATTGTTTTTATATATACTTTTTATTGTGTCTTTGTGTGCTCAGAGCTTTGTTCATTAGAGCTCCGTATAGCGACACTGGCAGTGTTGTTAGGTATCTTCTGTTTGCGACATCAGTATATATAGTAACCCTTGTGTATCCCCTACAGTTTACACTGTGTAGCAACCTATCAATTTGCAAGTATGTAAAAGAATAATGAATAAATTATTTAAAAAAGAAATTGGAAGGTTAGTACGACCCATCTGAATTGCAAACTTTGACACGATAAAACCTATTAAATGAAGTTGGCATGTTCTGCTGAGTCGTATTAAAACTACAAAACGTACAAGTCATGAAGACATCACATTTATTAATAAGTCGTAGGTATATTCTTCACCAAAATTACAATTGAAGACATGTAAATTTCGAATATGTGTAAGTATACAAAAAGCAGTAAAATTTACGATGTGTCTTATATGACTACAAATATGAAAACTTCTAAAAGTAAAAGAAGAGGATGGAAATATATATTGTATTGTTTGAACTTTCAAATTTTTAAGCTATATGAGATTATCTTAAAAGACGAAATTGGAAGTTTATACTGTGTGAGTAAAATTTGAATACATATTAAATCTGAAGAACATATGAAACGATGAAATTGAGAAATTATATATATTATGTGCCCTTTGAATTTGGATACAAATCAAATTAGTCATTTGAAAGACTTATTGATGTTCTAGCAGCTGTTGTTGAAAAAGAAATCGATACAAAATTTGTTAAGCCAATAGCAAGGACAAAATCTACAAAAAAGATTTTAAAAATCTAATCTAAAATTAGAAGTTATTTGTTTCGTAATTGAAAGCAAATATTATTGTGTTAATCTGTGAAAATTTAAATTTTTTGACAAATTCTTGGAGGTTGAAACTAAGTTTATTTAATGAAAACAGTCATAGCGGACAGGCATGGTTTGTAGATAAACTTACAGAAAGAAAACGTAATGTACATATTCTTTGGTTTGTAGATAAACTTACAGAAAGAAAACGTAATGTACATATTCTTTACTTAGAATCTGCAAATATAGCTAGGTAATATTTTTGAAAATATGATGTTATGAAATTTATACTTAATATGTTAATAAATGTCTAAAAACTGAAAGACAGCTTACAATTTAAAATTTTCGTAAGAAAAAATGTAAAAAATTGTTTAAATTTTTACCTAGAGAACAAGAAGCAAAGAAAATTTGAAATTCAGAACAAATATTTATGAACTCAAACACAATACTTATACCGACCTGTAAATGTACGAATTTTATTAACTCAATCACATGATGATAGACTGACGACAGGTCAACAACACTGAATAGTGAATAAAAGCAAGAAATTCATCCCTAAAGTGATAAGAGAAATTCAGTAAAAATGCATACTGTCATTTAATTGTCCTAACTTTTAATAAAAGAAGTTGTTGATGAAAAAACTCTGATATGAAAAAAATTATGGCCCATGCTAGGCCTTTGGGACATTTCTCCCTTGCGCCCACTTTACTTCTTTCCAGCTTCATTTTCCTTCTGACAATGCTTCTTCTCTTCGTATTCTTCTTTCCCGACTTCTTCTCATGTGCATTGACTCGTGCATGGGTTCCACGTCTCTTGATTTTCTTTATGTCCCTTTTATCTTCCTCTCTTTGAATCACAAAGTAGTCTGTGGGTAGGGAGGCTGAAACTAAAAATACGATGATATTGCTAAAATAATTGGAAATCACATGTTCTAGAAAACAGTTGATATGTGTACCTTAATTGGTAGAAAGATATTGAGCGAATAAATTTGAATTAGAATTTAAATGAACGCTCTTTAAGATTAGTAAAATTGTAAATAAGACGATATGATGAAGATGTATGCCATGATTTTTAGAGATGAGTTATCACATTTATAGAGAAATGTAACTTCAATATAGCGAGCAATGAAGTTAGCTTAATATTTTCAAATACAGCTAGGACAATATGTTGGCTTACTTTACTTACTTAATTGATAATTTTGTACGTGGATAGTATATAATTACGCTAAGAACATTAGCCATAGAATTTACAGGAGCGGCAGGTATGCTTCGAAAAATAAATTAATTTATGCACTGTTTAAAAAATATACAATGTTTTAGCATGTTACGTTCATATTTTGCTAATATTAGATACTTAGGTAACTTGTTTACTATACACATATTTTCGAAGATTAGTATGCGAATTGGATGCTTTATTTAATCATTAAATTAAATACGTGACTAAGAAACTATAAACATCGTCGCTGACAATAAATATACAACTTAGTCCATATAGATATATTTTTTCAAACGACACGTGTGTAACTTAAGTGCTTTGTTTATTTTTGCAAACTTTCGTACTTAATTTGTTTGCTATTCCCATAATTTTCCGAAGCTCTAACATGTACTTTAGGTGATGTAGTGGGCGAATTTTAAAGTCTTTACTCAAATACGTACCAACAATAAGTATATATCACGGAGCCATTTTTTGAAATATTTAATGAATAACTAACTTCCGTGCGAATAAGAAAAACTACTATAAGTACATGAAATATTTATTTCTTTTCACAAAATATTTGAGAGCGTGTAGAGGCACTAACGTACGTTATGTGCAATGAAAAAGTGATAGAATCAATATGTCTGTTTACAATTTTTCGCTATCGAGCGTACTATCAATAAATCAATCAATATATCAATAAATGATGCAACAGTCGAGTCAAGGACTCGATCTGGAGACCTAAAGATATGTATATACTTAAATGAATTATTACTGAAATTGGGACATTCAGCTTCCCTATTTTGCGAGGCTCAGTAAACTTCAACTGGATTTTTTGGTTGTATTTAGCCAAATAAAACCAAAAACCCCGTCGACGTTTATTAAACCTCGTAAAACATATACAGTATATAATTGTATGTCTCATCTATATAGCAAAATTAGGAGTAGCAAAATATATCGAACATCAACTAATTTTCTTCGAGCTCTGGTTACATGAACTGGATGGTAAAGCCCTGACTAAAATGAGAATTTGTTCCTGGGGCCGTTAACATACAGTAGAGTATCTGGCTACGTCTTGGACACTGGGATATATATTTACTTATATATATTTTTCAAAGTTGCGTTGTATCGTAGCTGAATACTTGGCAGGTGCTGTGGCAAATATTAGACCAAGAGTGTGAACGATAAAGCAGCGATTTTACCGTAACATTGTTTAGTTGTTTCTCCCAGTTGATTTAACTTATTTATACAGGGCAGAAACAGAACAAATTTCGTTAAACAGCAATGTTCTACTTTATATTTTATTATTTTCCTGTTACTGTTATGCTTGCCAAGCATACTAGGTACTGTATTGTGAATTTTCTTAGTGCATTCTTTTTCCAGTTTAGCTATTGAGATGTCTTTCTGTACTTCGTCTAAATATATTATGCCACAGCCCAAATTTTCTATCTAGGACACGTACTAATACGAGCTTCACGGCTAGCATTATGTCCAAACAGTATATGAAGACATTTACCAACTAAGGAGAGCGTTTCATACCTTGTAGTATGCAGTTATATATCCCTGATATTTTCCAACTATTGCGATTATTTCCCCCTGGCCAGGCCAAAGCCCTGGCTTCACATTATTGCGATCATTTCCTTCTTTATGCTAGATATAGGCTATATTTTTCAGCATAGAATTATAGAAGTAAACGGTGATATTTTCTGATTGTTACATATACATATTCTTGATCAGTACAGCATGCACTGTGGATCTTCTTATAGAATTTTTTAATTTACGAAGCCATACGTACGACACTGCGTGACTGATAAGTATCACCTCAGATTGGTTCAACAGGAACGTTTAATTTTTAATTTTACTCTGCTCAGACGCTGACTACAATTTACTTCCTCTTTTCCGCAATAGTTGTGACTTTCAAAATGTTTTAAAATTACTATTTAATTGGATAAGATAAAAATAAAAATGCCAAAAATAAGTGGATGGAAACAGTTATCGGCCTGTAACTTAGGTAGTGCGAACTTGATCAAATGATTAACGTCTTGCCACTTCGTGCTTCTTAAGTTCTGAATTTACATGCACGATATGATCTTTCGATTTTTTACCTGCAGGACAGGATCTTTCGATTTTTTACCTGCAGGACAGGATCTTTCGATTTTTTACCTGCAGGACAGGATCTTTCGATTTTTTACCTGCAGGGCAGGATCTTTCGATTTTTTACCTGCAGGGCAGGATCTTTCGATTTTTTACCTGCAGGGCAGGATCTTTCGATTTTTTACCTGCAGGACAGGATCTTTCGATTTTTTACCTGCAGGACAGGATCTTTCGATTTTTTACCTGCAGGACAGGATCTTTCGATTTTTACCTGCAGGACAGGATCTTTCGGTATTTTACCTGCAGGATAGGATCTTTCGATTTTTTTACCTGCAGGACAGGATCTTTCGATTTTTTACCTGCAGGATAGGATCTTTCGATTTTTTACGAGCAGGACAGGATCTTTCGATTTTTTACCTGCAGGACAGGATCTTTCGATTTTTTTGCCTGCAGGATAGGATCTTTTGATTTCTCACCTGCAGTTCAGGATCTTTCGATGTTTTACCTGCAGGACAGGATCTTTCGATTTTTTACCTGCAGGACANCTTTCGTACTTAATTTGTTTGCTATTCCCATAATTTTCCGAAGCTCTAACATGTACTTTAGGTGATGTAGTGGGCGAATTTTAAAGTCTTTACTCAAATACGTACCAACAATAAGTATATTTACGGAGCCATTTTTTTTAGAAATATTGAATGAATAACTAACTTTCGTGCAACTAAGATAAACTACTATTAGTTCATGCAATTTGTATTGCTTTCACAAAATATTTGAGAGCATGTAGAGGCACTAACTTACGTTATGTACAATGAAAAAGTGATAGAATCAATATGCCTGTTTACAATTTCTTGCTATCGAGCGTACTTAGCTCAAAATAACGCTATACTGACACTCACACTCCGGTGGTCCCGGGCCTTTAAGACCCTTTGCCGCTGTAACCACGTTTCTCCAGACGTCCCGCTCCGACGCCAGAGAAACCAATATATATATAAACATGAATATATCAATAAATAATGCAAAAAGTCGAGTCAGGGACTCGATCTGGGGACCTACAGATATGTATATACTTAAAGGAATTTTTACTGAAATAGGGACATCCAGCTTCCCTATTTTGCGAGGCTCAGTAAACTTCGACTGGATTTTTGGTTATATTTAGCAAAATAAAACGAAATACCCAATCGACGTTTATTAAACCTCGTAAACATACATATATATATAATTCTGTGTCTCAGCTGTAGCAAAATTAGCAGTAGCATAGTAAATCGTGCATCAACTAATTTTCTTCGAGCTCAAATTACATGAACTGGATGGTAAAATCCTGACGAAAGAGAATTTGTTCCTGGGGCCGTTAACATACAGTAGAGTATCCTGGCTACGTCTTGGACCCTGGGATATATATATTTTCAAAGTTGCGTTGTATCGTTGCTGAAAAATTGGCAGGTGCTGTGGCAAATATTAGACCAAGAGTGTGAACGGCAAAGTGGCGATTTTACCGTAACATTGCTTAGTTGTTTCTACCAGTTGATTTAGCTTATTAATTTTCTAAAAAATTAGACAGAAACAGGACAATTTTCGCGAAACCACAATGTTCTACTTTATATTTTATTATTTTCCTGTGGCTGTTATGCTTGCCAAGCATAATAGGTACTGTATTGTGAATTTTCTTAGTGCATTCTTTTTCCGGTTAGCTATCGAAATATCTTTCTGTACTACGTCGAAATATATTATGACTCAATTCAAAGTTTCTATCTAGAACACGCACTAAAAAGAGTTTCACGGCTAGCATTATGTTCATATACAGTATATGAAGACATTTACCAACTAAGGAGAGCGTTTCATACCTTGTAGTTTGCAGTTATATATCCCTGATATTTTCCAACTATTGCGATTGTTTCCCCCTGCTTGGCTTCATGCATGCAAGATATTTTCCAACTATTGATATAGTTTTATACTACATAGATATTAAGGCCAAAGCCCTGGCTTCACATTATTGCGATCATTTCCTTCTTTATGCTACATATAGGTTGTATTTTTCTGCATAGAATTATAAAAGTAAACGGTGATACTTTTTGATTGTTACATATACATATTCTTGATCAGTACAGCATGCACTGTGGATCTTCTTATAGAATTTTTTAATTTACGAAGCCATACGTACGACACTGCGTGACTGATAAGTATCACCTCAGATTGGTTCAACAGGAACCTTTAATTTTTAATTTTACTCTGCTCAGACGCTGACTACAATTTACTTCCTCTTTTCCGCAATAGTTGTGACTTCCAAAGTGTTTTAAAATTACTATTTAATTGGATAAGATAAAAATAAAAACGCCAAAAATAAGTGGATGGAAACAGTTATCGGCCTGTAACTTAGGTAGTGCGAACTTGATCAAATGATTAACGTCTTGCCACTTCGTGCTTCTTAAGTTCTAAATTTACGTGCGCGATATGATCTTTCGATTTTTTACCTGCAGGACAGGATTTTTCGATTTTTTACCTGCAGGACACGATCTTTCGATTTTTCACCTGCAGAATAGGATCTTTCGATTTTTTACCTGCAGGTTAGGATCCTTGGATTTTTTACTTGCAGGACAGGATCTTTCGATTTTTTACCTGCAGGACAGGATCTTTCGATTTTTTACCTACAGGACAGGATCTTTCGATTTTTTTACCTACAGGGCAGGATTTTTCGATTTTTACCTGCAGGACAGGATCTTTCGATTTTTCCAGCAGTGCTTGTAACACCGCATGGCGTTCCTTATATGTCAAATTTGATTTATACTATTTTGCTTGAAATTTCTACTATTATTTTCCTTTTAACCACCTGAGTGTTTCCTGCGGGTGAATTAAATAAAATGTAATTTATTATGTTAAATAGTTACTACAATTTCCCTTGAAATTATTTGAATTGAATAAGCTAACATCAATAACTCAAAATCACCGATACTAACATGTTCTTGGGATCAGCATGTAATTTGACTGCCTGAGAATTTTTAAATTCCGGATTGAATAGAGGGAGAACAATTTTCTGATTTTTAAAATAATTTTCTTGAAAAAAAGCAGAAGTAAGCCCAGTATCGTTTATTGCTTTGATCATTTTTTTTAGGAGCAGTATTGCCGCTGTAGAAAGACCAAATCATTGCAAACTTTTATGTTTTTTCGGTTTGGTAGTTATTTTAAATTGTGCGTATGAACTCATTGCTTTGAGAAAATCATTACTAATAAAAGAATACATGCGAATGTGTATTTTGTAGGCGTGTGTGAAATGCTTAAAAATTTGCTTCCTTATTTAGGAGAAACTTGTAGATGTGCCACGGTTGTTTACTTCTTTTGATATATATTGCCGCTCGTTTCATAATGATTTTTTTTTATTGCTATAAATCCTGACACATAAATAGCTATAGAATTTATTTCGATATGAGTTAGGAACGGTATCGTCAGTGTGAAAGCGGAATGGACGCATGCTTAAATTACTGCTTCACCTATAGTATGCGTGCAAAAGTTTAAATATTCATATAAAACTAATGGGTATATACAAGACTTTTAGTTCCACTCGCCCCAGGATTATTATACATGTTAGCCGTAACGAATGATTAACTTTGGGTGAAGATCCGTTCAACCGTTTGTTTGTTTGTCTACCTACTTTTTCTTAGTGCAATAACTCAGAAAACTATGGTCGGATTTTTATGAAATTTACATGAGTTGTTAGGTATATTACAAAGAGTAATGACTTAATTTTGTGATGATTGATTTATTCGTTCGTTTGTTGCTATGTTTGATTTTGTGCTTGTTAACAACATAACTAAAAAGTTATGAACCTATCCTTATGAAATTCATAGGAATTGTTAGATATATTGAAAACATAAAAATTAAATTCTGGTGATGATCGGTTGGTCTCTTCAGTGTTTGACTTATGTTTGTCAAAAATGTTTGTTGGCAGCATAACTCGAAACGTTATGAACAGATCTCCAAGAAAATTATAGAAGCAGTTATTATTGTCCACGGGCACAAATGTTCAGATTTTGACGTTGATATAAAGGAAATCGTAATTTCAGATCCAATTTAAATTTTTGTTACCGTTGCCTTGGTTGACGGAGGTATGCGCTTTCAGAGTGCTTTAGTGTTTGAGTTGATCTCAAGTCTTCTCGAATTCTTAAAAGATCAAATCCGAAAGACGATAAAACGACTCATCTTTTGCAGTGAAATCTGTACCACCAGTGAAAAAAAAAGAGATAAGAGGAAGGAAGCATATAGCCCGAAGAACAACCTTAAGCCAGCAGTTCTGTCCGTATTTCGAAGTAAGCATTTGGAATTGACTCCCCTCCGACGCTGTCGGTGCGGAGACAGTCAATGCGTTTAAAATACGTCTTGACAAACATTGGTTAATTAAAGACCACGTCCTCCTGGAGTCACAAACTCATAAGCTCCGCAGATCAGCGACTAATAATTGCATTTGCGTGCATGCATGATTGACTCGTGGCTGTGATCTTCCTCTTTTCTTATTTTTTCCTGTCATCTATATCATGCTAACATAATGGCAATAGCTCATAGAGGGCCGGGGCGTAAGTTCTGGAGTCTCTCTGAGAATGGGCCTGTTTGGTCCGGCGACTGCCGCCTATCTAATTCATCACAAATTCATTTTCAGCATTTTTGACTGTTTGGTGCTCTAAAATCTATAATATTATCGTGCGTATGGTTCCATCTATTATTCCATCCATCTTCCATCTGTACTTTACAATCCGAGTGTCTGCTATAGGAAAGAAGGTATTCACTGAAACGGTCGCAGGAATAATAGTACATATGGCTTGACTATATTGCGTAGCCAAGATACGTGCCCTAGCATCAATAAAGAATGATACCTTTGGATGGTTCACTTTCCACAGGTATCGACTGGTATATTTACACCGAACATATCAATGTTCATTGTATTTTCATTTGCAGGTGCAACGTCCCCCATGTCGGCCCGTAACTTCCCCGCATCCTTCTGGAACAGCAACTACACCCGGTCCTCTAGTGCTGGCCTGACGGGGCACCTGGGGGTCCATGGGGCCCATACTGACCTGTACGATCCTTACCACGCCAGTCTGCACAGTCTGCAGAACTCAGCACACCACGACCCTTGGGCCACATATTCTTTATCTTCTCAGGTATGAAGCTCTAAGTTTTAGTCTAACCTTCACGTTAACTTGTCGCCTATAATACGAGTAGGTACGTCTTTACATCATGTAACTTTGACTCTGGAATTAACAAATGTAAATGTTAATGAAATAGCCTGACCTTCAAGTAGATTGACGTAAATAGATTGGCTTCCCAAATAATGAAGCCTTCGAGGCTTAGCTTGTCCGAAACTCCAGTCAGAAGCTTTGGCTTTGGCATTTTCAATCGTGTAGCAAGTGTTAGAAACAACACGATTGCGTTGAGCCGGCGGAATACTCCATTTCACGGAGCAGGATTAAGTTTCTGCAACTCTCAAGAGTAACAGATTCAAGGCTAATCCTTGGAGCTCAGTTCACCCAAGGAGCTTCAATAGAAATCACAGACTTCGGAAAAAATAGGTTGGTTTGCCTGGTTGGTCCTCTCCTGTTAACCTCCTTGCCGGGCATGATTGAACAATAGGAAGTGCTTACCGAGCTATTAATGCATTTTTATTAGCCGTCATATTTTGACGGCGTAACTCACTAGCCGACATAGTTGGGTAAAACCAACACCATAGGATGTCTCCTATAAGAATGAGTGGTCGACATACTTTACCCTATTTCGTAATACAACATGACAACACTCTCCTAACTTCTCAGTGAACAGGTCCTACAAACCTATTATTTTTCTACAATGTATCTAATTATAGCGTTGCATCAAGAGAATGAAGGTACAGTATCTATTATGCCTATGAAATTTAGGAGTATATTCATAGTTTCATGTGGTTTTCACATCATTTTCTGAGTCAATTATTTTTAGACTTGGAGTTAAAATCGTTTACTGACGAAAGAAGTGTAAAGTTGTGCAAGTATGAGATATCTCCATGCTGTAGAGAAACAAATAATATTATTATTCTTTTCTGTGCCAATATAGGTATTACTATGTAATATCTCATCCTAGGGCATAAATCTATTTTTACATTTTCCAAAAAATATGTGCAGTACTTAATGCTGTCTATTCGGGCATAAGTTTATAGCTCAGCTATTTTCCAGTTATTTAAAGTATTGTATTATTTACCCTATAGTTTCAATCTAAAGCCATAGATAACTTATCGCTAGTTAACTGGTCATAAATTTATGTGATATTTTTCAAGGCATACATGTTACATAATTAACTTGGGTATAAATCAGTTTAACCAATTAACTACGAATGACGGAAATATCCGTTTTCGAAATGGTGTAAAAGATGCACATGCCGCAAATAATGGACTAACCATTTCCCAATTACGTTAGCTGTGCATCCTCTTCCCCCAAGGAAAATATGATATTATCTTCCCTATTTATATTTTAAGGCATGTTTTGTCATATCATCTTCGGAACTATATATTTTGTATTATTATTACCTCCGCCAAGGCGGTTATGATTTTGTCGAATTTACCTGTTTGTATGTCTGTCTGTCACCAAGAAAACTGAAGAAGTCATGGACGGATTTTAACGATTTTTACATGGATTGTTATGTATGTAAGGAGGAGTGGATGATCAACGTTTGGTGAGGATCTGTAAGATCGTTTTCTGTTTGCCTCTTTTATGTAACATAACTCAAAAAGTTAAGGATGGATCTTCATGAAATTTGCGCGAATGGTTAGGAATGCTATACTAGAAACGAATGACTAGAGTATTATGATGATCTGTTAGTCCGTTTGTCACTACATATGATTTGATGTTTGTCAGTAACATAACTCAAAAAATCAAGAACTGAGCTGCATGAAATTTTGCAGAAACTGTTAAAAATGTCGAAAGACGCAAATGGCCAATTTAGAGATAACCGGTTTGTTTAATTGTGTGTCTGACTGTATGTTTGTCTGAACATAACTCAAAAAGGTATGGACGAATATTCATGAAATTTGTTGGAATTGTTACAAATGTTACCAGGCACAGATGGCCAAATTATGGTAGTGATCTGTTATTCCGTTTGTGTGTTCGTCTATACGTTTGTCAGAGCATAGCTCAAAAAGTTATGAACGGATAGTAAAAAACTACGGAAGTTATTAGGAATGTTGCGAGGCACAAGTGACCAATTATTTTTGCTAATCAAATAGACAACCGGGCAGATTTCAGGACTAATATGATGTTTCATTGACATTGCACTGCTTGGCGGAGGTATTCGCTGAAGAGTGCTCCTCTCATTTTCTATATTCTACTTCAGTAAGATATTTTCACAGAAATAAATCTTCACATTGTCATCAGTGGCCGCAATTACCATCATATTGTCATAATCGCTCATGACACCATCTATGTTTTATTTTCTGATATTATTACATGCCCTGATTGAATTTTAATAATATTATCATCTTCTTGGTTGGCACAAATTTCTATGTTAGAACGAGTGTCAAAGTCGTGCCAGATGTACTCTAATTTTCTTGGCAAAAGTCTACGGACTTGAAACTCAATGTTTCAGTTTAGAGTCTATGTTGCTTCTCTTCAAACGATTTGACACTCCAGAAAATCTAATAAATTTCGCATTAGTTAAGGCTTACATTTCGGATGTAATATATTTATGATCAGAATCATTGAACGACAACACGCCCATTACGCTGCTGTGGATGACACTTGATTACCACTTGGTCTCTTCGTATTTATTTAATACAAATATTTGTTTTCAATTTCATGGACAAGTGGGCGGGGTAATAATCAAGAAGATTACAAATTGATTAGATTCGTTATTCCTTTGTTATGGGGAGCAGCGCCTCGGAAGGGACTCCATAGATTACGTTAGCCTTATAGCTTGACCTTCAGGACATCTGTCTTTGTGCCGCATGCGTGGGAACACCCTTGTGAGTGAATGGGTTCTAAGTTTCTAATGGCATACTTTACATCTCTTTCGTGTCCTTTCTCAGGATAGCTAGTTTCTGCAAGATTAGGGAGCCTTAAAATTATTGACATAATCATATAATGATAATAACTACCAGATGGAATTGGAAATGTAGATATGGTTTTGCCAAACTGAGTCAGTATTGGGTAGCCTCCTGCAACAACAAAGCGTCTCAACAAAGGGTGACTTAATTACTGAATTATTAGAATTCGGATGGGATGCTGATACATCATCTGACATGAGTGTATAAACCTTTCAAATTAATCAATATCGGAACTATTTCCCAGTACAAATTCCACTCCTTTGAAAACCTAAAAAAAATTGTATGTACGCATATTTAAACATTTTACTGAGCTATTTACTAAGGAAGAACACTGCACACAGGCGTACAGCCACCGCAGCATGGCTCATGACGTCTACCAAGCGGCCATGTCGTCCTGCTCGCCCCGGCCGTACCAGCAGTACGGCAGCCTCGGCCTGCAACCGTCCTTAGCGCGGATACCGGCCTTACCGGCCGTTCCGGCACAGGTATGGTTACTTACTGCAGTACGGTTACTTGCAGCAGGTCCAGGTATTGTTACTTGCAGCAGGTCCAGGTATTGTAACTTGCAGCAGGTCCAGGTATTGTTACTTGCAGCAGGTCCAGGTATTGTAACATGCAGCGGGTCCAGGTATTGTAACTTGCAGCAGGTCCAGGTATTGTTACTTGCAGCAGGTCCAGGTATTGTTACTTGCAGCAGGTCCAGGTATTGTAACATGCAGCGGGTCCAGGTATTGTAACTTGCAGCGGGTCCAGGTATTGTAACTTGCAGCAGGTCCAGGTATTGTTACTTGCAGCAGGTCCAGGTATTGTTACTTGCAGCGGGTCCAGGTATTGTAACTTGCAGCGGGTCCAGGTATTGTTACTTGCAGCAGGTCCAGGTATTGTAACATGCAGCGGGTCCAGGTATTGTAACTTGCAGCGGGTCCAGGTATTGTAACTTGCAGCAGGTCCAGGTATTGTAACTTGCAGCAGGTCCAGGTATTGTTACTTGCAGCAGGTCCAGGTATTGTTACTTGCAGCAGGTCCAGGTATTGTTACTTGCAGCGGGTCCAGGTACTGTAACTTGCAGCGGGTCCAGGTATTGTTACTTGCAGCAGGTCCAGGTATTGTTACTCACAGCAGGTCCAAGTATTGTTATTGTTACTTGCAACAGGTCCAGGTATTGTTACTTGCAGCAGGTCCAGGTATTGTTACTTGCAGCAGGTCCAAGTATTGTTATTGTTACTTGCAGCAGGTCCAGGTATTGTTAATTGCAGCAGGTTCAGGTATTGTTACTTGCAGCAGGTCCAGGTATTGTTACTTGCAGCAGGTCCAGGCACTGTTACTTGCAGCAGGTCCAGGTACTGTTACTTGCAGCAGGTCCAGGTATTGTAACTTGTAACAGGTTCAGGTATTGTAACTTGCAGCAGGTCCAAGTATTGTTATTGTTACATGCAGCAGGTCCTGGTATTGTAACTTGCGGCAGGTCCAGGTATTGTTACTTGCAGCAGGTCCAGGTATTGTTACTTGCAACAGGTTCAGGTACTGTTACTTGCAGCATGTCCAGGTATCGTTATACTTGCAGCAGGTCCAGGCATTGTTACTGGCAGCAGGTCCAGGTACTGTAACTTGCAGCAGGTTCAGGTATTGTTACATGCAGCAGGTCCAAGTGAAATAGGTGTTAGTATTAATTAGATTATATAGTGTGTTGGTAAAGGTACCTTGCACCAGAACCGATAATTCACAACTTTTTTGAGTTTGGTGGAGCGCAATTAAGGCTGGGAACAGACCGGGGCAACAAGCGACGAAATGCGACGTTTACGGGAGTCGTGTTGCAGCAATGCACGGGTGTCGCGAGGCATTGCAGTTGCGGCGGTGGGGGCAGCAGACTGCTGTACCCTCCGTTACATTTTGTCGTGCAACAAATTTGTCGCGTTGCACGTCGCTCGTCTCGTCAGGGTGGCGGCCTAAGGTAGCTGTGAAGCGTAAGAAACAACACACCTGTGACGTAACATCGTGTCCAGGCTGTGCCGTGAAGATATTCTGTTCGTAGTTCGAACCTTACCCTACAGCGACAGCATCAGCTTCTGCCGCTTGCGTGTGTCCCAGCGAAAGATGAGAAGTGAGAGATCTTACTGCGTAGCGCAACCAAACGCCTCAAACAAATCTAAAACATAAGGTTCTACTCTCCTAACTCTTAATATCCATTATGTTCCTGGTTGTGGTGTTTGAATACATTAGCAACAGGGTTTTCTGTGTGTACTTTGTGTAGGACACGTTCGATTGGGCCATACAAGTCGATCTACGCCAAGCCTACTTGCTTGACCTGTCCTGAAATGCAGAGAGGACTATTGGTTTCACCTAGAGGTGGACCGAATGTCTGTTTTTTAGCAGTCGAGAATGCGAGTGCGAATATTTTGTTTTAATATTCGTGAATGCGAATAGCGAATGTTTACTGCAAGTTTTATGTCTCAAGTAATGCGGCATTTTATTTGGACTCTAGAGTCTGGAGTCTGGAACGGAGTGTACCATTTGAAATTCGAATTCATTGTAAGAGTTTAACCATAAAAAATTGAATAGCTAATTAAAATCCATTAAATTTGCTTTGTTTCAAGGATGACAAGGACCCACTCTTACATGCATCCCACCAACCTCTTTCCCCAACCATCGCCCTTTGAAAGAGGATTATTTACTAGTAGATTGACGAGATTCACTAGATTGCATGCCAGCGATTATTATTGTTGCCAGTAGAAGTATAAATTCCAAGTATGTAATGGTTAAATTCTATTTTTGGCTGGTTGAACTTCAAAAATAACAATTTTTCTGCACTTTCACCAGTCAGGTTACTTCGTTTTTCATCGTATGCTAGGCCGGCACCACTGAAAAGGCGCTCACTCGCAACACCAGTTGGCGGACAAGCAAGATAAGACTTCGCTAGCTGAGAAAGATTAAGATAAATATTCCCGTGCATCTTCCACCATTTCAGAGGATCTTCATCAGTGGATATGCTTAGGTATTCGCAAAATATTCGCATGTCCTTGCGAATATTCGGTCCACCTCTAGTTGCGCCACACTGAATCGTGTTGTAGGTGCTACCAGTTGCCCGATAATATTGACCCAAGTGAAAGCTCCATTCTACGGAGTAAGACTAATTAAGTTCACTGAAGTCTCACAGGTAACTGATTTAGAGTCAACGCCTGATACTTGAATAAACAAGCCGAAGCCAGGGCACCTGTCTCAAGATTCGGAGAAATCCAACCTCGAAGGCATAGGACGCCTTCGAATGGGACGTCAAAGTCGATCTAAGCCAAGCACACTTCACTTAACTTGTCCGGAACTGCAGACAGGTGCTCTGGCTCCGACCCGTTGATTCACGTTTCAGGCTTTAATTCAAACTTGATCGCCTGTGAGACTTCAACGAACTCAATCTTACTTCGCAAAATGGAAATATCAGTCGGTTCAACTTAATCGAGTTGTTTCTAAGAACTACAACGCGATTCACAGTGTCAAAGCCAAAGTTTCTGTCTGCAGGTCCGGACAAGTTAAGTGAAGTATGTTTGGCTTAGATCGACTTTGAAGACCCAATCGAAGGCGTCTTTAATTTCGCTTTGAACCTCACAACCAACTACGTTTTGGTGAAGCGTTTGGTAACACTGATTTGTGAATTTCCTGGGTATTATACATGGTTAAGAAGGTAGTGGTGTCCCAGTTGCAGTATTATCGCGTCTCCAAATAACGACCAAACATGACGTCTGGGTATCACAAACAGCAGTACAGCGAATGTTCTAGCGAACGCTACTCTTGGTTGAGGAGGTAGTGGGGTCCTCACTTAAGTATTATTATCCCCCCAGATGACTATGACCAAGCCCGACGGGTGGGGCCGCTACCACGAGGCCTTCTCTGGGGACTTGGCAGCTGCCCACGGGCTCGACTCCAGCTACTCCTCCAGCCACTACCCTCCTGTGGCTGCTGGTGAGTTCCTACTCAAGTGATTCTCTAAAGGCAGCTGCAGACGATAGTCTTTTGTCCTGTGTTTTCACTCACCGCGTTCGAATACTTCGTACTGTCTTTGCAAACAAAACTGTGTTTCTAGCAAAAGTTTCGATAAAATGTTTACCGTCGTATCCACTGGCTCAAAAAGTGTCACTGTATATAGTGCGTGTCTTGTGTGTTTTCAATTTTTTGCCAATGTCGTTATAGAAACCAGTGCCCTTTTTTGTTGTTTACACAGACACAGTAACGCATTCGAGCGCGGTGAAGTGAAAACACAGGACAAAAGACTATCGTCTGCAGTGGGCCTATCTCAACCTGTGTCTTTCCTAAGAAAGACCAGACCCCACTGACACAACCAGCGTTGCAATGCGATTTCAAGGGAGATATGGCGCCTGTGAGCGACAGTGTGTCACCCAATGTGGGTTGCGTTGGTGGGGACAATAGATCACTGTACCCTGTGCTACGTTTTTTCATACAAAAAGTTTGGTACTGCGATGGAGCCCAGGCCTTACAGTGAAGCAATTCATCATGAAGTTGGCTGCAGTTTAAATTAACATAGGTAGGCCTATATCACGATGCCGCCGAGAATTTGCGACATCTTCGCTGATTTCGACGGGGCAATATTGTGAGTTGCTCAAGCTTGCCGCGACATGTTACTGTGCTTGCAGCTGCAATGTTTTAGAGTAAAATTATTGCAAGTTGTGTAGAACATAAATAGTTTCATTTACTGTACATATTACTCAGCGACTGAACATTTTGTAACACGAAATGTAGACATGCACGTTTTCTACTGGCTACCATCGTTGTAAGTTAGAGACAAATTCATCTGATACTTCTGACATTGGAGTTGGGATCGCCACAATTTAGAGTTTTAAGGAGTTTTAAGAAAAATGGAGGCGTTACATACTGTAGCAGTAAATAGATAACAGAGCAAATTGGACTACAAGTTACCTTGAATTGCTCAAACGGTATAAAGAAGACTAGCCTAGACCCGTTCTGCTGAATTCGCTTCTCCGGGGATTTTTTCACCGAGTCTGGTGGAGCATTTGCTGGCGAAATGCCAGTCTCGGTGATTTTTGCTTCTCGTTTACATTGGATTACAGGAATGTCAAGACTGACAGATGATTCGATTTTGGTGATGATCTGTCAATCAGTTTATTTGTATGTTTGTTAGAAGCGTAATTCAAAAAGTTATAAACTGAACTTCACGAAATTTGCAGAAAATATTAGGAATGTCACCGAGAACTGGTGATAAAATTCTGGGCGATAATGCGAAAGAAATCTTGCATTCTCGACCATTTGAAAAATTTTCCTCAGCGTTGGGTTGCTTGGAGCAGGTATGCACTCTCAGGGTGCTTCTCTATTTAATGCTATTTTTCAGGAAAAATTTGTATCCGGCATCATACCATGACGTCACTGGCGCCAAATAGGAAGGAAACGCATCAAACCCAGTTGCTTTTGATATATAATTTTCCAAAGGTGAAACACTTACATAAAAGTGCGATGTTAGACGGTCGGGTTGACTCGACGAGAGACGAAAAACAATTGCATAAAATGTTATCGGCGAGTTCGGTACAGTACAGTGGACTTGGCAGTGCATATTGTTAAGCCGGGCTACATTATACAATCGCACGCACTACTTGGTGCAAGGATGTGCAGCTTTCACGTCGTTCGTGCTACCGTATCTATGCTACCGTATCTATGCTACCTACTTTAAATATGTGTCGGAATGATGTGCGAGCTACGCAAATTCGCATTAATTAAGGCTGAGCTACAAATTAATAATTGACTGACTGCCAATAACCAAAATGCACTTTAAATATGTCTGTAGTTGCCAGAAACCGCCATTAGCCAAAAATTGAGGAGTTACGAGATAAGCTGCATTTTCTATTTCGATTGTAGAAGATGATATATCGTATAAAATGCAATGCATTTACGGGAGCTGAGTCTCCATGTTTGAATAATAGCTAACATCAGAAAACAATATTTACCAAATGAATTATCTGCTGCCGCTGCATCGCCTCGGTCATTGCCTTTGATGCGACAAATTATACTAGTCAAACGCTAGACTCACCTCAGAGTTATTATATCACTGATAATCTCTGCAACATGTCAATCGATTTGATTATGTAACTGATAAAAATGAGTCTGAGTGAGTGTAATGAACGTTCTAAGGTGCAAGTTCCCTCTCACTTTGGGAATAATTAGTAAATAATATTGCCGTAACTCTTCCCCCCTTTCAAGTAAAGGTTATGTATTATAATTATTATATTGAGTAGTTTAGGCCTCCGCTTCTACTACAAAGGCGATCTCACAGAGGAAGAAAGAAAGAGAGAAAGAAAGGGAAACAGAGTATATCGATTGAAACGTGGAACTCATACACGAGGGCATTCCCATGCAGAATCAACGAGCATGGGGAACAAAAAATCAGGAAAGAAGAGGCAAAATAGAAAGATAGCTTCATCTGTAACAATACAAAAATGGCAAGAAACAAAAGTGGCCACGCTGGAAAGACGTCCAGAAGACACGCACCAAGAACAGCCGACTTTAAAGTTATTAGTTTATCTTCTATAATTTCTATTTTCCTGACAACTACATTTGATAGAAAATTAAAGATTTCTTCAACGTGATTATTATTATTATTATTATTAAATCACACCAGGCTGACGACGTAGGAACGGAGAAACTCCATGAGGTTAACGAACCCCCACGCAACCAGCCCAGCGGGTGGAGAAAAAAGAATGGAAAAAAGAAGATCCGAGATTACAGAATAGCTTTGTGTACAGATCGTTTAAAGCTGCCAATACCAGCACCAGCAAAGACAGAGCCATCAAGACCATTCCAAACATCCATACACGATGGAAAAAACGAACGGGAATACTGGCCCGTACGGCAT
>LQNS02276927.1:7056419-7084087 GCA_001587735.2 Parhyale hawaiensis | reverse complement strand
TGCTCACACTAAATTCATAATTATAAGTTAAATATACATAACTTTTTTCTTATCCTTTGGATCGTAATAAATTCTTAGCATATTATTAGGTATCCCAATACCTCTTTTGTGTTAAAGTTTCAGCGTTGAACCTTTTACAGTTTTTGAGATATGAAATTTTTTATTTTTGTCCCTTAATTATGCTCGCAACTGTATATCGATTGAAACGTGGAACTCATACACGAGGGCATTCCCATGCAGAATCAACGAGCATGGGGAACAGAAAATCAGGAAAGAAGAGGCAAAATAGAAAACAGCTTCATCTGTAACTGTACGAAAATGGCAAGAAACAAAAGTGGCCACGCTGGAAAGACGTCCAGAAGACGCGCACCAAGAACAGCCGACTTTTGCTGAAGTCATTAGTTTATCTTCTATAATTTCTATTTTCCTGACAACTACATTTAATAGAAAATGAAAGATTTCTTCAACGTGATAACTAAGATAATATGTTTCATTGCGGTGTGACATGAAAAGCTTTAGTATTTGATCGTAGCTGAACGCAGTAGTGATCACTGAAGCTGTGTAAATAATTGTGCTATTGACAATAATGTAGCTAGATTAAGCCTCAAGCTCTGTAAATGAAGCTATGTAAACAAACGCAAGCCGTAACAAAGGCAAAAGCGTAATATATGTGATTCTAAAAGAAAGTGCGTGCGATTGGTGTCATGAGGCATCAGCGCAATGTCCTGCGATTGATATGTGAATAACCATTACCTTCATCGCTGAAGGATTTTTACTTAGCCTTCTGCTCAAATCTTTCTTAAGTAGAAATTTTAAAGCTAGTTTTCGCCCAAATTCCGCTGCTCATGTGTAATATGTACTTACCTAATCCATTGTGTCACAAAGAATTTTGCTACCTTCATTATTTGAAGCTTCTGAAAGTGAGACAGATCCTTTGAGGAACGAGACTTTAGGTTCGTTGATGCTGAAATAAACTATGGTGAAAAAGTTGATTCTAGTTTATTACATATTGTAGTATGCACTAAGTTATAGCGGTCAATTTCTTAAAAAAAATTGTTGCTATATTAGATAAATATTATTATCATAATTCGCTCTTATTTCCACCCATTAGTAAATATGTTTTACTGTATAGCGTACACATTTTTTCGACAATATATGTCAAAAGCAGTTATTTGTGCTCTGCCAAATCATTACCTTGAAGGTCTCCATTCCCCATTTTTTCTAACTCCTACGCGCATTTTCTACCATTTTTCTAGGAATAACTGGGATTTTCTGAAGAGCGCGCAATTCGGTCGAACGCTGTCCCGACCATAGCTGATTTACGTTATTCAACCATAGTCCCGACCGAGATGGAACGATCGAATGTGCGCTCAATTTGATCAAGTACTGTATTTTTAGTTATGTGTCTAAGCGCTAGGCCTAATGCAGTAATTTTTGAGTACTTGAATTAAATTCGAGTGCTTCAATTTTGAGGGCTTCATTAGAATAAGAGAGATTAAATTTTTTAATGCTAATATTTAAAATTTTCTTGCAGGGCTGGAGTCGGCAGTGCAGCAGGAGGGTCCCAAAGACCTCTACTGGTTTTAAAAACAACACAAAGTTGATAAAACAGATTAAAGACAGTCAAGAAGTAAACACTGCGGCTAGTGGGAGCAATGCCATCCATTGCTTCACGTTGTCCGCACCAACTAACGGATATTACAGCATACAGTAAACCACATCACACCGCCGTATGTTGGACGTCATGTCGTATTCTGCAGCCACTTTTACCAGGCCCCAGGCAATCTCTGATGCTAAGTTTGCATCATAGGCAGATGTCGATATTAACTTGTTTTACTAATAAAAACCGCTTGGGGAAAGCACGTTTTAAAGCTTTTTCTGAGGGAACGCGAAACCAAAGAACCTGGCATTTCTGCCTGTAATTTGGACAATTTTATGAAAAAAAAATCCCTTCCCAGTGCAATAAAGAGCGAAATTACTGACCAAAGTTTTTTCCAGTTTGTTGAATTCAATAAACTCTGACCACAATGTTTAAAGCTTAAAATGAACGTTCTAAAACTTACGCCTATGGATTAAAGAATGTGGATATGTATGATAGTAATTCGTACGTCTGCACTTCACGCGGTGCGTTTCTAAGTTTCGAGTACCCACTGAAACTAGAAAAAAACACGAATGTAGGACCAGGCGCATCGTGGAGGACATGCTGTACGTTAAAATATCGATGAGTGGTATTCACACAACAAAAGTAGCATCAAATACATGTTATATATCTTTGCTGAACCTAAAAATTAGACCTGAACCAAGTAGCATTGGCATAATTCTAGGCACTGTAACAAACGAGGTCTTGGACTGCCCCCTTTTTCCACGATGACAACGCTCCATTCCTAATCTCTTTTCTATTTGTCGCTTAACTATTTAATTACCAAACCTAGATCCTGGGAAACTGATTCCTATGTGCTATAGCAAGTACAGCTCTAGGGCTATACGACTCGGCACCGTGGAACTCCTAACAACGTCGACAGAAATACAGAGTATAATATTAAATTCAACAATTTTTGTCTAAAATGAACAAAAAATCGATTAAGTTCTGAAATTAGCGTGGCTATCAATTAAATTTTAATCATCTTTCTTCTGTGTCTTTCAAAAATTTATTAACAGAAGCTTCCAAAAAATTTTTAAAAATTCAGGAGAGGTCGCTCGAGTTATTTTTCATTATGTATTTTTTTTTAACGCCCTCTTTTCAGAACTTCAAAAATTGATTATACGTATCTTCCGTGACAGAATCAGGAGCCTTAGAAAACGAAATAGTTTAATTATGCAACGATTCTTATACAATAGTGCTGTTTGTTAATGGTTCAGGTCTGTAATTTAGAAAGCAATGCTGAGTACACATTACCCAAACGTGTTTATTCCTAAGGAAGTTAAAACCACTGTGATTGCTTAAGGAACATATCTATATATAATTGCTTTGTATCTAAGGTTTCAAGCCTAGGTGTTATATATACGTATAAAATGTTACACAAACCAAGGGTATTGGTGCAATTGCAGTCAGTGACTAAAAATTATAAGCGTACTGTACATACGCCTGTCTCCACTGTCGTAGTAAACGGTTGTTACAAAGCAATTCAGACAAAGCGAAAAAAATGATTTGTTGCTGCAACTTTCAATACTTTTGATCCTTTTTTCTTTTGTGGCTTCAACGATCTTAGCCTGGAAAATGTAAGAATAGTAGCCTGATTTTGCACATTATGAAATGAACACCTGTGATTTACAGACAAAAGTGGTATTTAACAAATATCAATATTACCCACATCAATATGTGCTATGTCGGTTTAGTTGTTAAAGAAGGTGTGTAATCAGTGTTTTCTGCGCTGCTTTAGTAATAAACCGGTTAACCCACGGGGCAGAGCCAAGCTGTAGTGCATCATGGGAAATGGGCCTGTGACGTCATAGAAACATAGTACGTTTATCAGTAGCTATTTTGCATTGTTTCTTCATCATTTCAATTGAGCCTCCAGAGTGTCTTACAATCGTTATAGCTGCACGAAAATACAGTATGTATCAAAGCAGCTATAAACTTTTGTTTAGCTCTCTGAAGGATAAAATTCTTTATTATTATTTAGGCTGTTTTTTTTTCGTAACAGGCAGGCACGCGGTCGAAGAGTTTCGGTAAAATGTTGCCCTAAGCTGTACCGTCGCGTACGCATCGTTAACATATCCGCCTCTCCTAATCGTAAAAACGACAGCATCATTGGAAAAAATAATGGATTTAACATTCGCCAGTTTCAAAAATCATTCCGTAAGACAGTCTAGGTATGTGGAATACGGTTAGGTATTTTTTTTGTAAGTTAGTTAACGCGAGTCGGACGCCACCCGGTTAGACTGCTGTAACGCGCGCAGCGTATAGGAGCCGATGTTTTTCATTCCTAATTTTACCGAGCAATTGCATGGCGTATGCCTATTATATATAGGCTTTTGCTTTAATATTACTTCGCTGGAAAGAGAGTAAATTGTTTCTTTGGTCTTTTAATACTTTTCTTACAAATCTCGTTTAAAACTTTTTCTATCTCGGCGTTCAATCGCTAGCATCTGAGCCATTTTTTGTTGCAACTGTTCGAAATTATAGAGGATAGCAGATCATTGGTAGAAGATGAAAAATAAATGGAAAACATTGCGGTATTCACCCATATAAATCCAACTTTGGAATGCCATGTTACTTTCGATGAAACTAACTTGATTTATTGCATTTCAAAGACGATAAATTTGGCTCTAAAAGGGCTTCTGATACATGCGAGCATTTGTCGGTTAAATTTATCTGCTTTTTTACGAGCGTTTCAACCAACGTTCTTTCAAAAGTTTGTCCTTCAGTGAGCTAAAACAAAAGTTTGTAGATGCTTTTATACATATTTTTGTGCAACTATAAAGATTGTAGGACATGTAGGACACTCTGAGGGCCAAAATGAAATGAAGAAACAATGTAAAATAGCTTCTGATTAACGTACTAGGTTTTTATGACGTCACTAGCCCATTACCCATGATGCACTACAGCTTGGCTCCGCCCCTGGGTTAACCTGTTGGTTCGCATCGTACTCTCTGTGCGTCTAAATTAGAAGTTCATTTTTAAGATATATTGACCTTGCTGGGCCTGACAGTGAAGGCTCAGTTACAGCGATATATCAAACAAACGATAATTGTGTGAACCTCTGTTTTCGTCTTACAATGATACATGTTATTGCCTTTATAAACCATTACGAATCTTCCACCTTGTTCATCAAGCGAAAAATTTAGTAAGGATCTTTGGCTAAATGGGCTAGAGAGCATGAGGCAGACAGCATCTGACCCAACACGTTGTTAATATTTATTTAATTGAAATTGTTACTGTTAAATCGATGTGCAATACTAACATTGTTACTTTTTCAGTGATCACCTTGTTACATTTTGTTACTAGTGACTTAAAGCAATGCCGTTGGTAGATTGAATTACTGCTTATACTGTGATGTGTGGTGTGCCATAATATGGCGCACGTGTCCATCGCCTAAATTATGGCTCACTCCATTGCTGATACTTTACAAGGGTTATGGAGGCGACTGGAAGAGCACGCCTGCGACTTAATGGTTCAGCCAATATGTGACTTTGACTCTTGGGTTTAGCCAATATCCGACTTCGACTCTTGGGTTCTGTCACTAGGTATCCGACTTCGACTCTTGGGTTCAGCCAATATCCGACTTTGACTCTTGGGTTCAGCCACTAGGTATCCGACTTCGACTCCTGGGTTTAGCCAATATCCGACTTTGACTCTTGGGTTCAGCTAATATCCGACTTCGACTCTTGGGTTCAGCTAATATCCGACTTCGACTCTTGGGTTCAGCTAATATCCGACTTCGACTCTTGGGTTCAGCAGGCTTAGCAAGTTCCGCTAGCATAGTTTCAGACATCTATTGCATATAAGGAGTGACTTAGGACTCATTGGTAGCAAGGACCGACCCAACAACGCATTTGAACGTCGAGTAGTGCGTACCGAGACCAAATGCTTGGCGTGAGAAACCGTACACTGAGAGAAAATTTGATGCACTCAAGTGCATCAAAATTACATGCATTTTTGTCCCAATATCGATAAAAGAAAGTGCATCATAAAGAGATAGTGTATGATAATGATGCATAAAGGGTCTTATAATGCACTTGGTCAAGTTGATGCACTTATGTCTTTCAGTTTTGGGACAAAGCCGATGATGCACCTAGATGCATAAAAAAACAGTTAAAATTGATGCACCTGAAAAGACCAAATTTCGAATTACAATAGCTATCTGCGTGTTAGTTAGTAACCGCGTTTCGTTTCGCACGTGTAACAAATTTACAAAGCTTTTGTTCGCTTTCCCTTTGCGGAAATACGTTTTTCTAACTGAAATATGTTTTTCTGTGTGTTGTGATGACACATCAAACTACGCCATGAAACGCCTACGTGCATCCTGATGCTTCTCTGTGAAACACCTACGTGCATCGAATCTTTTTCAGTGTATGAACGTACGTTCGTCCCTTTCCTGTAGTAGGTAAACTTTCCATACACAGAGGTTGTTTCCAATTCGTCCTGGAAAGTAATATTTACGCGAGGGTATACTTATTCCACACTTGCAGGAAGGTCTGCTCTTATGCTACACTTTTTTGCATGTAAAGTAGCACATTTCTACATCTTTTGGGCTTCGGAGGTTTCGTATCAACGCCGGGCAATGCTATTTTCAAAGGTAGCGCTCGGGTCTTGAAACTTATTGTTTGATTTATCACGAAGCTTATAGTTTTTTGCTGTTTGATGTCAGTTGAACGGTGGCACAACCAAGTGTTGTACTTACCAGCTGCAACATAGACATCTAATACGTGAACTTTGGAACATAAATTATAATTATTCAGAATGTAATAAATCTCTATGTTTCAATTTGATTTAGAACGAATTTAACTTTTTCGAGGGTGGTTCCGAAAGTAATGCCTCTCATTTTTTATGTCGCCTAAGGATATCAGAGGAGATTAAAAATTGCATTGTTATAAGATTGAAATTACGCACTCATGACCTAAAAGTTTCTTCTTTCTACTGCAGATATTGACGGTGTGACACTCTTAAGAGAGCAATCCTTGTCATGGACGTGCGACAGGCATCATTAAAATTGAACCAAAATATATTCACCAGCACCCGGTGAACATTAATGAAGCCAATACAGTTGCTGTTGGCGCAATTAGAGGACGGGTACGTTGACTTCACAGTGGTGACAGAGATGTGAGTGACAAAGTGCGCTCCGGACGCTCATGCACAGTCATCACACCGGAAAACAAAGTACGCCTCGATCAACTTATCCGCATAGATCGGCGGATAACGATGAATGAAATACATGGAGAGTTGAATGTGGGTGTCAACTCTGACCGTTCGTTGAAACACTGACCAAGCTAAAGGCCGGGATTCCTCGTGTATGGCCAGAGAACAGTGAAGCATTCCATTTGCTATATGATAACGCCAGGCCATACAAAAGTTTGAAAACCACGGAATATGTGAGAAAGTTTGGCTGGACGGTGCTGTCTCACCCACCGTATCCCAAAACTTCCTCTTATTTGGACCTTTGAAACACGCATTACTTGGGCATTGTTTCCCCGACAACAACCCCTAATTGCAGCTATGAAAATGTAGACCGCTTCGGCAGGCGCTGACTTTTACGATCAAAACATCAATGCTCAGGTTCATCGCTGACAAAAATGCATAGAGAATGGTGGTGACTACATGGAAAAATGAATTCTGTAGGACAATAAGGTCGCTCATTTTAATGGTGCCACTTCCGTTTTCGTAGATCGTCAACTTTTTGAGTTAAGAAATAGAGGCATTACATTTGGAACGACCCTGGCATTATGAATGCGTGTGCAAGTATACAGCTCAATGTGTCACAAGCGCGAGACGGACAGAAGATTACTACGCACAGAAGGAAAGAAGGAAAAAGATTAAGTTATAGGTTGAGTTGTTAGACATAATTAAATTGTCAAAGATCCAAACCTTACAACCCTAATATTTATATCTCACGTCAACCACAATCGATTGAGACGTTTCCACTGAGATCAGCTAATTTCGCTAGACGTAACTTGTTCGAAGCCAGAGCCATGAGCGTCGGTTTCGCCATCTTGGATCGAGCTTCAGGCATAATCCCAAACAGATTACCCTTGAGATAGCTTTAAACACAATCTCGCCGTAAAGTCAATCAGTTCTGTATCTCTTGGGCTCCGGAGGTCTCGTATCGACGCAAAGCATTGCAATTTTGGAAGGCAGTGCTCGGGTCTAGAAAATTATTTTTCTACCCGTCACGTTTTCCGTCTCATGTCTTCTGACACGTTTGAACTCCATGTATGGGCCAGTGGGATGCTAAGGCGTCAATGAGATAACGTCTACTGACCGGCACATATATTCACATATGAGGGTTACATTACGAATTGTTGTATGGGTGGTTGCAGTGTACAACATACCTCGATGACTTTGACAGAACCCTTTGCAAATATCGTAACTCGAATAGTTATATTTAAGAGTTATTTATGCGACTGTTTTGTGCTATTTATGATACAAAATGATTGCAGACGAAATTACTGCTCTTTAAGTGAGGTGAAGTTTGTATTTTCTTCGCAAAATGCGGGCCAAAATTCATACTGTGGGAATAAAAACTTTTTATCAGCATATGTTAAGTTAGCAATGTTTTTTACGTGTTCTGTAATCAGAAGCACACGTTATCTGCAGTTTGTTTAGTATTTAAGTGTATTGTTGGATTTGCCAGGTAATGTGAAACGTGTAGATTCCCTGACCTGAGTTTTTCCATTAGACGCACCTTAAAACATGAAACAATTGTTATAAACATTAAACTCCCGATAATGAATCTAATTTTATTTTTTTCTAATGAATAGAAAGTTGAACTAAACCGGTAATGTATAACAATTTAATACCCCTGGAATTGAAAAAAAAAGAGAAGAAAACTGACGCTGAACAGATAATTAGCACAACTACTAATGAGCAGAGATTTTTTTTTCTTTTTGAAAACGGATATCACATCGCCTCTTTTACAATGAATAGAAAATTGACTTTTTTAATTAATAGAATTCTTAATAATAAACGAACAATTTAACACAATCCATAAGAAATAAAGATTCATTATTACGGAAATGAACAGAAAACAGACAAGAAACAAAAAAATAAAATAAAAAATAAACGCAATAGTAAAACTAAGATTTTCCGAGGATCTAATAATTCGATGCAACATATAAATAAGAAAATCAAGTTTTTGCGCTGGAAAATGAATTGGGCGCTTAAGGCCCAGTACTAAAAAGGGCGCAACTTTACCAACTCCGGCCCTTCTCTGACTGTTGCGGGGGGAGGTTGAGCCTTCAATATACACAGATGATGCCAAACTTACTCACAAGCGAGAGAGCTATACTCTCTATATGTACTCTGCTAATAATATAGCACACTCTACACCCGCACTCCTCTTGCTGTATATTTTTTTGTACATGGCAGCATAATTTGTAAAAAGGGAATATGTGTACTTGATATGTTATATATTTATACTGGATGGGGTAGAGTTAAGAAAATCCGTTGTTTATAGCTAATTTCGATAATATTATTATTACTATATCCATTGTATAAGCAAGGTGAAGATTAAGTGCAATGGTAGCTACATGTGTCATGGTTATGGGGTCGGAGAGTTGAAGTCCCGACTCCGACTCCTGGAATCGGAGCCTTACAGGTGTCAGGATCATATTCTACAACTCTTGATGGATACAGGCCGCAGGTGGGGTAATTATCCATTTACCCTAGATATTCTTTACCCAAGGTAGTTGCTCTAGGGAAATACTCTTAAGTAATTACCTTAGGCGACCCACTTTGATACTTGCCCGTAGATAATTATACAATTACCTCTCAGTACAATGCTATCGTACGCTATAAAATACAATTCAAAGTATCTATCAGTAATATTACCCTCATGACATTCACCAGGCACAGACAGTTGTTTAATACAGCTACCTTATCTGCGTGCACTAGATACTTAAATTTTATTCAATACTGTACGATCAAATTCTACTGCAAGGCAATGACATAATTACCCTAATGCCGTCAATAATTATTACACGTGCGAACCAGTCAGCGGTGACGCTGGGCATAACGCTTCTACGCGGTACCATTCGGTGTAATGTTATTGTTTAATACTTCAATTTCATGTGTAGAGCGGTCGTGTCAAACTCAATGTCGAGTCTATTGCATTTCTCTTTGATCGTTACTCTGGAGTAAAAGACGTTATGTGATGGACAGAAGGTTAAGAGGTTCCTAACCGGTGGGTCGATCGCGACCCTCTGCACCCCCACGAGGTCGTGAAGTCTGGGGGGGGGGGTCGTCTTCCTGAAAGCTCCGTGGGATAATGTTAGAATCGACACAGTGTTCATGTTCAGATTCATCGTCTGGCTGGATATAGGAAATGACATGAGACTGGGTGAAACCAGCACATGGGGGTCGTGCAGGTGTCCAGGTTTTGGCTTAGGAGTTGCGAGTGCAATAGCATTTGGAAGCTCCTGCAATAGGCGGGCGAAGAGACTCATTCCCAAGCAGGAGTCAATGCCTTGACTTCGACCCACACTGGGTGTACCGAATTGTTATGATGAAAAGCACTGAAGGCGCCATTGGAATCCTAGCCACCGGGCTCACAAATTTGGGACAGTAAAATATCATTCTTTGTATTGGAATAAGAGTTTCATTCTATCAATGATACGGATAAATTTCTGGCCTCATATAGGTCTATCCGAATAGGCCTACTACAAACAGAGAGGAAGTGAACTGACCAACAGATTATTTTCGCCTTATTTTGCTCATGAGGAAGAAAAGAGAATTGTTAATAACTCCAGCTGCGTAACGGCGTACAGAAAGGCCTTTATTTTTTTTGTAACTCATCACCATAAAACTGCTTAACCCTAATCCGGTGGACCAAAATCACGTATTTCGTAGGGCTAGCATTGTTTGTCTTTCGGCGGCTTAGGGTTAATTTGACGTCATCGGTGGCAGACTCGCATTTACTTGCCCCAAGCACGAAGCTAGGTCGTATTCTGATACCTAAGGCCGATGCTCACGAGAGCATCCAACGAGAAACGTTGTTTACTTTGCTTTTGATTACGTCACAGCTTCATGACTCGCACGTTGCCACGCTGTATAAACTATAAAATTAAGCATTGCTGAGCATCTCAGCCGCCACGACAGGCTAAATACTACAAAAAAGGGCTAATATCAAAGTTTCGAATGTGTTTCTTAATTTTAAGTGAAACTAAATTTGCAAAGAAATATTTCTATTGCAATACCCAAACACGTAGAGCTCAAGTCATGAACATCTATTCCAAGAACATGAAGAATTAACGTTTCACATTTTGTGCTCTCGTGTCGTGGGCAATGATCTTACCATGGCGCCTTCAGAACATGTGTACTGCTTTAACACTGAAACACATTGTTACAGAAGTATTTATATTACAGTATTATGTCGGCATAATCTAAAGCACTAATGTTACTCATTGTGCTTTAACATTTTTTGTTGTTTTCGCTATTAGATTGAAGTAAAATTTTCAGGGCTTAGTTGTAAGCTCGTTTTATAGTTTATGAACATAACAATTTCACTTTGTAATCGTTGAGGAATACAAAAACTGTTAAGAAACGAAGAAGTTCAAAATTTCAGGGCTGGAAAACATAATAGCCAAAGTTTATACAACGTTACTAAGCTGTGACTCAAAGTAGGATTGTAACGTTTGTAAAGAACGTCGGGATTTTTTTCATTACCAAAAACTGATAAGTGATTTGTGGAATGAGATACATTTAAACTGTTACACTACTGAACTAGTTAATGGGGGATTGCTAAATTTGTACATAAAAGTATATTCTTTTATTTCTGTACTAGCTTCGTCATTATTTAAAAAATCTTTCGCCGATTTTTGCATAGTTCGGGTTTCCTTATATTTCTGCATAATCTATTGTTTCTACCATTTTTTTCCGATGTTTTCAAGCTACAAAAAGCTTCGCAAGGTCTACGATAGTTTATGTCTCGTAATTACTCTGTCGAAAGTTGTTACGAAACAGTATGAAATAGCTTTGTGATTTGGCGCAAACATTCGATATATATCTACAGTTTGGTCAGCTGTAATGTATGATTTTCAAAAAATTCAACTCTGTCTGTAACTATTTCAAAATAAGGACTCCTCCCCAATAATGCACTGCTCTCCCTTAGCGCCATTGAAATTTTGAGAAGCTTATCAAGTTTTACTATCTGATAATCTAACCATATTCTAATATATGATTAGAAAATAACATAATTTAACCCAGTAACTTTACGTATTTGCGCGGCGCATTTGAAACAAGTAAAAGCGTTCTGCCTATACATATTACTGCAGTTGCATATCTTACTCTGCCGTCTCAGAAAAATAACTGTTTCATATTATATCACGTTGCTTTCGGCGCACTGATTAGGAACCACTGGTTTAACCCATTGACGCATAAATTAAACCAGAATTTCTCGTAAAAATAACACTGTTAGTAGCGTCCACAAACCATACATTAATGAGTTACTATATATGCTTTCCCTGAAACAACGCGGTTTTTCAGGAGTGGAAGAAGAAGAAAATTGTAGTGTGGTTGTCGATAGTAAAATGCAACCCATGCAGCAGGGTGTTCTCATATTAGATGAACGCACTTGCATACAGCAAATCGGGAAAGAAGAGGAAGAAGAGTACAAGAGCATCAATAGTAGGAGCTTTAACATAGTAAGTTACAACATTAGCGAAATAAAAGAAGCATATCTTAAATTTCCATTTTTCCGATTTAATCCAAATCTTTTTCAGGCAATGAACTTCAATTATCGAATATGTAAAGGGATGGAAGCGAAGTGGGCACCCAAGAAAGACGTCCCAAAGGTGTAGTCGAGGCTCTGATAAAATCACTAAAGTGTGACTGCTTCAAATGCATCATGGACGTCACACAGATTGGCTATCTATTGGTAAACCTTAACCTATTCACCAGTAACGAACATTTTATTGACTATTAACTTCAAATCTGGGACTGTAAGCTAATTGCAGTCTTTACCTCATATCTTTTATATACCAACGAAAATGATGGCACTATGTACCAGCTTAAATAACGTATCCTGTGACGTGGTGATAACTTTAATAACTTACAGATCGAGCAAAATTACTTTTTGTTCGCACGACAGCCAGTATTGCTGAAGCATTAGTGCATGTCATGTCTGTAAGATTTTCTCTTTAAAGCAATAAATACACACGTTTCGGCAATGACGATGTACCGAGTACTCTCTTTAAGGAAGAGGAAAACATACTTTTTTTAATCTCCGTCATTCACGTTTTCAATATTTCTGGTCGGAACTACCATAGCCGGGCGCGGCCTGCGGCAGCAAGTTCGTTCTCAGCCCTGCATCCCTGCTTGGGAGGCACTACGGTCAGCGGCCCTGACCCATTTGTTGTAGACGCTGCGGTTAACGGCCCTGCGCCCCTTTACGCTATTACAATGTTATCATTTGGCTTTGCAGCAGGACCACAAGTTCAGGCGACTAAGAAAGGCCGCTGGTCGTAGCTGATTTCATTCAAATTTCCGCTGGAGGCATCGAAAGGGCGGAGGGGAAGGGCGGTTAATTGAAGTTTTAGAAAATTATCAAAAGCTCATCCTGAAACCAAGCAATTAATGTTGCCGATACACATTTCGAGGAAAAGGAAACAGTACGGTGTCTGCGATATTATTCTCCCGCCGACAAAAGTATAAACCAGGAATCAAGCACAGAGTGCCCTCTCTGCTTTCCGCTCGAGACAAATTGAAAACTGCCAACAATAAATACTAATTGATGTCAAAGAAGATAAAGACGTTTTGTGTCTGCGATGTTATATCCCACTGACAAGAAGCTGTATAATATATTGGGAAATAAATAAAGGTAATATCAGGGAAAGCGAATCAATAATGTATGCGCAATGCTTGTTCACAAAGGCTATATGTACTTTTGGTTCTGTTTTAGGCATGTTGTGTAAATGCCGCTGTATTCATTCCATGTAAATGAGTTAAGTTAGAAACGGATTCGTTACATTTTATTTTTAGTTGGTACTTGTTCACAGGAGTTGTGAAGCCCTGATGTGTATATACTGATGGCTGCAATGAATTTTTATCAAACGAGTTGCCACTTTTATTGTCCTAATGTGCTGTGATATAAGAGATTATTTTCTAGAAGAAACGCACGCTTTGACTCACGACCACTCGCACTGATTTCCGAGTACACGCTGTGGCCACTCTCCTTGACTAACGTGTGCATTCTCTGACTTACAACTCACATTGACTTGTGAGTGCAAGCATGGACTTACGACCATTAATTCCGATTGCGGGTGTACGCTTTGACTTACGACACCTCACCTTGACTTACGAGGAAACCCATTGCCGTACGAGAGAACACTTTTAACTTAGGAGATCATAGACTTACAAGATTTCCGAGTTGCAAGCCGTTGTTTGACGGAATCTCTTGTTTTTGCTCTACGTAGCCCCCTAAAATTTGATCTTCGAGCGAGGCTCAGATAACGGCCTCATGACGGCACATGTCAGTTACTGATATGGCGAATTTCTAACAAGAGCAACTTTAACTAGAACGCCTCGTGGCGTAAGACAATCATTCGCGAAAGTGATGAGTAAGGAGTTATATATTCAACACCATCATTTTGAATGGCCAGCGTACTCTGGAGTTTCGGAATTTTTCGCATTTAGATCAGCCCACCGGACCTCAGTGAAAAATTATGAACATTGCGCAACAAATCCTACTTTTTGGTAGACAAACCAACACACAACCTTAAATGAAAACGGTATCACCACCCTTCGCTTCACTCTCGGCTGATAATTATGATAACTTAAGGTATTGTACCATTCTACTTCAATGAAATTTGAAGGATGTCTCGCCAATCGCATCTAACTCGTCCCATGGGTGTGGTTCGACTGTGAAATGGCCGAACAACCAATACACGGACGAGTTTATGCCTCTGCAGAAAAGGAATGGATACCCTACTTCAACGGAGGAGTCCCTACAATCTTAACTGCATATGTAAATCCTCTCGTTCCTGAATTTAAACATCACTTTCCGTAGGACTAATACTTTTGTAGCGTCCATACAGGTGTATATTACGCACGAAAAGAGTACAACGCTAATACTGACCTAGCTGTGGTGGTGGTAGTAGTAGTAATAGTGGTATTGGTATTCTCCTAGTTTGGGCCTCTTTACCCACAGAGTACACTGTGATCCAAAGAGAGGAAGAAAGGACAAAGAATATCAAAAGAAACGTGGAACCCTTGCGCGAGCCAACGGGCATGGGAACAGCAAGTTGGGAAAGAAGAGGAAGAACAAAATAATGTGTGTCATCAGTAGGAAATGAAGGTGGAAGGAAGCAAAGTGGACGCGAAAGACAGACGTTCCGAATGCCTAGCTAGTGGCTAAGGTAACCTAAACAATGTTCCTGAGGGCTCTGCTCCCCATAACATAGGATGGGCAAATCTAACAAACCTAACCCTATGGACTAGGTCCCATCCTATGTCCAATGTGGGGGCCTAGCTATAGTGGGTGTCACGCTTTCCACTGCAGGAAACTAGGGTACCCATAATAAGGTATATCTTAATCTACAAGTATTTACAGAGCCCGATGCAATAGTGGTATGCTAGATGAAAACTAGACTAACCTCTCCCATCTTCTATTGCGGAAAGATAGCTGAACCTCTCAACGATTTGTGATTTATATTATTTAGCAAAATGAAAGAGTCTCCAAAGGTCAAGAGCCTACCTTCTACTAACAAACCTGCAATAGAGCATATTACACGTGCTCGTTTCCAAGAGCTGATCTGAAGAGCGTCCGATGAGGCTGTACCTTCTACAACAAACTAATCCATGTTCCACGCTCTTCAGATCAGCTCTTGGAAACGAGCACGTGTAACATGCTCTATTGCTGGTTTGTTACTAGAAGGTAGGCTTTTGACCTATGGAGCCTCTTTCATTCTGCTAAATACTGCAATATAAATCACAAATCGTTGAGAGGTTCAGCTATTATTCCGCAATACAAGAGGAGAGAGTTTATTCTAGTTTTCTTCTAGTCCACTTCTTTTTCATCGGGCTCTGTAAATACTTATAGATTAAGATCTAACTTTAGCAGCGAGTTGGGAACAGCAATCTTTTCCTTGCCAAAAGGAGAGGGTCCCGTATCGCAAGCTGACGAGGCAGGTAGAGCCAATAACTCAAAACACTTGTCTCCTAGCTTCAAAACAATAGCTTTGATGTTACTTTTCCATCATACTTCCTCGTGAAGACAAGTGAAGCAGGCTTGCAAACCCAAACAAAGACCACAAGTAGCAAAAAAATGTCGAGTCGTAAGCGAGATATTGTACAGACACGTAGCAGCAAGTCAATGCCACCGTGCCTAAAACCGCTCAGCTGACACATCGTGAAGTTACTTCATACTGCAGCTGTGAAGCGAAAGAACACTGTAGAAATGTGCACACAAAGAAAACTGAACACGGAGTCGAGACTGAGCAGAAGAACTGGATAAGCCCCGAGAAGAAGTGGAATGAGAGGACAAGAGTAGTAGAGACAAGAAAACAGTAATATATGATGTACAATGTTGGATTCATGCTTAATGTATAATTGTATATGTTGAACGCTTGCTCAAAAGATGTAAACTTGTGTTTCAAAAGCCGTATTCTAGGTGGCTCTATCTTAAATTGCCATCGTATACCAGACCTCGCACTTAATGCACTGTTTACAATTGTATCACATCGTCAGTCTTAAAGTGATTTTTTTTTGTAGTAAACTATAAAAAAATATCTATATATTTTTTTCATTTCATACAATAAACGGATTGGATTTGACACCAAGCACGATATGCTATTAAATTAACGACATCATTTGACCCTGTGTAACCTTAAATGACCTATAGGTGAGTACATGTGTTTTATGTCTTCTAACCTATGTATTTACATTCTATGTTTCACAAGCTTTAATATGATACCAAACATGATATGTTTTTTTTTTTCAAAAAACTAGATGTCATATTGAAGATTTATGTAAAAAGGTTGGCTTGGCTTATGACGTCAATAAAAAATTTTTCCCAAAAGTGTCAAGGTGGCACCCGTCAAATTCTTAAAAAAGACACCCTATACTACTACTTTCAGCAAAAATATTACGTATCTACCCAGCTTGACGGTCCCGCAATGTTTCTACTTGACTATTGTTATGTACCAGAAGGACGTTATGAGTGTAGTGCAAATGAAGATCTCCCGTTCGTTTGCTTATCGGGTAATTCTCACGCAGAAATAGAGCTACGACCGATAACTTTACCCTAAAGTTAGCTGAAGTTCTTGTATGGACTATAAACGTGCTTCAACATAGGAGGACATAGGGACACGTAGTAAACTGACTCTGAGATATTAAGAAGCACACGCACGCAGCACCATCTTGTGTGGGAGCAACAAGCAGCAATGAAGAGAAAGAACAGAGTAAAGACCGTCTGTAAAAGTAAGAAAATACAAGCAAGCAAAACGATCATCACCAAAATTTGGTCATTTGTGCCTTTCAACATTCTGATCAATTTTTTCACAAGTTTCATGAAAATCCGCTACTAACTTTTCGAACTGCGTTCGTGACAACCATAAGTCAAACACACAAACAGAATAACCAATCATCACCGAAATTTAGCGTCTCTTAACACTTCTAATGGCGAGGGAATACTATGGCAAAAATTGCTGTCACTTAACTTTTCCCTACGGCCAGGAAGCAAAGAGCGTAACGGGAGGACTCACGAAAAATTAGCACCAGAAAGTGACGTCATCATCGATGAATCTGTGGCTTAGCAGCCCATGACTATTTTAACTAATTTCACCAGAAAAATCGTCTTAAATTGCAAAATTTATCTGTCGCGTATAACTAAATGAAGATAATATATACTAATTCAGCAATTAACAATAGAAATTTGCAGTGTATGTTGGTTGAAACTTTTCACAACACTAGCGCCGAATTTGTTCCCTTTTGGTGACGCAATTTAACTTCTTTTTCTTGATTGAAGCCTTATTTACACTTCATATTCACTTCATAGTACTCTCCACAGTATATATCTATTCCTTGCCAACATATATAAGCACCATTATAGCCAGTTCTGTACGCGAGAGAAACCACAGTAACAGTTAGCCATTGCTCGAACTTTCTGTACTTGGCGACAACATTTTTCGATATTTTGCAGCTCAAGTAGCTGGCCAGTCTTGAGCGGGAGACTGAATGAAATAAATCGAAAAAATACGGTGATATGTTCAAGAACACCATATACGAAGGTCTGAGGCGCCACACCTAAAACACTTCGACTCGTCGATGTGATGTAAATTTGCTACGTGCGGTCACAGCTATGTTTTATTTCAGTCCTATTGAGTCCTCTCGTTACATTCTTTGCTTCCTGGCTACGACAGTCACATTGCCGTGACTACTACTATGGCGCTTGAATGTCACGGCAAAACTATGCGACAAGTTGCAACTTTGAACTATCTCAGAAGTAGAAGGTAGTCTCAAAGCTTGACCATTGCTGCTTGTCATAACGTACAAACTACAAGAAACGACTCATACCTCAGATATTCGTGCTAGTGGCATAGCAATGTTCAAGCCGAAGCCTTGTGCACTGCAACGCAATCGGATACAGAACTGCGTGGCAATGCACCTTTTGCGTATGTGTGCGCGCGTCCTAACAATTCCTACAAATTTCATCAAGTTCCGTCTATAACATTATCAGTTATGTTACTGACAAACATAGACAAACAAACGGACAAACAGATCAACGTAAAAATTTGGTTATTTGCTCTTATTAATAATCCCATCTCCTGCAAAATTTCATAGTTTGGTCCATAGCTTTTCGAGTTCTGTTACCGAGAAAAAAAAAGACCGACACACAAACATACGGATGCACGAATCTTCACCAATAGTTTTCGGTAGCAATGATACCATCTACAAGGAGGTTCAACTGTGGATGGCGTCCGAAAGAGGCAACTACGTTAAAAGAATAATACATAAAACTAGAAATAACTCATGCTTACCTATTGAGGCCGAAGGGCGAATCTTCTTTGATTTTTCGAAATTTGTAGTTTCTTTCTTCATACAAATTTCAATTGAGCACAAATAAAACATTTTTCACGGGCATCGGAGGAGCGTCTGCACGATGGTTTAACTCCGAACGATATCCCGGAAACCGGGTGTTGCCATAAGGGCGAGCAAGAGATTTTTGTCATTCGATATAGTTACATTGAAGTTCAACATTAAAATTATTTTACGTTAAATGAGCTCTCAGATTCTAAACTTTTGCGCCATAATAGAAGTAGGGACTACTGTGGTCCATACATCCATGTGGATAGTATCAGTGCTGCGGAAATTGCCATTTGACGCAAGATATTCAAGCTCACAGGCAGCCCCACATATAGCGTTGCGCTGGCTGCCTAAAACTTTACCTGCGTGTTTCTCTGATGTATAACTGCTGTTTAGTGAACAAAAAAAAAAAAAAAAAAAAAAAAAAAAACTTTCGCACTAAGAGCACTTTTTCCAAACTTCAAGGGTCTTGGGGCGGTAGAAGATATTCGTCTTTGATAAAATGCTAACACTATTTTTTTTCTTCCCATTTGTCAAATTTTCCCAAATAGCCACAATGAAAAATAAAAAAGTTGGAAAACGCTCCACCCTACTGTACATACATCTACAACTTCTATACGAAAGGAATTCACAAAAATATTAAGGCTTGAAGTGTAATTATGTAAAACAACTGTTTATGCCATCCTTTGATATTTGCAGTAAACTTATTTCGCAATAGTTAGTGAAATAAATAGTCTCAATTTTGTAGAACAGAAGCTTCTAAAATTTGTGGTATGCTCGATTTGTAATGAAATACAAAGTTCGGTAAACAGCTGATGAAAATGTTAATGAAATTTATTAGGTAGCTATACGGGCTAAGCGAGAAAATCAGAACAGACTACAGAGCTGAAATGTGAGTTGGAGCAGTTTGCAGCCATAAAGTAATGAGAACGGCAAGCAGCGATGTGATGAAGCACTGGTAGCCAGGAAGTGATCTAGCATTAGAAGCAGAGAAGTGATATAGCACTGGCGGCCGTGCAGTGGTCTGAATGATGAAGCACTGGCCGCCATGAAGTGATGTAGTATTGACAGCAGTGAAGTGATTGAGCAGTGAGAGCCGTGAAGTGATATCGCATTGGCAACCGTAAAGTGATGTAGCTTTGACAGCTGTTGAGTGATATATCATTGGCCGCCCTGAAGTGATTAATATAAGGCATTGTAGGTCACTGTGAAGGGAGAGAACTCCGGCAACTATGATGTGTTTCAACTTAGGCAGCTAAAATGTGATGTAACATAGGAAACCATGAAGTGATATTACGTAGGCAACCACAAAATGGTGTAATATACCTAGGCAGTTATATTAAATTATATTGACAATCACGATGTGCAGCTTTAGATAGTTCCAGTAATGAAGGGTTGTATCAGCCATAAATTATGTTTTAATATCATTTACCGGCTGTCGTGGCAACTCTATATCATAGTTAATCATGTATTTTTAGTTCATTGGTAGGTACCAATGTAGTATTAATATGGTTTTAATTAATTTTTTCAACATCACTGGATTTTCTAACCACACTTTTGTTGCGGCTATTGGGATGAGGTCTACCAAAAGCTCTACATACATAAATTTCTGAGGTTATTGCCTCAAATTCGTCACCGGAAAAAAATTCAATTGAATGTAAAATAAAAGTACATTACGTGTAACATGTATGAGCCAATTTTTCTAATAAATTTTAACATTCCTAAAAATTATGAATTTTAATTTTTATTTCTGACCCAAAGTATGATGTACATCGCCTACTGAAGATATAGGATTGAGAATTTAGATCCCCTGCTCTGCAAAGCATTCCTTATGGTACGACGAAGAAAATCTCTGTTTGAGGTCTCAGTGATTATAAAAATTCATTTTAATTCTCATTAACACGTAAATCGGCCTCCAGGCCCAATTGCGAGAGGCCTGATTTCAGTGTCCAGTCAATGTATGGTGTGGTCTATGGCTATAATTGAATCCGACTACACATTTTTGCTGGTCATTCAATATGGCATCACCATAGCTACAATCCACCACAGAAAGCGTTGAACTGTCTTCTTTTCAGGAGTTTTCTTTGTTTGAAGAGTTCTACTTCAAGTTTGAACTGAAATGCGCTAAATCAAATAACTGCGCAAGAGGCAAAATTAACATCACTGGGGTATAAAAACAGCAATGAAACAATGGGCATAAGGACTTTGTTTTTATTTAGAGAGGATGTAGAAACTAAAGCTATCTGGATGAGGGCAACAGCGACTGCTGCTGCTGCACACCTTCGTAGCAGGCTGCCGAGTCGGAGTCGAACACCCGCTTGTGCCAGGCGTCGGAGTCAGAATAATAGGAGCAGTTTCCAGTCTAGTTTGCAGAATAGCCGCTTGTACCAAGAGACTTGAAAAATTAGCAGTCAAATTAATTGTTAACGAGTCGGAAGTTTACCTAAGAATGGAGTCGGAGTTGAACACCTGCGGGTTGCAGGAGTTGGATTTTCGACCAGCCGTCTCGGCAGCCACGCTCTGCAGTCCATACATCTAATCAATAAATAACACAAGCAGAAATCGATTAAAAAAATCAGTTACTGAAGTCTCCAAGAGACTGCAAGTCTGGTACAGAACATATAGAGCACATGCATAAAATGTGCTACGACGTAGTTACGATCTGAACACATTGTTAAATAAATTGCCTAGCAATTAGAACGTGGCTTTGCGCACCATATATCGCAACAAACAATCATCAGGTGCACTACTTTACCGCTTCGCACAACTCCCATAAATGCACTGCAACAATTCAGACGCCGGGAGAAGTTAGATGAAATTATATAGAATACTCGGTTCTGTAAAAACGTTTTGGTGTACCCACTATTTATCTAAAAAGCATTTAACATTTTTTTTTTGTGTAAGGGTGTAAAATACTGAAAACCTTGAAGTTATTAAAACCATTAGCATATAACACTTGATTTATTTTGAGTAGCTAAGTGCGAACAAATTGGTAAATTATATTCAAAGAACCATTTATTTCCACACATGTCTTTCCAAACCCAGTTTAATCTCGGATGACACTGCTTGCACAACTTGTTTCGCTCAAGGTCACATGAGACGCTCTCTCGCAGCAGCTTCAAAGGTCTTACAAATCCATAAATTTATTACCATGTGATGATATATTTATGACATCTAGAGAATGTATTCTAGTCCGCAGGTAAACATGAAGCCATAACAAGCGAGAACCAGAGATGAAGGAAGAAGAGTTCAGCAAGCAGTAGCTATATATCATGCGAAAACTTGGACTGGAACGAAATGATGCTTATAATTGATGCATTTTTATACAGGGAGAGAGAAGATTAGATATTAACATATTTAAATAAATTCGAAATTCTTTTCTGTAGCGTTCGAGTATTCAGTATCTTACATCCTGGCACAAAAATATTTTTCGTAATCTCGAGTAAAAAATATCAGTAATAGAATCGTAGGGAGAAATTGCAAGACTTTTTTTTACCATTAAAAGATAAATAGCAGGGCACAAAAATGTTTATAGACACCCTAGTTATTTAGCACAGCTTCTGAATATTATTTCATAGTTTGCTAACATTTTTCGGGCTCATTCCGTAGTGGCATACGTCCTGATGGCACGATTTATTTCGTTTACATTAGGAATGCACCATATTCAATTCCCGTCTGCACAGTACTTTTCCTTGTTCATAGTTATTATAGAAGTTCCATGGTACTTTTCCTTGTTCGTAGTTATTATAGAAATTTCATGAAAGAAAGAAAAAGGAACATCTAGTTTGTCCAGAGAAACGTGGAACCCACGCACAAAGGCGCTCCCTCAGAGGAGCAATGCGCATCGGGAAAGAAGAGGAAGACTAGAACAAAGCATCATTAGTAGCAGCAGAAGAAAAACAAAAGGAGGCTGCGACTTTTTGGGCAACAAATGTCGGAGCAGCTTTCGCTCCGAATCTCGTGTTTCATCTTATAAGTTGCTTAACCTTCATAGACACGAAGAAGAACGGAATTCTAAGAGCGGAAAAGGAAGGAACAAGTAGGATGTTAAATATCGGGGAACACACGCTTTGGAAGAGCAAGTCCGGAGAGAACAGAAAATCGTCAAAAATTCTCCCAAACCTGTTGCAAAGATTACACTTACCAACACACACAATTACTGGTTGTCTGATTGCTGTCTATATCCCGGTATTAGTATGTACGTAAGAGAAATTCATTTGCTCAGAGGTAAAAGGGCCGTCGCTTTGCCAAACCTCGTATCTGAGCATAGATGACATCTGAAGTACGTCTTAGCCGTAGCATGGACACTGAACATGTCCTAGTCTTAGCAAAGCTTGATTCGCACAGAGTCATGGAGCTTCAATAGAGAGGAGGGAGCCCAACGGCCCGTAGTTAGATTCGCCAGCGAGTCAACCAGGTCAGGTGTGGCTGTAACACGTTCATGAACCTCATTGGTGGAAGTGACGCGGGAGCAGCAGACAAAATGATGTACTGATATGCGATTGGTGCATACGGCGACTGGCTGCAGCCACACCCGGCTTTATACTGATATGCGATTGGTGCATAAGGTGATGGGCTGCAGCCACACCAGACTCTTGAGCTTCACGGACGAGGCTCCTGGCTCCCTCCTCTCTATTGAAGCTCCTTGCGCAGAGCTCAGGATGAGCAAATTGAGTAGCTAGAACTCATACAGAGGAAACGGGCAAAGAAGAGGAAAGAAAACGGATTTCGTCGAAGTAATATTTTTCTGCCCCTTTTTCCATATGCTGAGTTTTTTAGAGAAGGGACGCGTAGTGTGTCAAGAAAAACCGAGAAACTCGGCGTAGAAGAGCGCAACGAGCGTAGACAGCAAGACGGTAGAGAAAATTTCTCATCAACAAACCTAGCCACATGTGTGAAATAGTCATCTGAATAGTAATTAATCTCACAAAATGTCAATAATTCCGCATTGGCGTTGTTTCGATAATACTGAGAGACGCTTCAGGAAAAACAAGTACTTTCAATGTGATTTAAGCACCGTTTCAGTTTCTCAAGAGACCGCCACAGCGGTGTTTCCAAAGAGGAAAAGAAAGCAGGGAGAGAAAAAACTGATAATTTCTGAAATCAATTGAACAGCTGACGAAAAAGAATCACGTTCGTACGAGGTAAGCAACCAATGGACACTATAGTCCTCGCATCATTATTTGGCGCCTTGCCAACGTTAAGCACAGGAAAGTGTAATTAAAATCAGTAACGCAATAAAAATATGGACATAAAAGGTAGATGGTTTCGCTGAGTACACAGCCAAAGCACAAGCTGGAAACGCCTGTGAAAATTGAAGCTTTCTGCACTAGAGAGGAAGCAACAAGAGACGTGCAGTAATGTCGATCAGACTATGGAACCTATCACCAGAGAGTGTTCCAACAAAAGATGAACGGCGTCGGAACCTTCGACTGCGTGAAAGAAAATCAGATACGACTCAAGTTTAGGCCTCCCTACCCACAAGAATTACTAGCGGTCCAAAGAAAAAGAGAGAGGACAACACAAGAAAAATATTATTCCAAATTATAGCAAATGTACGCTCATCAGAGGTACGTAAATAACGCGACTAGCCCGATGAGAAATGCTCACCGTCTAGAGGCACGGGAAGAACTTCTCAGTACAGGCTCAGCGGGAGGCGACACACCACACACAGAAAAAATTTAATGTGTCGAGGTATGCACTTAAAAAGATAACAATTTTGCATGGAGGTAGATTGAAATATGAAATTTCGCAGCATTATTAGGACAAGGTCGAGTTCATTCATAAATTTTCGCTAGTATTAACCCGCATCCGGTTGCTGGTTTCCCCGGATACGGACAAATCTACAGATATGCTGTCCACACTTATTATTATTATTATTATATTGAGTAGTTCAAGTCTCCGTCTCCACAGCAACGGCGATCTATCAGAGGAAGAAGCAAGGGACACATAGTGTGACGATAGATACGTGGAACCCATGCACGAGGGTGTTCCCACAGAAGAAGAGTAAGAACAGATTGAAGCAAGAGCAGTAGGAGGAAAAGATGGGAAGGAAGCAAAGCGGGCACGAAAGACAGCCGTCCCGAAGGCCTAGCTAATGGCTAAGGTAACCTACACAAACACCCTGGGGGCGCTACTCCCCACAACATAGGATGGGCGAACCTAACTAACCTAGCCCTATGGACTATGGCCCATCCTATGCCCCCTGAGGGGTGCTGTCCGCACTTGTGCCCAACCTCCGGACAGGCACGGGTTAAGGACGAGGCGGAATCAAATATTAGGTCTGCAAAGCTGAGCTATGTAGTTATTATTTTCTTCTAGTGGGGACGGGCAGTTCCCAAGTATGACATTTGTGTCGTTACATTAGACAGACAGCGCATTAAGTTGCGGATATATCTACAGTAGCCACGTACTCTACTTCTCTTGCTCGTACACTTTCACCATGGCTTCCAAAAAAGAAGTAAAATTACACCAAATTGACCTCGGGCTTAATTTTTAGTGCAGCACCTATGTCTTCTTCACAAAAATTGTACGTTTTTACAGCATACGAGGATTAATTTACCGTTATTAGTATAAATAATAATGGAATCAGAATTACGTCACCCCCGCCAGTGCAGGGACGATCACCAGCACAAAGGTAACTTAACTTAGTAGCTAACCGACCGTAGGCTGCAAGTTACGAATCTCAATTAATCACAGAAGATCAGCGTTGAAATTGCTACAGTCAAAAATTCAACGCTGTGCCGCCTCACTTCCCGTCGAATGGGCAATCGTTTGCTCAGTCTGTCACGGTCATCTAGCAGCGCAATGCTCCACAAATTGCACCCACAGAGAAAAAACTTTAGATGTTCCCTCAACTTTCTTCCAAAAGATAACACTAGCTATACCAACTAAGAAATCACTAGTGAGGTTTTCCTAGCTTTATTCCCTGAAAGAACCCTTCATGTTCCACCAGCTTGATACCTCTTGTGATGTTTCGCAAACATTATCACAAGAGAAACCCACAGCGTGGTGTCACGTGCTTCATCTCCCAAACAAACCCCTAGTGATATTACGCAACACTTGATCCTCCTGCAAACGTACGATCTGAGCCCGAAGAGAGACAAAGTACATTGTGCGATAAAAGAGATTTTACCTTACGAATTCAGTTTCGACTTTCAGTACGTTTTACGTAACCTTCTGGGGTATAGGCGCTCCAGTTAGGGAATCAAAGAAGTCAGCCTTACGCTACGGGGGGCTATGCAGAGGTGGGTGTTCGCTTTCATTTGCGACCCCCACGGAAAATGAATAGCAGACAAGCTGAGGAACTCCAACAGTTTTTCTTCGACTCTTATGGCTGCTTTTAGTAACTAGTGATAACGAAGGCAACAAACCATTGATTCATCGGTATTGCTAAGAACGTTTAAGAAGTCCAGGAACAAATTCCAGTCTATAGGCGCACCCTTCCCTGCCACTAAAGGCGGGTTCACATTATAGGCCCATGAACCAGTTTCCTCAGCTAGGTACCTCCGAAAGCGACGCTACGTCCACTGGAGCCACTCTGAAGCTGATAGCTTCATGAGTTCTATTTCACAGGAATTTTGAAAAGATTTTCGACTCTTTACAAGTGACATTTGATAAGCCGCCAGACTTGACGGCAGGGCATATTAGTAATAACTTTATGGAGTCTATTCGTATACCTCCAAATACAACCCTCAGCATTATCGTTATTACTGTTAAGATTCTCCCAAAGTACGTAGCCAATAGGGGCACGGGGCACGGCGCGACAACGATGCGCAACTGAAGGAGCAAGCACACTCAATGCAAGAGACAGCTCCAGGAATAAAATAAGACACTGTTGTTACCACAAAATCAGTTGATTAATGTTGATGATACGGGATTATTAGCAGAAACGGCCACGCAGTGTCAGCTACCTAGGCTTAGTTTGTACGGACTGCGCTGTTTCACTTCATACTCTGGAATAAAATGCACCAGACAAAAACGCCGAACAAACTTGGTAAAGACAAGACCGGAAAACAGCTGTAGGCTGATAAAAAAAAAGCACCAATTCAACAGGAACATATAAAATAGGATGGGAAAGCTCAAAATTCCTTAGCATCGTAGGACCTATAATTCCCAAATGCGCCACTACACTATATTCCATGCAATTTTCGATATTCCAACTCCCAAAGCAATGCAGGACATGAATTCTCAAATGTTCCAGAACACTGCAGGAAGTAAATCCCTCAAGTCATCAAAACGCTAGACGTACACTTTTCAAATCTTCCAGAAGAGCACAGGACGAACAATTGTAACACATCCCATAGCACAGCAGCAGATTTAATTTCCACATGTTATAAAACAATCCTGGACGTACAATTCCCAAACGTTTTAGAACAATGCAACAAGTAGGTACAATTCCCCAATGTTTGATAACTTAACAGGACGTACGACACCCAAACTGTCCGTAACACAACAGCATGTACAATTCCAAAACATCAGGTAACACAGCAGGACGTGCAATTCCCAAATATTCCGTAACAAAGCAGGACGTATATCCTGTAGCTAGCAATGTAGAGCACCAATGGAAAGCAAAAGACACGTCATCAGCAGCAGAACATTCGTTCAGCCTCTTAACACCAATGGAAGTGGGCAAATCAATGTCAGTACGTAGAGTAGAGCGTGCATTCCTCACTTGACCAAAACATAGCAATGGGCGGCGTCAGAGTCACTTGCGCTTTGGCAAGTTCACCATTACGAAATTACCTACCTCTTCCAATCAGCGGTGACGTCAGCCACGGCAATGTTTTGGTCACGTCAGAACGCTCTCGCCTATTCACTTTAGGAAAATTAAGAGTGGCCTATGAGGGGAAGCAGCAGGAGCTGCCAAGCTGTCCATTGCACAATCGCACGACAGCTGTGCCAGGGTTATAGTCTCTTGAGCGCCCGCTTTTTGTCCTTCATCTGCTGCTTCTTCTTCTCGGCAACAACCTTGTCAGACGCGTGCTTCTTG